>VXBQ01011525.1:232435-406715 GCA_013400175.1 Phainopepla nitens | reverse complement strand
CTCCAACCCTGCTCCAACCCTGCTCCATCCCTGCTCCATCCCTGCTCCACCGCTGCTCCACCCCTGCTCCACCGCTGCTCCACCCCTGCTCCATCGCTGCTCCTCCCCTGCTCCATCGCTGCTCCTCACCTCCAGCTGCTGCTGAGCACAAGCAGATTAAAGCAGCCCAGTTCCCCTCCTGGGACAGAGCAGTACCAGCCTCCTGCAGCTGCTTTGAGGAGGAGCAGCCCTGAGTTTCCCTGGCACTGTCCCTCTTTCCTGCCAGCAAAATGCTGGAGGCTCCTTCCCCGTGGTGAACTGGAAGGAAAATGAGCATTAAAGGACAGCTCTGCAGGCTGCTGAGGACAGGTGTCAAATGCAGGGCTCACAGCTCTGTCAGCTGAAATCTGGACTTGTCACTCACAGCCACTGCTGGCACCCAGGGTGTGGATTAAACATAAAACCCAAATGCCAAAAACCAATGTAATTTTAAGTTCTTACTCTGCCTGGGTAATTATTCCAATGAGGATTCTATCTCCTGAGGTTAAGAAACCAAACTGCAAACCAATATTCACAGCATTAAATTGGCAAGTTCGGAGCTCATGATCTGCCATGATTGGACTCTCATTCTCAAGAACAAGAGGTTCCATTGCAGCAAAAGTTCCTATTTGCCCTGACAGTTTCCTCTTTTTGAATTGTTTTTATTCTATATGTCCAGTTTATCAAATGGAAAAAAAAAGCCAATTACAGTCCACAAATAACTGTTTTGACACAGACACGTTAAATGTTGAAATTATTTCCTCAAGTGCTTCAAATACTAAAAACTGAATCCATATATCATTCTGGTTGGAGGCTGTAAATGACTCCATGGTCAGAAATTAAAACCTCTCCTTTAAAATTAGGTTATCACAACAAATAACCATATTTATAATTCTTCAGGCACTGTGTAATTTGAATTAACATCTGTTTTTCACACAGATTTTAGTCTAAGAATATATGTGCAAAGTTAAAACCTCTTTTTCTAACTCTTAGATTAAGGATTCCACATCTTGTTGTGGTTAATAGAAGTATTCTACATGAATCTTTTGTCATAGCAGTTAAAAAAAGCCCCAACTTGTCAAACAGTTTTGACTATTGATAGGAATGAAAAGTAAGATGCTAATACATTTTGGGGCTGCTTCTGTAACTAGAAGTTTCAATATGCAAGATTACTGTATAACTATCTGTGATTCATAGCAAACATACAATTTTCTATCAGAAATCTCCCTCTGAACAAAACACAATGTTTACCTACCTACACTGCCCAAGAATACTGACAGTGTGTCGAATTTCACAGATAATGAATTGCCTTGCTGTACCAAGGAGAAAAACCCCTTGTAAGTATATGAGATGCAGACATCTGGTAGATAAAACACCCTGCTCTCCCCTTGCTCTTTCCACTTCCAGCCACAGGACACGGTTTAACCCAGCAAAGCTCATGAGGGATGTTTGATTCAGATGCAGCTGCAGAAACACCTTCATCAAACCAGCCCAACACAACTGCTGGCACTGGGTCACTTGTTTTCTGCAAGATAAATGCCACCCCCTTCCTTCCACAAAGGACAGGAGCTCAGCTTCAGGAGCCCCTGGGACATCAGCACTTGGAAAGGACCGGGCACAGATCGGGCTCGCCACGTCCGCACTCCTTCCACGAGTCAGTGGCCACACACTTCCAGCACACATTTTGGGAAAAGCTGGGCCCAATGTGCCATCATTCAAGTGTAATACGATATTTTCGCCACCCAGTTTGTTGAAGAAAGGCTCTGGGATAAATGAAAGGTAAAATCCTTGGGAAAATAAACTCGAGTCTGTAAAATATTAGCCGATGTTTTCGTAACTTTTCCAGCAAGTATAGTTTCTGATAGATCAAGTGTGACTGTGTAAAGGTGCCTGGAGAAGTCAGAGCGACACAGATGGAGACATTACACCTTTCCCTATAATGCACAGATATCACATCCTCCAAACTTGCTGAAAAAACTACTTTGGTTATAATTTATATTTTATACACTTGAAAGTGAACCACAATGGGAAACTTAATATCGAGGTTCTCAGCTGTGTTATTTCAGGGAGGTTTATTCACTCCTGTAGCTGTGAAGGTATGAAACAAATGGATGTTGTTCCCACATTAAAGCAAATAAAAGCATCTTTTTCATAGTAGTGACTGAAATACAGAGTTACAGCTGAAATATTTCTCAGGAAGTTCTCAGAGAGCACAGGTTCACTGTTCACTATATATTCACTGCAGAAATAATGTAACATCTACAGCAACTACACTAAGTTATCTGCCATTTGTGTTTACTTATCTCCTTTCCATAAATCACTTTTTTTTTCACCAAGAGAGTGTTTATTGTCTGCCTGCCTTGCACTGTTGCTATAGCTTCATCTTCTCCCTTCCCGAGCTGGTATTTACACTCTGCACTGTTTCCCATTATTACTATAAATGTAGAACACATTTTTAACAAAAATAGTTTAAATCAAAGAAGAATTCAAACGAGAAAACTATGACATTCTGGATGGCCAAGAATATTAGCAAGAACCAGGTCAGTCTCTCTCTATCTTCAAAGTTCACAGCTCCTTCTTTCATCCCAGGTGCCCAGAGAACCCTTCAGCTTGCAAGGAGCTCAAGGCAGGTACCACAAGGACTGAAGAGGTTTTTGCATTCAGCCATCATTGTTAACAGAGGTAATTGGATTCTTTAATTACTGAAAATATCCACAAACCATTATTCTAGAATTTAAATAGAATTGAACATGGTTTCACATCATGTTCTACTCATTACACCCTGATAAAGCTGAAGGAACCTCCAAAGAAGCCCAGCTCAAGAGTAATGATCTTGCTCAGACTTTATTTCCACCTTTAGACATAGAGATCAAAATATTTAAACCTCTTCATTTGTAACACACCCAGAATACAGGAAATATAAATTTTGGAAGAAAATGCTCATAAAGAAATGCAAAATATTTAACCATTCCAGTACTCGCACTTTAGCCCATGAACTCTTATTTCTGGCCAGCCTGAAGAATGATTTATTGCAATTTAAACAGTCTCACTAACTTAAAAATTCAGAACAGCACAGCCCAGAAGTGTGTCTTACAGAGAAAAACTGGCACCAGTGACATCTGTCAGATGTCACAGATGACAGATAGTGACATCTAGCACAGGCAGCCATCAGCCTTCCCTGGCTTCTCCTCCTCCCTAGGCAGGGGAAAACCAGAAAGCAGAAACCACTTGGCTCTCCTCTCCTGCTACAGAATCACTCAAGTAAACTTGATGCTAAGATGAAATTCTAGATGATTAAAATACACTGAAAATTATATTTTCTCAGCCCTCCATAGTATTTGTAGGGTACACCAGAAAGGCTGAGTCACTCACAGTTTTTTCCCTCTTAAAATAACCCCATATGTGTTACCCAGTTAATTACAGAAGATCAAGCCAGGGAGCTGAACAAAGTCTGCTTGAAGGTCTTAATATTTTAGGCAATTCTGCCTGGCTTCTTTTGTCTTAAAAGAATCTGAGAAGGAAAAAAAAAAAGGAAGCAAAAGACCTGCTTTTTCTACTAGAAAAAAGTTTTGATTTTGTCTGGATAATAAGAATTTATAGTGCTGTTGAAAGGCCCTGGAGACACTCCTGGAGACTGAAGTAATTTATTTACTCGTAGAACAAGCACAAACCATACGAGCACCTGCCTCAGGAGCCCAGTTAAAATCCTCTTGGAGCTGACCAGGAGAGACACCTCGCAGAGGTGAAACAGGGTGCCGTGCTTCCCATTCCACTGGGGATATTTGTTTTCCCCTCCTTTCATCTTTTTAAATTTTATTTTATTTTATTTTTAAGAAAGAGAGAGAGTGTGTGAAAAGTTTTCCATCCAGCAACAGTCCAGAGAATTCTTCATAAATGTGATTTGAAATTCTGCCTGCTTTCAATGAAGCATCAGACCCCCCCTGAGGTCACTGATGTGGATTTAGATCTTTGTTACTGAGCAAACAGCTACGTTTGGAACCTTCAAGAAAGTGGGGGAAAAAATAGGATATGAATGCACACAGACAGCAAACACAGAAATAACAGCCACATTCAGGAGAATAGGAGTGACTGTCTGGATTTATGGAGTGTGATGTACTAATGTGTATAATGAAGGAGGCAATCTCATGACTCAGAGTGCTAAAAAAGAGGGAAAATTTAAATCCACAGAAGGCACAAGATAGATTTTCAAGATTAATGGGGATAACCCAAACATTCCAGATGTTCTAGTCCGGGGTTCTTGTCTCTACGCTACAGAAAATCACCTTTCCCAAGGCAAAAACACCATTTGTCTTTCAACCTGCCCTTTTGTCCCATTATCACTCATGAATAGTCAATTTTCATCTATCTGCTTTTTCTTCCACTTATAATCAAAATGAAAGAGCAAACGTTCTTTGTATATAAAACATTTTAATAAGTGTCTCTGAAGACAAAGTACTATAGAGGTATCCATAATATGTAATTTATCAAGATGAAGCAAAACTATTCTTTTTTTGCCCATAATTGCTGTTTAAATTATACAAAAATACTCCTATCAGTTCTAAAGTTGCCACTGCCACCATTTTTCTTCTGCTGTTAAAACACATCAGCACAGCTAAGTACATACCCTATTTGCTGGACAAAATTTACTGTTCTAACTACTGGACCTGTTACAGTGAGTAGAAAATAAGAGTTATTGGGTTTTGCTCTGAAGAGGAAAGCTGTTCAACAACAAGGTACCAGTGGGATACAAGAGAGACCAGGAATCTGATGAGTCTATAACTTGCTGTTACTATGGAAACCAAAGATTATAACAAAATATTCCCATTTTAATCGTGATCCCTAGAGGACTGCCATCCCTAAATTTATCCTATTTTTAAATTCAAGATTTTTAAAATTTACTAATCCTATACCAGCCACAAAAAAAAAGTCACCTAGAATCAGACAGAAGAGCCACATTTGTCACATTTGTTCACGTCCCCAGCACTAGGAGTGAGTGGGAAGTACCAAGCAGCACAACTCCACTTCAGTTGTTGCAAACCCATCATTCTCTTCACCATGCACCTGCACTCCAGCATCTGAATGTGCTAAATTCTGAGTTTCAGTGCTCAAAAAACAAAGGGCTGTCCTCTGTGTTAACACTAGGATTCCAAACTCTCAGAAGAACAACGCTGTATTAGCTGTACCTATGTTTTCTAGAGCCCCTTTTAGGAAAGGGCTGAACAAACACAGGAATGTGCAATCACAAGCTGGTCGAGCCCTCACACCTCAGCAGTGTTTGCAAAGCAAAAGCCTTCAGAACATGAACTGAACACAGGACATGGCAACCTGGAAGATTAAAAGGAAAGTAACAATTTCAGCACTGAGTTTCAAGACTTGCCTGCTTAGACTGGAATTTCTGGAAAGTGTGAAAATAAGTTCCTAATCGCTGTCAAGATTATACTTTTACTTTAGACAGAAATATAAGAATTTTTTTGCATGGCCTGCCCTACCCATTCTAATTCAGCCTCTAGAATTCTCAGTGGCAAATATGAAATTCCTCCCTGTCATGTTTGTTCCTTTTGTAATAGAAAAAAAAACCCTCATAATCTGAAGTAAGTTACATGAAAAGGCTTTTTGTAGAAAGTCCATGGCAAACAGGCTTATGTAGGAAGCAAGATCTTAGAAGTGAATCTCACAGACACACGGCTGTGGTGAGCAGGGACTGGAGAAGCCTGACTGGTGCCAGAGACATCCTTGGCACAGGAGCCCTGAGGGGACACCAGCCCTTAATTTAAGTAACTTAAATTGCAGCCAAACCTTTAAGGAAAGGGCTTAGTTGTTTGTTTTTGTTTTTTCTCTCTTTTGTACTTTTTTTCTGAATTTGCAGCGGGAAGGCAGCCTTGTTCTTTGCTGTATTTTACTGACTCTTCCTTAATCAGCCAGAGCAAGAGGAGAGATCTCGGCGTGACCTGCCACCACATTCCTTGGGAGCAACAGCTTTCAACAGGCCCATGGAGTGATTTATCATCTCAGCATGTTTGGGGCTGCCTGAGGGTGAGGAGAGCTTTCCCTAACAAATTGCAGAGGACCGAGGGGCCTGGCAAAGGCCCTGTGTCAGGTCAGTGGTGTGGCACCTCCACAGCAGAGGCAGCCCTGGCACACGAGGAGCAGCCTGTTTGGGGGGAGCACTGTGCTTTTGTAGCTATTTATGCATGTGGTTACCACATTTGAAGCTCAACTTCCCACACAGAGATTGTTCACTGCTACAGAAAGTCCCACGCCAGCTTTAGGTCTCCCATCTCTGTCTGCCCCAGCCGGATGGAATCCGGTGAGGATGCGGAGCCAAGAATGTGCAAGCAGTGTGCCTGACTCTGCTTCCCATCCCTGCATTTCAGCAGAGATGCTGAGAGATAAACAACCCTGCTCTGAATCGAGGCCTGTAACAAATATTTTGCAAGTACATAGTTGTTCTCCATTAAAGAAAACCCCAATTTCATTTTCAAAAACCTGAAAATGCAAAATCCTGAATTGTGTTTTTCAGAGGAGCAGTTAAGAAGAAGTTTAATAAGTTAGCTTCCAAATAAAATAAAGAAACCAGCCTTTATTAAATTATATGGAAGGGGGTCAGAGATTAAAAATTCTCTGCCTCTCATTATTAGACTTGAGATGACAGATTCATTCCAGAGCACAGAAGGAAATATATTATCCCAAAACAGGATATGAAGTTCAGTCCCAGTAGATTAGTCTCTGTTAAGTAAATTTATTGTCTGATCTTTTAACTCTCCACCAAACTGCTACCCAAGACTCTCTTGCCTAACAGTATTAAAACCACTTTTCTTCTGCTCCTTTCTCCTCCCTTTACAGCCCTACCTCCAGAGCTCCCCAAAATCCAGCTTCTGGTCTCGTTCCCATCAGGGCTCTCTCTGATGGTGCATGAACCTCATAGAAAAACAAGAAGGGAAGGGAGGAGGAGGGAAAGGACTGACACCCACTAATAAAACCAGGCTGTGCTCTGGAGTGCTGGGCAGAGGAGAAAAGCAGGATAAATGTTTCCCTTGGTTCAGAGAGCAGCAGCAGGCCTGTGGTGCCTCTGCCTGTGCATTTGTGTGTGTGTGTGTGCCTGGTAACTGCTCCATCATTTGGGTACAGTCATTGAGGGAAACCTTCAAAAGAGCCATGCTTGCTCTGCTATGTTCTGGGAAGAATTAAATGTACTGTGTGAGGTTAGAAGGCACATCAAACAAAGAGCAACTCTATCCCCACTCTGTTTACCAAGGCAGAGCAATCTTCCATACAACGATACATTTCTAATACACTGTTTAGTCTGACTTTAGACTCCATGAAATTATTTGCAAAGACAGGGATTCCTAAAAAATTCCAGTAGAAAAAGGCACTTTCCCTCATCCTCCCTTTCATTCCCTTCATTGCATGAAATTTAATTGTATAATTTAGTTGCATGAAAGAACCACATTGTGACAAAGCCAAAATAACAAGAAGTTATTTCTGAGCACTGCAGTTAGAAATGTTTCTATATGGGTTTTACAATCCTTCTGTCACCCAGGAGGACAAATATTTCACAAAGATCACAGGTACAACATGCAATACCCCTAACTGCTCGATTCCCTCTGTTAGACTGACAGTGTTTTCTTCCTCTAACAGTAAATTATAAAAATATTCCTATCAGGTACTGAAGCTCAGCACCTTGCATGTTTTAATGCAGAAGAGCTGTGATGCACCATCTTTATGCATGGAAAAATTGCAGAGAGCTTGGTCTCACCAACAGAGTGTGCTGTCAGTTCGTTATTAGATTGAGGGCAACACCATTAACAGAGATTATTTTTTTATTGTTATTATTTTATCTGGTGATCTATTGTAATTACTCCATTCTATAATAAGATGTTTAAATAGCTATCTCCACTTAAAACAATTGATTTTCACAGCATCTTCTGCAAAATGCCATTCTTGGCTCTGTCTTGCCTGGCTGATGATGCACAGTGCTGAGCTGCACAACTGTTTCTGTGCAAACCCAGCTCTTATTTACTTTGGGGGGTTTCTGTTTCTCTTTAGACTCTGCGTGGGGAAAGCATGGGAATCACAAACAACACATTTGGCAACTCTTCACATCACCAATGGTTAAAACAACCAGTCCTAGCCACAAAACTATCCTTGTGTAGACTATTCTCTCCTCAAATTGAATAATTCTAAGATGGTTACTTGCTCAACTTGCACCCTATCATTTCAGCTCATTGTATTTTCACTATGTACAATATGCAAATATTTATTACTGAAATTTATTTCTAAAGCAATCACTGTGGAACAAGTTCAGGATAAAAGATACTCAAGAAAATAATCCTGCTCTATTTTCTGTATACCTTTGGTTTTGTTTTAATCCAGAACTTCTTTTTAATATTTAAAGAGATCTTGAATAGATTTGATGTTATCACAATGACAAAGTGTTCCTCAGATTCATTTTCAGTGAACTCTTAACACCACAGTGCGGCAAAAAAAAAAAAAAAAAAAAAAAAAAAAAAAAAAAAAAAAAAAAGCTCTGTACTCTTCTCATTGCACTTGAAAGCAAATAAGACACACGTAAAACAAACCCTGAAGGTCTCCAGCCAGAAGCCTGCATAACTCATTATACTTATATCCCAACTTCCCTTTCCTTGGAAATCCATTCTTCAAGCAATCACACATTTGTGAGTAACCAAAAATACATTTATTTCTATTGATGTAAGGCGCTCAGCAAGCAGCTTCCCCCCAGTCTGTGTGCTCACCACGGCTTTGAGAGCAGGCTCCGTCTCATCTGCTGAAAGAGTCAGAGGGGCTGCAAAGGAAACTGATCCCCCAGACATCTGTACCTTGCTCCCAACGTGACACGCAGGAGACACTTACATCTGCACAGAAATATTTATGGGCACGCTCAGGAAAGGCTCTCACTCACTGGGAGAGCTCCTGGGTGATCAGCTGAGCTACTGCACCAAGATCCTCTCAGCACAGCTCTCACTGCCTCTGCTAAACCTCATGCTCCATGGAACAGGCCACACAGGCTCCATCCCAAGAAATTCATGGCTCTATCCAAGGAAATTCATCCAGAGAGCTAAAGGAATTGAATACATCCACTGTTAATGTAAATAAGATGACATTAACACAAATTTAAAGCAAGCTACACAACAGGGATTTCTGGGGAAAGCACGCTATGGGCAGGGTCTGTCCCTGTCCAGATGTATCCAACAGCACCACACAGTTTGCCCAGCTAGGAAAAACATCTGAAATATTTCTTTTTGCCAGTTTAAAGAGAATTACTAACACTCATCTACAAAAATTATATAAAAGGAAAACACAAATTAAGACAGCAGTCCTCATGCTTGCCTGACTCCCTCTGCACCTCCCAGAACCAAGTCCCCTACTCCTATTTATGGCAGAGCCTATGAAACAAATCATCATTTCCATTAAATGCAAGCAAATGAAATTAATCTTTCATTGAATTATAAATATTTGCTGAAACTGATCATTTAATGCAAGGATCCTCCCATTACCAGGGCAGGAGAACAAACACTAATGCTATTTAAGCAAAAATTCAGATGCACAACATTCTATATGAAACATTGAATGATCATTCACTCGTGCAGGATAAACAGTGCATGATCACTGATGCTTTTATGCTCTATTAAACCGTATTCTCCAATGAGCATTGCACCACGGTTCAGAGGTGGCGAGAAATATTAACATCTAAATTATGGAATGCTTCAGTCTGACCAAGCTGAAAGGTCTCCCTCCTGGGACTGGCTGCTTTCAAAGGTGATATTGATATCAGCAGTGTGAACACTATCACTGAACTTCGCTGCAGGAGTAACACCCAGCTCTTGGAGCCATGTGAACACCACTAAAACTCAAATGGGATTTTTCTGTGCAATTGTCACCGTCATCCCAAGCAAAAATGAACAAAAGAAAATAAAACAAACCCCCACCAACCAAAGCAAACCACAGTCCAATGAAACTTCATTTTAAACCACTAATTCTACCCTTTCATTTGGCAAAACTTGATTTTACTGCCTATTGTACAAGACTGCAATATACTGAATAACAGAATATTGTAAAAGTGCAATTATGGCAAAAGCATTCAAGGTGACTCATTAACACAGGAATGTGGCCTGAATATCACAAATTCTCACATCTCTCCATTTAATCCCACTGGAAATGATGAGTGTACAAACAAAGAAAGAAATTCTTCAGTTATTTGCCTGCAGTTATTTGCCTCTCTGCACAATTAATCACAGAATGAGGTACCTGCTGGAATTCCAAGTGGCTGCTGTGTTCTAAGGGACACGAGGAGCGTGGTGTGAGGTTCACAGCCTGCACAGGGTCAGAGATGCCATTCCAGTGCAGTAATTCCAGAGCAGTGCTGGGCCTGTGCATTCCTTACTCTGACTCGTCAGTCAGAGCAGATAACCATCGGGCACTGGACTCATTCTTTAAACAACATCTCCCAAAGCACACGGAGACAGCTTATGGAAAAAGTGAAAGACAGATTGGAAGCCTACTCCAAAAAAGTTATCATCCTACTAGGTTTGGATTAAAAAGTTGTATTTCATAATGAAAGCCAAATGCACCAAGAAGGCAAGACAGTAATCCTGCCTGAGAAGGATTGCTTCAGAAATCAGTTTCTGAGTTCAGAAATTAATTAGCTCAGAAACTAATTGAAATCCCAGTGCATTACAAACCCAGATTCACTGGACATTTCTGTTTCTTTCCGACTGAAAATGTGTCATTTCAGGAGGGCCACAACAAAGCCAGCAAAGGAAAATGTAAGGAAATCTCTTCATACGATAAAAATGGAGTGACTAATGTGGATGACTCAGTTTAATTGCATGACTTTCAACTAAGTGTATTCACAGGGACAGAAATAACACTACATTAAAAGGAATATCTGGGAAAAATTATTTTGGATCAGTAAAATACTTATGCCAGAAAAAATGTCTGGGTTTTCAGAGCAGTATCTTGTTCACAATTGCATCCAAACCCAGCAGTAATTGTGTTTGTGTCTCCTCCCACTCATCAGCCAGGGCCCTACAGCCACAAGGCAATCCAGGATGGAAGGGAAGCCTGGACTGTCTCTAGTGAAAAATAGGGCCAGCTCCAAGGCCAGATGTAGTTGATCATGGCTTTATCCTGTGTGGTCTTCAAACCCTCTGAGGATGGAGCCTGCACAGTCTGGGCACTCTGGGGTCCACAGCTCGCCTGCCTTCACGGAAAACAAGCTCCACCTTATACCCAGACACTGAGATGAGGATGCAGCATCAGAACCCCAAAGCATCCTAAAGATTATTCTGGTTTTGTAGCGAAATTCAGAAGCTGATTTTTCACATACCATCTAACAGTATTTATTATGCTATGCTGCTCACAGAACTTTACTGTTATCTGTCTTCTGTAGAGAAGAAGAAAAGCAGCTCGTGTGATTCTTCAGATCTGAGGCACTCTGGGATGGAGAACAGTTGGTGTAGCAATAAGAGCTCAATTAGCACTAATTTGGATCTACTTAACCTCTTCATATGGTTAAATACAGAGTAGAAACCCCAGATCTGTTATCTCTGGCCACCCCTGAGCACGTGAAAAAGAAATATCCATCATGTAGCCAAGAGACTTCAGTACCATCAGGAATGGCAGAATTCCCCTGTGAATTCCAGATCCTTCCCAGTCATTCAGAAACCAAGACAATTCTGCACTAAGACCAAGCAGGAGGAAGGGAAAAAAACACCCTATAATTCTATGAAATTCCTGAGTATGTGGTTATTGCCATAATATTAGGAATTTATTTATAATTTTATTTCATAAATATCATATATATATTTATATATAACAAGTAAGATTAAACTGCATTTCAATTTTCTTTCACGCTCTTCTGAGATGCTAAAATATCTGATATTATTCAACTGAATTATGAAGCAGCTCTATTTTTCCCCTCTTAATAGCTACCAAAACTTGAAACACTCACCATTTCAGAATGAATAATTAAAATTATTTGAATGCAGCAACATACTAGAAATCCATGACCATAAACTCACAAACCTCATAGCTATCACATTTGGCTGTGTGTACTGAAATGTAAAATAATGAAATTGTGAATGAGATCATAAATTCAGTAACAAGTATAATTGCTAGTCCTACAGAAAACTATTAGAGCGGTAGGTTGATTTTCTTGTCATTCCCATTCTGCATTAAGCAAAAGAAAGAAAAAATAAAATGCAATCAATGTAATGATTTTTGCAACAAGCATCTAATTGATTTTTCTGCCACTACTATAATTTACAAATAGTCCTGTAGTAATTGTTTGGTTTAACTGGATATATCAAACAAGTGTTCTGATAGTGATATTAATTATGACACATTTTACCCATAGAGAAATTATTTAAACACAAACAATGAATTCCATTAATTAAACACATCTTACAGTAAAAAACTAACATACACTAATAATACAATAAGAAAATAAGGCCAGTTAGTCTATTCTAATTTTTGATGTCAGTCTCCTCTCACTGAAATTTCAGGGAGCATCAGCAGGCAGTGCAAATCAAGCAATTTATGGGTCAGCATACTTTCAGGAAACACAATTTCTTTCAGGTTTCGAGAAATTATTTTCCTTTCTAATGCAAGCACGCACAGTCCATGACTCTCCATCCATTTTATTGCTTTCCCAAAAAAAATGATTGCACCATCTCCCAGATGATTGCACCATCATTCATTTATTCATTGATTCCTTACTGGGATATTTGCACGAGGAGTTGGGGCAGCCCTTGCCTGCCCCCAGCTCTGTAGGACAAACAGAGCAGAGATGACAAATATACAAAAGCCTGCAAGTAGCCAGTTCCTGGGTTCACTGCTGCAGCCCAGCACTGTCCCCATCAGCTGTGCTGCCCTGCTCCAGCCCTCCCACAGCCACGGGACTCTCCTGAGGGAGCAGCTTGGTTCTCCCACCACCACTGGCCTCGTTCTCAAGGAGATCTTTTGTGCCTTGAGCCTGAAAGTGAGCAGTGCTCATGAACAATGGAAATTTCTCATCAGTGACCAAAATACAGATCTACAGAGAGACTTGGACCACCACCACATGAAGGAATTATTTTTCTTAACTGGCTGAGAATTAATTAATTCTGAGCTGAAGCAATGAAATTTTAGGTCTTCCCGTAGAAAAGTACTGGTGTCTGGTTTCTCTCAATATTTGTTTAGTGAGGTTATTGCCACCACTGAAAGCAAAAAATGATACATTTCTGTTGGTTTTACCTCCTTTCTCTAGCACCTGGTGGTCTGGGACACAACATGGGCAATGCACCCTCTGATCAGCAGGGATGTCAAATGTTGGGGGCCACCTGTTAATTAGGAACATTTATCATTCCAGAGCTCCAGATCTCTCCCTGCTGGAGCCCCTCTGGAAGGATAATCAAGCTTGCTCCTGATAATTGCAATGTTCTGCAAGGAAAGGACAGATGGTGTCTTTTCCATCAGAATCAGAAGCTGGTGATTATTTAGTTCTGCTCATTCTGGATGTCAAACCCCTCCATTGCTACCTCTCTGCTAGGAGCTGAAGACATCTGAGTCAGGTGCTCACACTGTGGCTGGAGCAGGTGCATACATTCAAAAGAAAGATTTAAACAGAGACTTATGCTCCAGAAATTCTTGAAATGGTGATAGTGAGGTGTTTATGCTCCCATTAGTAAGAAGCTACAAAACAGAACCTGCTATTTGATGCTGACCTGTCAAACAGCCAAGGAACTGCCTGCAAGTCCAACCAATTTTAATTACATGAGCAGACTTGCTATCCCAGCTGGCCTCAGCCTTGCAGTTATATCATCTATTATGTCAAGAACATCATCATCTTTCTAGTTTCACATTTCTCAGCTTTCCAATTCAGCCAATAACATGAAAGAACATTGGATTTACCAAACAACTGGGGCAATCCCAAGGAAAAATGATGACTCTGAGCTGCAGGCTAACCTCAGAGATTCAGTTTTGTTTGTTTACCTTCAATGCATCTAAGATGCTTCTCATGATACTTTGCTATAAACAAATAGCTTTTCCAATTGCATTATGTTTATATCCAAACCTTGACCCCTTGTAGCCCATACTAATTACAGTGCCCCAAGATCATTACAGAACTGCAACAATCACAGCACTGCATCTTAATTTCTCAAAAGGGTAGAAGTCATCATCCAAGTGGGGACCAGGAAAACACCTGAGAGAAAACACATCCAGCTCTGGTTCCACAAGCTGGTTTTTTTTTCTTTAAAGAATCCTGGGGTTTTGTATCTCAGATCCATTCCTTGAATACATAAATACATAAATAGACTGGCAATGGCTGCACACACAGCCAACCCAGAGCACCACTGAGCCAAATGCTGCACCAGCAGCAATGCCACAGAACATGAAACCACTGTCAGAATGACTCTCATGGTTCAAATGACCTTTTTTTGTTTAATTCACAACCACATTTCATTTTTCCTTCAGGAAAAAAACATGTAATTTTAAAAATATATTCTTGAAAGAAACCATTCTGGCAAACCACAGCTTTCCTGACTCAGTTTTGTAAAACCCAAGCATTGAATGTCACACCTTTTTTCAGACAGTGAGACAGATATAAAAATGCAAGAAAAGAAAAAAAAAATGTTTGTGAAAACAGCTCCACTTCTCTCAGGGAAAACCCTTCCAACACATCTGCCAGTCTACTTACACAGGATGAGAATGAAATCTTCAGCTGGTGCCGAGAAAAACATTTTGTGAGATTACTCTGCACAAATAAGATGTCTTCAGAGATTCTTGAGCACAGGAAGATAAAGAATTGTCCCTGAACCCACTGTGAGATCCAAGCTTTGGTTGCTTTGGCAGCCTGGTGACTGAGAGCAACTGAGACAAAAAGTTCTGAACGTCGCAGCAACAGCCAAGTGTGCTATGGCCAGTGCTCACTCGAAATGCTATTGAGAAATCCTTGAGAAAACTACATGGATTCTGCAATGTGGAAAACACCTGATAGAAAACACATTCAGCTCTGGTTCTACAAGTTTTGCTGGTTTTTTGTTTTTTTTTAAAGAACCCTGAGGTTCCAGGTCCATCCCTTGATACCCACTGGCAATGGCTGCACACACAGACAACCAAATTTGTCTGAATTTGGACATTTTAACAGTTTCTACTGACTGTTTCTTCCCAAAAAGAACACACAGTTTCCCTCTTTTTAGAAAACATGTCTCATCAATGGAAAGAATTTATTTTCACAAACATGGACTTTAAGCAAAAGTTTTTCCTTTGGTACAGGAATAACTAACTTGGTTCTTTAATCAGTTCACTGGAAAGTGAGTGTTACTGACTGACTGCAGCCGTTGACAAGTGAAATACAGTAAACAGGCCCATCAATAGAGGACAATCAATACAATTAAATTTTCCCAATATTTTCTTGAAAATGTAACACAGGAGGGAAGGAAATTTTGTTGGTAAGGAGGAGGATTGCTGAAATACTTATTGAACCAACAACTGTTTTTTGTTTACTAAGCTAAATGGCTTCTTCACATATGTTTTACCAAAGTCTAGCTGCAAGCTAATTACACCTATCTGCTTTGCATTACCCAGTTAGCATTTCTTCCACGCACATCAGCAGAGCGGGCCTTTGTTAATTCATAATAATTCACCCACAAATATTAGGGATCACATCAAAAAGCCATATTGAAATTATCTGACATTTACCATTTCACTGCTCACTGAATGTCTGAGTGTCTTCATCTCCTCTGTCTGATGAGCAGCTAACTCAGCAGAGTCTGGACATGCTCACAGCAGCTGCAGAGCTGCCCTGCAGCAATACTCTGGGGTCCCCATTTCCTTTGATAGCAGCATGGCACCACAAGTTATCCCACCAAAGATCAACTTATTGTATTTATATAGTCTTTCCCTTTTCAAGCCAAAGTTGAATGAAGTTGAAGGCAGCATCCACAGGACAACCCATAGTCACAGCCTTAAAGGATTAGAAGAAGCCATTGTTTTCATGTCAGACATGTTTTTATAATACAGACCATGTCTATTCTTGTTATTTCATTTTCATCATCACACCAGCTTTTCAGCAGTCAGCCAGCCCCTTCCAACACCACAGTTTTAAAGGCTCATAAACATTATCTTTATTATATTAAGAGAGATTCAAAAATTGTAAAACAGATGTGAAGTCGCTGCTGCCAAGAGCCTACACAGTGTGATTCAATAGGATGTGGGTGCTGTAATGTGCTCAAGAAAAGTCATTCTAAAACTCTGAGTTCAACTTGCCAAACAATCATTTTCATCTAGGAAAACAAAAGCTTAAAATAAACTAAGAACTCCCATCTGCACAGGACTAAGAGTGATCCGATGACCTGACTGCAGACCCTGCACAAAGATGTTTCCACTGACAGGATCTGCAGACAAAGGAGCGATGAAAAAAGAAGGATGAATTTCTGTCTTTGCTTCTAAGGAAGCTGTGTAATGGAACAGCATCTATCACGTCTCCCGGTGAAGAGAGGACACACAAATCCCACCATTCACTGTGTGCAGGAGCTACAAGTTGGCCAGGTTTTCCCTCCACCCCACTGGCAGGCTCGTGGAGGCTAAACTTCCTGCCAGGTACTGCCAGCCATGAGGCCACTGCAGCTTTTCCCACGTGCTGCTCACATTTCCCTGCCTCCCTGCCTGGGCTTTGTAGAAGCTCCTTCCTTTAGCTGCTCCTGGAGCACTCACGGCTTTTTCTCCTCATCATTTGGAGCTAAGTCAATGCTTTTCCTACAACACAGAACCGATCCATGTGGCATCAGGGTTTCTTTTTCCATGTCCTCACAGCAGCCAGTAGCTTTCTCTTTCTAACTTTTCACACAAAATCCCTATGTGGTGATATCTGCAGGAGTTTTTCTGCACGTGTCTTTCAGAATTAACCACATTCATCTGTAGGTGGTCGGCTTAATTTCTGAAACAGCTGAGAACTTTATATAAAACAAATACAGGGTAGTCTCAAGAAGCCGATAAGGAAAAGGTTAATCTTGATTTTGGGTTGGGGATTTTTGGTTTTTCTTCAAGACAATCCTGTGCACCTTCTCAGCAGAATCATATAGCGTATGTTCATATACAGGGAACATTTTCAGTGGGTGTCCAGGAGGACAGATGGTCTGCTCTGTGGAGCACCCTGCAGACACTCTGTGACACCAAAGGCAGCTTTCATTTCTTATTTAAAACCAAAAAAACCAGCAACATAAAATCCTGATATAAAAAACTCACTGTGCAAGTAGGGATGTGCCTGAAGCAAAATTTCCTGATTTCCCTGAAAACATGCATTTTGCTCTTTGGACTGAAGCCATCTCTTTTTCTGTTGGCTCTGCCCCCTCAGGGCCATGCACCATTCAGCTGAATAACTGTAAGGTTCTCACTTGCAGGCAAGTAGGAAGGAGTTTAATGAATCACAACATTTTGTTCATATTTTGCTTGGAGGAAGCATTTTCCACATTTTCTCCCTCTTAGTGGAGTTCAGAGAAATTCCACCCAAACTCGATATAACTGCTTTATTGAGACCAAAAGTTCACTGTCAGATCCCTGGGTTTCCCTACCAACCAAAACGAAAGAGAAAAAAGGGGGCAGGGAAAAATCAATGTTTCTGTGGAGTGAATTAACTAACGAGCTTGCTGAGGCTCACTCAGATTCCTCCAGAGGCCTGTGAAGAGCAAGGCTGTGAACAGTGCTCGTGCACATGGACAATCACAGCTCACATGCTCTGGAATGCTCTTTCACCTATTAAAAAATTCCTTTGAAACTCCTCCTCAGTGATACAGGGTTCACTGGAACTCCAAACCCCATGATTCAAGCTCTTCAATGACAAAGAGAGAGATTTGTGGGAGAGAACAGCAGTGAATGACTCAGGCCTGGCCAACTGCTTTTGTCATCTCAAGTCAGGGTTGGCAAACTGGAAATCCAAGCCTTTTCCTCACAGGTGTTGCTCTGAGTCCTGTGTTCTCCTGCTTGGTTCAAAGAGGGGCAGGGGGGAGAGCTGGCACTCTGAGCCCCCCAAATGGCTACTTGAGGTAAACGTGGCCAAGGAGGAGCAGAACTCCAGTTTGACTGCTAAACTGGGAGCTGGATTTATGGAAATAACTTCACAAAACAACAGAATCACTTCAACAGTAAGAGGTCCCTTACTGTGGCTCCAAGGAGCTGGAGAAAAGCCAGATGTAGCACAAATTCACTGAAGAACTGTGCTAACACTACTGAAACAGAATGGAAAGGATGCAGAGATGTGTATGGCTTAGCTATGTACCTTTTCATAAAGAAATGTATTCATTTATTTTACTTATTTCGAACTTTTAATTAAAAGTTCAGAAATGTAGAGCTTTAAACAGAGGAAATTAGCTCGAAGGCATTTCATTTGTCATATAAAAGGGTCTTTCATTAATCCCTAATTAAATATTTCTCCACACTTAAACCAGTTAGACATACAAATAAAAATGAAAACACAAATATTTTCCACGGAAATGCTACATGCAGCTCAATAAAAAAAAAAAAGTGTCCAGTTCCTCTTTTCCTTCATTTTTCCTTCACTAATGCCTTTCCATCCAGGCAATAGCTCCTGAATGCCCTGATGAACAATTTACTCCTCATTTCCAAAAGACATTAAAAATAAACCAAGGAGGTATTTGCTACTTTAGAAATAGCTCTTCTTTCCAAAATTACTGATATACTTTCAGAAAAAGTTCTTACACTGAATGAAAAGAAAGGATATGAAAGATGTATGTGAAAAAAATATAAAACCACAGTTCAAGATGGGTGGAACAAAAGCTGCTGATGTTTACCCATGATTTCTATATTAATTTTTATTTTTTTAAACAAAGAGAATAATGAGCCTAAATGAAGTAGAGAAGCTTCCAGGAAATTTGTGTCACTAGTAATTTTTTAAGCTTTTCTTAATAAAAGCACAGTAAGAGCAAAGTGCATTCGGTAGCAAAAGAAGATTAAAATACCAATCCTTCTTTCACATTTTTCCATCTTGTTTTTACCTCAGCAGATCAAACAAACTACATTAAAAGCATTATAAAGTTACCCAACAAACAAAATGCATGAAAAAACATGTTACAAAGAAACACATTTTCTATTGTATAAATATGAGAGCAGCTTAACATATGAGAGGGGTAAAGGAAAATTTTTGCAACAAATTTGATGCAAAGAAAATTCACAAGTATAAACCAGTTTCATATTATAAAAATAATGAGATGAACAGACATTTTCAGCATGAGGCTCATCTCTCAACTTCTTTTCTTGCTTGTGTTTTGGGTTTTTTTTCCCCCCATTACAAAACTTTCATCTTGTACTTGAAATGCATGGCATGGGTTTTATTAATTGGCAAAGCAATCTGTGGCTGCTGCTGCCCCCATTCTCGTGTCAGGGACCACAGAGAGGTGTGCTGGCAAACAGCACTCAGTGTCACAGGGCACTCAAGTGTTACAGGGCTCCTCTGTCACCCTCTAAAATCAGTCAAAAGTAATTCTGTTCTATAGGAAATTTTTTTTTTATTTTCCTCTTTTTAAGGAAATATTTTTATTTTAAATACAAAGCTGAACTCATCAGGAACTGGAAGTGCAAATTTGTTCTCGTTTTAATTGCAAATTACATTCTTCAGTTTCTTCATCTTCCATAAAAGAAAATCCATGTTCAGAAACACAGGTTTCCTAGTCGGTCCCTCCTGAAATTCTCCCAACCTCAGAATGAGTTGCAAACAGCAGAGGAAAGTAAAATTACTGCTCCTCTCTTCCATTCAGGGACACAGGGCAGAGCAGCAGATACCTGTGAGCAACCAGGACTGGCCATGGCTGGGTGTATGAACAGGACAGAATCAATTCAGCCTTTTTTGCAGAAATTGTAGCATTTTGAAACTAAATCACATGTTGCCGTAAAGAGGACCACGCCTTTGGTACAGCCCTGTCTTACTCTGGTCAGTTGAGAAGCCTGTCTCCATTCCAGCTCCTTCTGTGCTCCCTCAGAGCTGGGCAGAACATCACATTGCCTCCACAGCAGAGGAGATGGCAGGGCAGGCTGGGCTTCCACAGGAATCAAGTCAAAATCCATCCACAGCTCGACACAAGCAGCATCTCCTCAGCCGGGCAGGGGGAGAGCAGTTTTATTAAACAGTGTGCCAGCCTGCCCAGCCATCCTGCACACACCCCAGGGGTGCCCACAGGCAGGAGGTGGCTCCAGAGCACTGCACCGCAGCTGGGGGAATTCTCCTCCTCCTCCACTCACCTCCCTCCCCATCCTCATTTCTCCCGCATCACATTTTCATTAACTTCTTCACAGATTGGCAACGTCTCTCATTCGGTGGCTCCTCCAGCTGCTGCCACATCAGCCCCAGCTCACAGGGGAAGGGGGAGGAGGCCGAGCTGCAGAGTCCTGTTACAGGAAACACTCCCTGGCAGTGCTGCTGCTGGGTAATGCTGATGGACGAGCAATGACAGCTCTTGTCAGAGTCTGGCATACACGGGCACGCCACAAAAGCAGAGGGGGACTGCACAGCAGCAATCAGTATTTAGACATGAGTTATCAGATAATTCTATTTCCTGTGTTAGGGAGAATGTAGAAGTGTGTCCTGCAATCTGGCTTTAGCTAGCAGGCACCATCTCCTACTTAAATTTAAATCTTTTGAAAGCTCCTTGAAATGTAACCAGAGATTGCACCAGAGGTTCAAGCCAGACAGGGTTTCTTCTGGATATTTTTAAATGATTTCTGGCATTGCTGTGCCATTGGTAGCAACAGCGAGCCCAGAAATAGAAGCATCTAAGAAGATACAGGAACAAAAGAGAAATGTTGCAAAGGATGAAAAAAACAACAGTAACAGGAGCCTTCCATGGAAACTGGAAAACATCATGTCAGGAGGCAGGGCAGAGCCACATCCAAGGGTGCTGATGCCTTGCGGTGGCTACCCAGAACAGAGGCTAGACAAGGTTAAGAGAATAAAAGCAGGTATTTGTTGGAGGCCTTCAATAGGGACACCTTGGGCAGTTAAAGCCTCTGAGAGGGGCTACACACAAGATGGGCAATGCTCACGAGTTTTCCAGACAATTTTAAGTTTGGTTCATTTGCATCTTGTGGGTTAATCCTCCAATTACAGCTTCAGGTAATGAAGTCATATTCCTCTGGTTTGCTCCCCCCAAATTCACTTTTGTTTATATTTTTTGAGGCCTGAGGCAGTAGGGTGTCCTTGAATTTCAGGCCCAGAGGAATTATTTCGTCTGACCAACATGTGAAGACAGTTACCTAACACTCTATATGGAGTTCAGAGTTATACACTAAAGCAGTACAGGATTTGAAACATATAAAAGCTAAAATCCTAAGGCATAAGTGTGATCAGCAGCAGCTCTGCACAGCCAGGCAGGGAACCCTCAAAGAGAGGAGCAACAGTTCCCCCTGAGCAGTGTGGCACCTGGGGAAGTGTCAGCACAAGAGCTGCTCTGCAGCACTGCCCACAGCAGCCTCAAATGCAATGGCTTTGTAGGAACAGCAAGAATGTGCCTCAGTGGACTTCTTGGTTAACTTTAGAAGCAGAAACTGCAGGAACATAAAAAGAAGAACACCTTGAATTCTCAAAAAGGAGTTCAAAGAGGCAGTCGACACACTAAGTCCATAGTGGGCAGTACAGAAACTATTTAAACACACTGCACTGAAGACTGAAGAAAATATCAGAAACAACTTCAGAAGGACCAAGAGAAAGACATTGCTTTGGTTAATGACACCCCAAGGAAAGAAAACATTTTACAAAAAGCATCAAAAGGTCCAAATGGCACCTGAAGGACTACATAGTCCAACAGGTTATGTGCAAAACCACAACTAGGTAGGGGTAAATAAACCCCACAAAACCCACACTTGCAAAAGAACTCACAGAAATCTTCAAAAGCAGTGAAATACTCATTTATCAAAAGCAAGAATCCTTGCAGAAAGCCTAAAGGACCACACAATAATCAAAGCATACATGAGGCACTCAGAAATAATACAAGAACAAAATGAGAAAAACCTTCCATTGTACCCAGGCTCCTGCTGAAGGGAAGTTTTCATCTCAGGATACCTCTGCCAAGGGAAGAAACAGCCTCCACATTGGAATGATGAAGTGTGGCTCTTAACAAAACCCCAGCAGAACTCACCAGGTACTGAGAGGAGATTCAGGAAAAAAAAAGACTCAAAAATTAGTTCTCAGTTGATGAGAATTCTGTGTCCCCTCAGTGTATCCACACCATGATTATGGGTACAGACCCAGTAGCACAAGTCCAGGTTCACACACATTATACAAATGGTATGAAACCTCAGCCCAGCTCAGAGCTTCAAGGACAAAGAGAGCTCCCATCTGCAATCCCCTGATGCAATCAGCAGTGTCTTCCCACCACATTTAAGGCTAATGGGAGGAGGGACATCCACTCAAAGTCATGGCAAAAGAAGGAGGTTCACCAAGTCAGCAAGCACGGCAACATTTCACAGAGAACACATCAAATGCTATGCAGAGAAAATGGTAGGACTGTCAAAGAATATGGTTTGGAAGCCAAGTTTACATTATTTTTTTAATGCCATCTGTGTTCCGCAACTGCATCTGAAAATCCTGCACAGGGAGAACATGAAATACAGAAACAGAGGTGAAGTTGAAAGATTCTGGGAAAAAGAAACCAAAAATTTTGGTGACAAAAGGTTCAGCCAAATAAAGAAGATTTTAAGTTCAAGGGAAGGATATTTACCTTGACAATGCTTGAGATACTTAAAACAACTAGCACTGATGAGAATCACCTGAAAAGAATTTATTGAATTTTATATTTGACTTCAGAAAAAGGTTCTCAAAAAAATTTTAAAAATCATTTACAAGTTGACTCAACAGAAAACTTGTCCTTTCAATACTGAAAAAAACCCCCAAAACTCAAGAAACCAAACTTCATTTTCACACAGAGAAGTTGACCTCAGTCAGCCCAATCCAGCTGGCCGGATTTTGACACACAATATGATTTAGATGACATATTCCTGCAGGTTTTGGTACCCAGAACTGACAAATTATTCTATTTCCCAAATAACACTACTAACACTTGAGTTTCAGTGCCCAAAATCAAAAAGTAAAATGACGACACAGAAATATTTTACTGCTGTGAATGAGGACTGTGAGTTTTGGAAGCATTTCCTCTCCTGTAGAAACCATCCTGGCAGGTTTTCCTTTCCCTGCAAGTCATTTTTTTCCAAGGCATACATGCAACAGAGGTGACACCATTTCTCTGTGGACACACTCACAGCAGCTAGCGATTCAGGTGCAAATCAATCAGCAACTCATCTTACAAGTCAGGATGTACAAAAACCTTAGCACCGCGAAGCACCGGAAAATGCACGACTGCCAAACAGCCACGAGGTACATGAGAACCATGTGTGCCATTTAGTGTGTTCATTCCTCCTTTCTTTTGCAATTTAATTCCCTGGGTTGTATGAATTGCATCAAAGGAAGTGCCAGAAACCTTACCCACCTTTTAGGCGAAGAACATGGAAAAATAATAACACAAATATAATTTTTCTACAGAAATTATTAAATGCCCAAATCATAATCCAGTATTTTCCACAGATCATCTTGAAACCATTTAATCATTCCAAAGCAGAAGTGTAATCTTTGTGCCACTTGTGAAGATTTAGGAAATGTTAGGAGAGAACATTTGTTTGATTTTCGTTCCGTGGGGACTTACAGCACCGCTGTGAGTTCAGTGCACACCAATTTGCACATTAACATACAGTGACTACAGAGAAAGCAAGGCAAACTGAAAAGCTGCCTGCATTCTTTTCCTACTCTAATGTTTTGCTGCTGAGAAAATCGCTGGGTCTGGCTTTGGGCCTGGCAGTGGTCTGTCAAATTAATCAAAGGAACGACAAAGGTGCTGGAGTTGAGCAACACCAACAGAGGAACCCCTGAGGCCTCTGGCCAGGTACAACAGGAGTTAATATGAAGAGTTAATATTCCAGGAGTATGCCAAGTTTACAACCAGTCAATAGGCAATACCTTGCCAGCTCCAGCCCTGCCATCTGGCTGGAAGGTACCTCCTTTACAGTCATCACATCACGTGCCTGGGTCAAAAAACCACAGCAGCCTCTAACCACTCCTGGCTTTAACGAAACATCTTAAGGACTGACTCCTTTTTGCACTGAAAAATTCCCTTTTTCTCATTTGTTTCTTTCTTTCACACAATACCTATAACATGCTACTTTGAGCACAGCCTTGGTATTAAGGCTGTCACCAATAAGACCTCAAATTATGGCCTACAATAACCTTTCATTGAGGCCATGTCTATATAAAATACTATTTTTTACTTGGTAACTGACACAACTGAGGAAAAAACCAAAACTATTTGTGTTTTTCCCAGTAGTATTAAGCCTCCTAGCTCATATTTTTAGCTTTTGCAGTTATAGCACAGGAACACTTAGCTAGGGTAACATTAGAGTTGCTTACAGACATTTAAAAGATATTTTCATTACTTTTCTAATAGGAATACAAACATCATATAAAACTATGGGATAAAAAATATTTAGTATGTCATACAGTCACTGGTGCAGAAACATGACCAACAATGCAAGAACAGCAAAGATCAATCTCTTCCCATACAACATTTAAGCATTCCAGTTTCAAGAAGTGCCCTAATCATAATCCATATAATGCTGTAGGAGTACAAAAGTGAGATTAGAAAGTATGTCTACAAACTAGTTTTACATTTTGGTCTAAAACAGGCTGAGATATCTGCCATAAAAACAGTAACCATCAATTAGATTCACCACAAATGTCAAACATATGTTTAAGTCAAACCAAATCCTATAGCAACTGTGTTAAAACTTGGGAGCAAACCAGTCCAATTTCATGTAAAACTTCATTCACACACACAACTCGTGATGCTTGCCTGAAGGAGCTCAGTAAATGAATGAACAGTTTATAGCAAGTTAATGGGAAACATAGCAAATTCTCCCAATCCCAGCTTTAAAGGCCATCTCCACAGAGGGACTTTAAAAATCTGTGTTTTCTCAGGCAGAACCTGTGTGTGCTGGTGCTTTGGTGCTGGCAGGGCCTTGCACTGGCTCATTTGACAGAAATCAGGACAGTTCATGAGGAGCAGCACTGTCAGTCAGGAACACAAAGTGGGTTTATAGTCAAGACACGCTGGTGCTGTTAAAGCCACTCACACACCATGGCTGGGAGCCCATGCACAGCCCAATCTCACCTGTGCTTTTACTCTCTGCCTCTCTGAGTTTTCTCTGTGGAAATCTGAACTATGCAGGTGATGTGTTATTCCAACCTCAAGCTATTGCAAAAAATGGCTGACAAAACACATAAGCACTTTAATGAGTTATTTGTGATAAAAGTTGCAAGTCCTCAGCATCAGCTGCTCATTTTTCTTCTTTTAGGAAGCATTAGAAATATTTGGTTTCCATACCATTCCCACTGCAAACCAACTATTTTCTCAGTGCCAGATCCAACATTCCTTGCAGCTTTTGAGGATTAAGTCACTTTTACTCTTTATCCCACACATAGAAAATAAAACCAAAATTAGCATAGCAAGACAAGAAATCAATATTTTAGATAAAGCCTTATGAATGATACACAGAAAAAAATAAAGTGCAAAATAAATTTCAGTGATACAGTAAAATTACATTTAAATGTTCTGGTAATTGCACATTCATGCTTAGCAAAACATTTCTCCGAGATACTCTTCCAACCCCATCTTGGAAACAGTTGTGGTCTAAGATACCTCGAAGTCCCACAAATGGGGACTTGGCTTTGTGTACTGTTTATGAAAGATAATGATAGCCAGCTAATTGTTCAACAGTATCAAACACAGAACTGAAAAATTATTAGTTAGAAATCTAAGAAAAGATCCTATTATTGATTTTATACCACTTTCTTCACCAAACTTTTTTTCCAGCCTGGGCACTTGTAAGCATTTGGGTTTTCAAGCTTCTTGCATCCATTAGAGCTTTAAAGCATCTTTTTCTCTTCCAAATGAAGGCTTTATTCATAGGTAATGCTTTGATTCTAGGGACAATAATTTTATGAAAGTTACTTCAGTGATATTAGAATTAATATCCCAGGATGACTTTTAGCAGCAGTTATCCTTTTGTGCTCTAGTGCAGAGAGAGCTGTGGCTAAAGCTCATGGAGCTTGTACCTGTCCCACAGGCAGAATCAGCAGCAGCATGGATTTGGGACCATAGGGATACATTCCCTCAGCACTTGTGAGCACCTGGTTGGGTCCTGTTCTTTCTCTCCTCCTTCTGGGGCCAAGAATGGAAGATGAGTTGTCTCTGCTGCATTTCTGGCAAGCTGAGGGTGATTCTGTCTGAAATCGAGGTACGGGACTGTGATAACGGGGTGACACCTGCCTGTATCGTGGGACTGGGCACACCAGGAACTCTGCTTTTGTGACTCAGTAGCACAGACACTTTCTCTGTTTTTACCCAGACAGAGTTACAACTTCATACTGCACTACAAGACTGTTTGAGCCACACACAAACCTGAGGTCAACATGGAGCTCTGCAATTCTAACTAAGCTAACTAAGTGATTGTCAGGGTACCAGCCATGTCTGCAGCTCACCACTTATGGCTTACTATGAAAAAGCTACAATAAATATTAATAAAAGAATGAAAAAAACTCTCAAAACACATTGATTCAGAGGGACCACCTGTTGCTAATACTACTTAAATTCAAACACCTTACCCAGTTGTTTTGCTGTTGTTATTCTAAAACTCAAACTCCAGCAGCAAACACGAACTACATTTCACATAAACAGCCTTTGCCAGCTGAAGGCCTCAAGAACAGGCTGCACAGGAGATAATTAAACAGATACTGCCAGAAAGATACTGAAGATGATACAGCTATGAAAAACCAACCTGGCAGCTGAACACACCTCTGCTTCAGCTGGGATGCTGTAATGGAGCTGCTGAGCAACGTGCACTCACTGCTGTGACAGTGTGATCGTTAGGGATCTACAGCCCAGTCACTGCCCATCTGTGCTTATCAGGGCCACTTTGGGAGGGCTGACTTCCAAAGGAGATCACACACAGATTCTTGCTTCTCTTTTATCAGAGGAGGAGAGGCTGCTGGCCTTTCCCACCACCAAACTGAGCAACCTGCTCAGAAACGGGAAGGAAAAAACCCTGTGTTCGGCAGAGGAGCACGTGGAAGAACAGCTTAAGCCAATTCCTGACCCTTGCCTGCTGCGGGTGAGGGATAACACATTTTCACTGCAACAACTCTCTGATCCATGAGCACGCTGCTCAGCTCCGAGCCAGTTGTGCTGCCAGAGTCAATTCACATTACATGTGCTGCTCCAGCCCTGGGAGAAGACAGGCTCGAAATGTTCCAGATGAAACAAAGCCTCCTTGTACAGAGGGTTTGATGTGAGCGTCGGGAGAAAGGGAGAAAGCAACACCCCTCCTCATAAATCAGGGAACCTAACTTTTGGAAATTGCCTCTGCTTTAACAGGGATTACCAGCTCCACAGATTTGTTGCCATATGCTCAGTGAGTCACTGATCTCTTGAACAAGGCAAACGACCTACTGGAAGCAGGAAAAGAAAGGAAGAAGACATGTAATATGATTTTTCTCTCTCTACACCCATGCTGAAATCTTTTATTTTTGTCAATGAGACTGAGGTTTCAAATTTATTAATGGCCATTTTTCACTAGAACACTTAGTCTTCATCATGTTGTCAAAGAAATTACCAACCAATTCAAGCAAGATTCTCTTCTTCCAAATGTGCTCGCATCTGATGACTGGAAAGACTAACACTGTACAAACAATCAGATTCACAGAGGCCACTATACAGCATTTATAGGATGGACAAAAGCTAACCTACCATCACCTATAAACTTTCAGTCTTCACACCTCAGAAAAAGGGGCAAAAGGCACTAAAACTGCCTTGTCCAGAAGTGTATAAAGAAGCTACCAGGGGGTTGTCCAGCCATGGCAAAGGCACAACAAGAAAGCCTTGTCCAGTGTTACCAGCACAGCCCAGGTGGCTCAGATGTGCTACAGCTCAAAGGAAGTAGAAAACATTTATGCAGAAAAATATAAAGGGCACAGCACAAGGAATAATAGTTAAGAGTCTCAAAAATTAAGGAAGAAGAGCAAACCAGCTGATGGAACTGTCCTGGGGCACTGCTACACACAACTGCTCTGACTGCAGGGGCTGAGTGTGGGCACGAGTATGGGGCATCCACCCCAGCCCAGCTGCACCTGGGCATGGCCAGAGGGGTTTTCCTCACCCTGGCCATGGGGCTGGACAGATATTTCCCCCTGGGCTTGGGACTGGACAGACATTTCCTCACCCTGGCCATGGGGCTGGACAGACATTTCCACACCCTGACCATGGGGATGGACAGCCAGAGCTTTTCACACCCTGGCCATGGGGATGGACAGATATTTCCTCACCCTGGGCTTGGGACTGGACAGACATTTCCTCACCCTGGCCATGGGGCTGGACAGATATTTCCCCCTGGGCTTGGGACTGGACAGACATTTCCTCACCCTGGCCATGGGGCTGGGCAGGCAAATCATCACTGCCCAAGGTGTGCTGCTGCCTGTGAGCCACTGCACACAAAAGCAGCTCCATAAATCACCACCTGCCCATTAACTCACAGGGAATATTCTGGCATTTGACTGGTTTCATGGTCTAAGAGCAAAGCTGTTGCTTGCCATCACTGCCACTTCAGACACCCCATTCTGAAGTCATTTGAGGCAGTAGATGCACTCCTTTCTAGAAACTTCCCAGTGCATATCCTCGTTTAAGACTGAAAGGTTAAATTGTTTGCCAGAACTTCTGCATTTAAAAAATCTAAAAATAATCTCTTTTCTCCCCTCAGCAGAAATGCTTTGAGATGACTTAAAAACTGCATGAGGAAAAAAGTGCATTGCTCATGAAGTAACTACCATTGCCTGTATGTGCTCTATTGGTGCATCCATTAAACCATCCAGTCCCACCAGGCTGTGGCAACAGTCTTGGAGGATATTTAGAAAAGTATTTCCCTGAAGGCACAGGTGCAAATAGCCAAAACAAAGGGCTGCAACCTAAATATTTAATAAATACAAAGCCACAGAGAAGGAGACTTCATTCACTGTATTTTTTCTGTCAATTTGACAAAGGAGAATAAATAAAAAACCCTTTTAATATTTAAGTATCAAATGCTGAATCATCCAGAAAATGAACAGCAATTTACAGGATAAATTTATAAGTCACACAGATATTCTGATTTTGCATCAAGTAAAGTGAGGGCTGCTTTTGCTAATATGAATTCCTCTCATTATTTCTATTTCCTCTCACCCTTTTCTTTTCCCCATCTCGCTCAATGAAATTTTACATACTGCAAACTTCTAAACTGATTTTGAATCCAAAAGAATATGAATCTTTAAAGGTGATGTGAGATGCAAACTGCTCACCTACTCCCATAAGTGGAAGAAGGAGGAAACAAACACTCACCACTTAGAGAAATAAGACTCCTTTAGCATTAATTATTTACTGCTGGCAGTCTAGGAGCCTTGCAGTGAAAGGTGTTCTTAATTACTGACTAGACAATGAAATATTCTCGTTGACAAGAGTAAGATTCAATACTTGCCGTGGTTGGGGTTTTTTACAGGTTATATATTCTTTGCTGATGCTTTGGGGTTGTTTTTTTGTTTGTTTGTTTTTGCGCCTTTCCTCCTCCTTTTTTTCCCCTTCTCTATTCTAGACATTTTTAATTTGCTACTTTGCTTCGGGGTTTCTGCTTTGACTGTCCAGTGTCCCCTGTTTGCTCACTGGTGCCAGCCTTGGGAGGGCTCCTGGGGACTTCAGAGCAGCCCCAGGACCACTCCTCTGCCCCAGACCTGGGGTGGGTCAGGCCTCACCCCGTTCCACGGGGGGCAAACTCTGCTCTTCCCTTTCCCTTCCCTACTTAATGAGAGCCCTCTACTCACCCACCCCACACAAGCTGCCCTCCTGATTAGTTCCTCTGGCATCACAGTTCTGCCTCTCCTGGCAGATTTCAAGCTGAAGAACGAAGCAGTAGCAGCCCTACACCTCATGTAGGCCAGGAGGAACTGAGTTCTTCTCTCCATTTGATGCCTTCTTGATCACATGGACTTAAAACCAGGACATTTATAATTCAGGAAACCTGGAATCTGGGATGCTACACAAAGCTCAGTGTTGTGCTGTGCAAGGCTGGTGAGTGAACCAGAAACACAAAGATACCCCAAAGTCACAAGATCCCTAGCATGTCTTTATTTCTTGTTGTTTCTGGGAAAAGCATAACTTGTTGGACTATTTTTGGTTCATCTTTTTCTGTTCCATGGACACCCGCTAGGAGACAACAAGCATGGTGGGTTGACAAGCCCCTGAGTCAAAATGCTGACACTGATTTATGAGGCAGCAAGCCCTGCAAAGAGTCAGACTGTCCCCTTGTGAATTTTCTCTTAAGCCATGGAAAAATATAATTATAAGGAATATATGTTAGTAGGAAACTGTGGTCTGATGGCTCAATTACTGCTTTTACTACAGCATGCTACCAGAGCACATCGTCGTATGTTAAAATTTCATCAAGAAAATCAAAGTCATGTGACAAGTCTTATATATACATTCTAATTATGCAATTAATAATCTTGATAGAACTGTTTTAGCAATCACAGCAGATATTTGCCACTTGCACACCAGGGGACCACACAGAGAAATCTGTAATCCTGTAGGAAGCAGAAAACACCTTTCCCCTCTATAAGGAAAATACAGAGATGTGTGTTAAGACCATCTCGTGTGGTCTGTGCAGGAGGTGGCTCCAGTAAAGGCAACACAGCAGCTTCACATCCCTTTACAGGCAGTGCCCACCTGAGGTCCATGGGCAATGCCTGGTGCTCCTCAACAGCTCCATGTCAGTGATTTCAGTCACTGGTCTAAAAAATATGAATACACAAGAAGGCAAAACCTTCTCTTTTTAAATGTTGCTTGAAGCTTGGTTTGAACATCAGATGGGAGAACACACTGAGCTCAGTAAGCAAAAAGGGCAGTTGTAACTCTACTGCTTATGAAAATCAGCTGCTAACTTCAGTTATTTGATAGGCAAGCAACCACTTTGTGCCCAGTTGAAAATAAATGTTGACACAGCAATGAAACTTTACCTGTGGATTACACAAATATAACCTCCAGCACAGGAGATATAAAGCTCAAAGTAATCTGACCTTAGCAAAGGTCAGCAGGTAATAACCTCACACTGGAATGAGAAGAGCCGCAGCTGGAAGCCAAGGCACCAATGGGTAACTTTTAAAAGAAGAGCCATAACAAAACCTGAATATTCTTTTAGTAAAGAGTTCATTAAAATCGACACCAGCCACACAAGAGAAAGGTACAGGCAGCTGAAAATTACTTTCTGCAGGTTATTTTTAAGCTCAAAGTATCTGCAAGATGCACTGAACCAAGCAGTGGCACCCGATTCAAATTTGTTTTAAAATATTTTCTCTTGGTATAAAGGTCAGCAGCAGAATAACCCACAGCTGATCCTGGCAGCTGCATCCTCCAGAGGCTTTGCAACTCACAGGTAGCATGGTACAGTCACCTGTGTGCATGGGAGCCTCAAATCTCCATGTGCTCTACTGATAGAGCTCATCAAAGTATTATTTTAGGCACACTGCTGGATTGCACAGGGATGTTAAGATAATTCTGTTTAGTGAAATGACATGAAATTATCTAAATAATTATACACTCTTCCATTGATTCTAAATTGATAGGTCCTGAAATTTCCAGCCACTGAAACAATCTGGTTGACCAAAGGACACTCCAGGTAGTAATTTTCCAGCATCTTAATTTAATGCAGAGTCAAAATGAATAAGCAGCCGAGGAGACTGGAGGCAATTGCCATTTAATCACTATTTAAAAAGAGCAAAATCACAAGCAACCACACCAAAATCAAAAAAGCACATTCATATGTGTACTGGTGATAGAAATTTTCCTACTATAGATCAGTTACATTTTGTGATGGGAAGTAATTTTAGATGCTATACCATTTTAGATATCATAAATTTAAAAAATAAAAACTGTGTTTCAAGTAGCTTAAGGATTGATTAAAGGCATGTAAGGGTCTCAGAGAAGAGAAATACCAGCTTTCCAATAATAAATAAAAACTAATGAGATCAAATGCAGGCAGATTCTGGGTTCTGAGGAAAAACTTGCTAAAGGTATAAAGTGTATGACTATATCTGTTTTGATAGATTTCAAAAGCAAGAAAACTGCCATAGAGTAGTAGCAGAGGGGCAAAAAGATGATAAAGATGCAACAGATATGCTCCTGAGACTTAAGGCCATGGGAGAAATGTGGAAATAATTACACTGGAGTTCAGTAAGTTCCCACTCTGAAGCTCTCCCTTAAATCAGGTGGGAGCCAGAGGAAATGTCAGAAATGAAAAGGCAGGGGAAGAGGCTTTACAACACTGATAAAAATCACAGAAAGATCACCTGCAATAGGTGTCATTCAAAGAGCAGCTCTGACTCAGAATGACAAATACCTTGGCTTTTTTTTTTTTGTTTTTCACTACCTCAGGATAAGCTTCACATGTTACTATACCCAGCTGCTTTTAGCTCTTTAAAACAAGCACAACATTTAAAACAAGCCACAAGCATTGACAACTACAGAGCTTGAGTAACTTCAGCAGGAAACAACCTGAAGGTGACACAGGCAGACAATATTTAGAAGCAATTCAAAGGAGAAAAGGAAACAGACTCCTGAAATCTTGGTATTTCATTGGGATTAACATGAATCAGGATAAAGACATGTATTAGTCTTATATTAAGACCTAATACAGTGAAAACCTGCTAGCATGGTGTCCACTGAATTCAGTCTTACCACAAAATAAAAAAATGTATTTGAAGTAGCCAGTAAATCTGTTACTCAAGGTGACCTTGCTGTTAGAGTGCGTTTTAATTTCTGAAAAGCTTTTTGCAAAGTCCTTCACCAAAGACACTTGCAAAGACTAAGCAGTCACAGGATAAAGGGAAAGGGTCTCTGTGTGCATTAATAATATTAAAAAGTAAGGCACAGAAGCTGGGGATAAATGGGCAGCTTCCCACTGTTGGGGAAACAGGGGCAGCGGTGCTGATCAGTGTCCATGGAGTGAAGGGAGTAGATGAGACAACAAGGATGGTGGATGATTCAGATTTTTTTTCAGTGTTGTAAAAACAAAGGTTTTTTTCCTGCTCAGGGCAGGCAGGAAGCCTCCTCCTACACAGGGACAATGATAAAGTGGAAAGTGCCTTTATCAAAGTGGAGAAGCTCAGTGTGAAATGACTCCAAACCCAAGATAACAACAAGAAAACTCAAGAAATACAGAATGCTCTCTGAACAAAGACAGAGCCAGCTGTGGACTTCCAGCTTGGGAAGCCTGGACAGTGGATACACTGAGATTTCATGAAATATTAAGCAGAAAACAAGAACTATTTTTTACTGCTTCTCACATGTGGACAATTAGAATACATCAAATACAATCACCAGTGCATCTAAACAAAAAAAGAATTATTTTTTGATAAAGCACATAGTAGAATAAAACTCTTGCTAGAAGACTCTCTGAAGATAAAATTAAAAAAAAAAATACTTGTTCTCAAACCTAGGAAGCAAATATTTATGGAGAAAAAACTACACAAATGGAAATCAAAGCCCAAACCAAACTAAACCAATGAAACTTGCAGCTCCTATTTGTGTGTGTGGAATACCTCCAGTATCGTGTCTGTGGGTGCCAGCAGAGCCCCAGGCAGGTGTAAACAGAGCTCGTGTGCCCCTCCTGACACACAAACACCTCTGATCTGACCAGTTGGACAGTGCTCACTGCTCTGTTTGCTCAATAAAGCCTTACCCACACAAATCACCCCTGATAGCAGGATTTTAACAGGATCAATCCAGCAAAACAAAATAAAGTTCAAATCACTTGCTGATTACTGCATACTTTGAACAATAATTAAGGTTAATACTTCAAAGTCAGCACTCTAAACAGATTTTCTAAATCTGGATAAGTGTGTTTTGAATGGTTTATTCTTTGAAATAGCTAGTCTTGAGATGCCATAATGGTTTTATGAACAAACCAAAATACATGAAGATTTAACCAAGCTAACAACTTTTCTGCCTATATTTTGTATATAACTCAAAGTAGGGACAAATCTCTATGATTTTTCTTACTTGCACATCACCTACACAATGAATCTACAAGCAGAAGAAATGTACAGCAGGGGGAACTTCAAATGCAATTTTTTTTTTTTTTCATGGTGGAATGAGCTATCCTAAATATTCTGGAGCTGAATTAAACATAGCTTCAAGGCTGAACTGTGAACCAAAGGAGACTCACTTCCAGCTGAAGGTCATATGGGGCAGATGTTGTTACACCTGGGAAGCTCCCATAAATCTCATCATGTGGAAGAAAACAAGAATAAATTATTTTCCAATCAGTTTTTATTACAGCACCATTCTGATCTCTTGGATCTGAGGTGCAAAGCTATCCATCGTCACTGTAGCTTAAAAATTGCAAATTACACACCAGGACTCCAAGCAGCTGAAGATAAAAAGAGACTGAGATGATATTCAGATGGCAAAGGATAATATATCACACGTGAAAAGCAAGGCAAACCAAAGGCACACGAGGAAGCTTTTGAGGGACTTCTGAGGGAGCAACACCCGCTCAGGTCAGCGTGGCAGGAAGGGCTTTAGCACCTCGTGTTCATCAGGAAACACAACAAGGAATAATCAAAGGGGCAGATGTGGAGGAGCAAAAGTGAAGGGCTCTGTAGGTATTTACAGGGAACTCGGTTCCTTGCCAGTGTAAGGGCAGTGTGGGAGGGGGAAACTTGTTTAAAAACTCCAAAACCGAGGGCAACAAAGTCTTGTTTCACGAGCTAAGTGGGTGATGGATTGCACCTTCACTTCTGAGGAGGTTCTGCAACTGAAGACAAACAGCTTCTGCACCACACACGGCCAGGGATTCCACCTCCTGTCACAGCAAACAAATTGTCACACCCGAGAGGCAGGAGGCTGACGATGACCTTGGCAGCAGCATCCTGAACTGACACCAGAAAGCCAAACCATGCTCCTCAACCCAAGAAAAGTGAATGATGCAAAATAAACACGGAAATACCCATCCAAATCAGTATTCACATGAATGTAAATAAAAGGCTGAATTTAAGAACGATACACACACATAATCAGGCTTAAGGATATCACAGACACAGCACCCAAGTCTTGTTCGCTCTTTTTTTTTAACTTGGTAACACAGTCTTTAAATCCTGAACATGTACTGCACTGCAGGCTCTTTATAGAAGTATGTAGGTAGCCCACAAAACAATTTTAGAAATATTTTTAGGTATTTGTCTTTTTAATCTGTAGCTGAAGGATATTCTCACATACAGAATCAAAGTTGAAGACAGCTTATTATACCTTCCTGCAGCTTGCAGGACTCCAGGATAGAGGTCTCTTTGGTTTCATAATTAAAACCGAAAGACAAACCCTTTCTTTCTGGAGTCTCAAATCCCAGCTCCAATTTCAAACCATTTACCTTGATGTTTAATAAAATCTCAACATGTCCAAAGTATAGAATTACTCCACACTCAGCAGCTGCTTGACCTCTCTCATTTAATCTCCTCCCTAGGTGAATACCCAAATTGAATTAAATGTTTACTAAATACATGACTCAGGGTGGAAATCTACGCCAGGTCTGAGCCTTTTGCCACGAGGGATGTTGCTGCTGACCAGCAAAGAAGGAATTTGGTTTTCTTTATACCAGCAGGCAGTTCTGTGGTAAGAAATACAAAGCCGCCAAATTTATGGCAGAACAAGCAGAAGGAAAAATACTTCTAAGAAGCTTAACAGATTCTCCTGGAATGTATTTAACTACCATATTTCCATGCTTTGTTATTTTGACTTTGTATTAGCCCTCTTCCGTGCAGAAACACCTACAACTTCAATAGCAAACCTTCCAGAATGTACCAGCATCTGCATTCAGCCTGCTCCTATTACAGCGGCTCTGCCCAGCTCCAAGTCTTTGATACAGTTACTCATCCAATTAAATCGCAAGACTTCTGCTACAGCCTCTCTGATTTTCTTTTAACCTTTGAAATGAAGAAATACCAGCTCTGTGAGCTTGTGATTCTCGAGTTCACCAGCCAATTTGCTTCATTTAATCTAAATCTACACCCTTAAACAGAAAACTCCAGAGGTGATCTCAGCCATGCTTCCTTCCCACACAAACAACCAACTCATGGAGATGAAAGCAACACAGAGGTACGTCTCACCTACAAGGTCCCCATAACAGGTTTGTTACAGAGCAAAATTTAAGACAGAAGAACATCCTTTTGGTTTCATTCACTTTGCTGTTTGCAGGATCACCTGCTACATGCTGTGCTCAGGAAGGGTTGGGCCGTGCACATTATCATTTTTTATTTCTTTATCAATGGAAATATGTTACTCCACTCATATTTTTTTTCTCTCTTTTGAAATCATAGAAGTGCAAACACTCACAGCTGTCCTACCATACCCTTATTCATTCCTCATTTGCTATTAAAAAGGAACCAGTAGCTGCATCAAAATCAGGCAGGAAGCAATCTGATAGTACAGAAGCAGACCAAAATCCTGCGTGCATCTCCTCTGGCAGGTAGCAGTGATCCACATGCTGCCATGTAACAAGTCCTTTATTCTCTGTAGAGGCCAACAGCTAACCTCAAATAAAAACCATGGTACTACCCAAATTTTACCCTCAAAACAAATTAAATAACTATTCTATCCTTTAGGTTTTGAGCATTTCCCACTCATGGATACAAAAGACATACTCACCACTTTTAGCCAATTTAACAGGCACAATTCCTTTCCCCAAACCAAATTACAAGCTGAGTTGAACTCAAAGGTAAATGTATTTATAATACTGACAGTAGCCATGGCAAAAAAAAAATAGAATAGAAAATACTAGAATATAATAAAATACATGCACTCTAACTAAACTAAGTTTAACTGAAAGAGGATCACTGACTTCAGAGATTTTATAGGACAGCACCTCCAAGCCAAATATTAAACATCCATTTCTTACACAATACCCCAAAATTCTTTAAGAAAGAAAATTTACATCTCGAGTTGGAGACCTGCTGAGCTCTTCTGTGTTCCTGCTGCAGCACATTATCTATTGATTAAATTTAAATTAACACAGCAATGCCATTTGCCTGACATTTAACTTGCCAAGGAAGTTACATGCCACATGAATTTTGAAATAAGATTAGGAAGATAATAAATCAAGCTAACAAAAAGTCCAGTAAAATGTGAGCAAGAAGAAAAAAATCTTGAAATCATTATACAGAAGTGCAGATGTTAAAATGCTTATACTAGATGAGGAAAAGCTAAATACATTGACATTTCTTATAAACAAAATAGACTTAATTCAGAGAATTAGGAGTCATTTGGAAGCATCCAGTATATCAGAGCATCTTTATAAGCCAGACCTCAGCTTAATCCTAGCTGTGTTATTATCAAAATTATCTAAACTGAATAAAAGGATTTCTCCACTTCAAAATGGGGGAATAAAGGAGAATTTATGTACTCTTTTTCTAGTTATACTATTTACTGAACTTCTGTATCTCTCACTGTCAAGCTTCTGGGTGCATGAGCAAGCACAGGAAAACCCACTGAGGAAAACCCAACTGGCTTCCAGAACTTTTAAACCATGGGGATTCTGGTACAGGGTGCTGCTCTGCCAGCCCTGGCAAGGCTTCTGTTCCTGCTACCTCACTCTGTCCTGTGACCTCGCAAGGTAGAGAAAATGCCACCCTTTCAGCCTACCTGCATCTGGAAAACAAAATATTTAAATCTGAGGCAAAGCTGGTCATGAACTTGAAAGAAACCAGGACTATTACTTGTAAAGTTGAACAAATACATCTGTATTATTTAAATAACAGCTTCAGTCTTCAAACCACATTGATAAGTTTGTCAAAATGGTGCAAGAAATAATAAAACACTGAATTTCAGCAGCTTTTATTTCAGAGGACACAGTAATTCAATGCACAGGGAATAACGAGACTCAGAAACTGAGACACCAGCCCCCCATGTATCAACAAGTAATTTATCTTAGCATAAATCACTGCGACAGAAACTCTGTGTTTAATGTGTTATCGTGATACTTTAAGGAAAGCAGTAATCCATAGAAAGAGATTTCAGTAGTGTAAATTGGGCTGATGGCGAGGTCAGTCCTGCACAGCAGTGATCCCTAAGGAGGTGCAAACACATCTGCTCTCCTCCCAGATTGCATCCAAGGAACGACTTGTGCAAATCAGTTCCTTGTCCACCCTCAGCAACCTGCAGGGGCTGAGCCTCAAACTGCAAAGTGCTGGCTGGAGTCAGTGGGGAGGCACATGGAGCACACCCAGGGGCTGACCAGAAACAAGAACACGAGGCAGGGCACAGCTGCAGACACACAGCGATGCCAGTCCCTGACCTTCAGGCTCCTGGCGGTGCAGGGACAAAAACCAGCAGGACAGCAGAAGCCAGGTCCCCACAGGCACCATGTGGGACCCAGACTGCACAGCAAACCTGTCCCAGACATTGTCTTATCAGAGCAGAAGAGAGCAGGGCTCACTGTGGTGTAATGAGTGAGGCCCAGACTCTTCACACCCAGCCCATCACCCCACAGCAACCAAAAAGCCTGACAGGAGATATTCAACCTGAACCCTGCACATGGTTCCAAGCAACACCGGTTAAACATCAGTCTGTGTTCCACAGCAAAAACAAAATGACCATCAGGTATCTCCCCCCACTTCTGCAGCCACAGCAAATGTAAGAACACACTGCACCTCACAAGGCAACTTTATCTAAGCTGTCTGCAAAAGACATTAGGTACCGAAGCTGAAATACATCTCCATTTGAAGCAGTGACTAACTAAGCATGTGCTAGATTATCCCACAATGCCTAAAACAGAGCAACAGACAGGGAGGCTTTAAACTTGCTAAATCCTCTGCTTTTTTCATCATAAATTATGCTCCAGGACACAGGCTGTTATAAATTGCCATTACTAACAGTCACTTTTCAAGCTGTAACTTTTAAATCTAGCGGAGAACAGGCAAGAAGAAATCTCACATACTTCAAACTAAAGTATACATCCGAGATAAGCCCACAAACCATTGCAGATTTGTACAAGACTTCTAGCAGTTTTCTGAAGTATGTTTAAGAATAACAAGGCTGAGACTGAAGTGTGAGCCAGAGGAAAAGCAAGCAACACCACTTCAAGTTTCCTTTTCAAGACAAGCAGCAGACACAGTAGTAAAAGGCACCCTGTGAGCTGAGAGATAAACAAGTCCAGCCCGGGTCTGGAGCGGGAATGCTATCTGAGGTCAGCAGCACTGAGAAGCCCAGGGTTGCCCAAATGACACTGGCATTTGTCTAACCAGGAAGACACACTTTCATCAAAGTCCAGAACAAACCTGTCACTGCCAAGGAGCAGAACAGCCCCATGGGCCATGCCTGGCTCTGGCTGCAAACACATCATCTGTTCCTGGTGACTGCACTGAACAACACTGGGGATACATTTCCCAAACTGAAGGAATAGCAGGAAAGCTTTACAAAGAAAACAGAGCTTTTGAGACTTGGGCTACTCAGGATAGTTAACAGCACTTCCACCTGGCCTCGCTTCACTTTCCATCCAGGCTCCATTTCTCCCTGAGCACATGTGCAAGCCTGGCCACTGCTCCTCTCCAGGCACACAGAGCAGCCTCCTCCAGCACCAGCTGGGGTCTGAGGCAGAAGCTGCTGCTGTCTAAGGGAGCCCAGAACTGAACCTAAAAATCCACGTGGAATTAAGGTGAGGTGAACTTATCATTAAAGGACGAAAAATATTTCTTGTCACAGGGAACAGGAGACACAACACAGACATAATGTGTACCTTGATCACTCAAGTGAATATCTACGTGAACATCCTCTCTACTTCTGTTAATCCTATAGACTGGAGCACTCTGGGGACAAGCCCTTGCCCTCGAAAGTACCTGTGGCATAGGAAATAATATTGCTGTGTAAAAAACACAGAAATGCTGCCCATCTAAACAGACCATAGACTGGTCCAGAAGGACATCTTAAGTTGAATTTTTTCTCTTAGGCTGGCCACACACAGATGGATCAGGAAGAGACAAAAGTAGAGCAAAGAATAAAGTCTAAGTTAGAACAAAGTCAAAGATTAGAAGAGGGTGTGAAGAACTATCATACATGAAGTGGTACAAAGATCAGAGAGTCACAAAGCTAACAACAAATTTTTAACAGAGAATGGCATGGCACCAAAGTGTTAGCAATCATGAAATAATTACAAAATAAATTACTTCAACAAATTGCCAAGTGCAAATTAAAAGCTATCAATACATTAAATCTGTACACACTCTAAATAAGACGTTAGAAATTACTAGCTTTTAATTAAATTTATTCTGTAAATTTAATAAAATTCTACTCCAACAAAATCCCCATCTCTGCAAACAGGGCCGCTGGCTGGAATTCTGTAGCTCTGTTTAGCAGTGTATACCATAACAGACCCAGCACCTTTGCCAAACCCAAGTCAAGCTGCTTTAAAGCAAATACCAGCATTTTCAACTGCAGGAAACCCAGGAAGAGTTAAAAATCACATGCCTCAGCGTTAGACCACCCAGTGTTATACAACGCCCTAGTTTTGGGAAATGCTTGTAAAAAATCCCATCAGTATGAACACAGAGAAGGCAGCAAACAAGTCCTTATGAATTCACTTTGATGGCAACAGAGCAGAACTGATTTTCCCAGGTTTGCAACAAGGCAGGGACATGCCAGCAGCCCATGGCTGGCAAGGGCCATGGGGACCCACTCAGGCTCACACCCTCCCCATTGCCTGAACTGTGCTTCTACACAAGATGAACTTTCTGTTCCAGAAATCTTTAACAACCACAGAATGACCTGCTCCCTCAAAAAAAAACTCAAGTCACTCAAACAGGACCTACTAAAGTTCCTTAAACGGGATGTATTATATGAAGGATTCTTCCACCTGTGTAATCTCCACAGCTGAGTACAGGAAGAAGATTAGAAATTAAGTGGATGTGAATTGAGGTAATGAAACATGATCAAAGATGCCTGCACATCTCCACTGTGGGAATCCTGGAGATGGTCCTGGGGACTGCTCCACCATGTCAGGGCAGTGCCACAGAGGATGAGGATGGGGCAGGACATGAGCACTGGCTGCAGAGTCTGAGCAGGCAAAGGGAGGGGAATAACTTATTCACAAACATGCTTCCCGTTTCTGTAGCAGCCCTGGTGTTTGGAGCTTGTACAAAGCAGCAGGAGTTCAATGGTACTCTTGATGTCCACATCTGGACACATCATTATCTCTATGGCAGATTACAAATACATTTTCCAATCAACATGTCAAGAACATGACTGCACTTTATGCTCAAATGCTCCATACGAAAGCAAATATTCCAAAACCCAGTAAAAACACGATGGTTAAAATACAACACCCAAATATTTAGGTTGTTGCATAAGTTCAAACATATACAGTGGATTAAACAGGGAATTCAGAGGCAGTTGAAGGTTCCTAGAGGCATATCTAGGTACATCAAAGCTGAATTGCTAGCTATTTACTCATTTCAACTCCTGTGCTCTGTACTCTTGGCTTCAGAGCGCATGTTGGAGCCGTTTGCTTTTTAACAGTTCTAATGAACCAGGCTGATTCATCCAGAGCAGGAAGAGAACCCACAGTCCACAGTCAGGCTGCTCTGAGACCTGCCGGGTACACACAGCCACTGCAGAGCAAGTCTTGGTGGCTGATGGCTAAAAATCTCAGTTTCAGGAGTCGTGAATTCACATGAAACTGACGGCTTTCATTCTCATAAAGATTCTAGGAGTGGTTGTTTTTTTTACAAGGAAAAGCTGAAAACTGAACTGTATAATGAAAAACTAAAAGGAATGAGACATAAAGGGAAAACACATTTTATTTTCGGTGCTTGACAAGCCAATTTTATGTCAGTTTGATGAAATGGTAATTTTTCATTTTTAAAATGAGTGCTTGTACACCAAGTGCTAGGAGATTCTGCAGCTGTTTTTCCTATTATTCTCCTTGAGATTCAAAATTCAGCCTCCTGCTATTGGAATCCAAAGGCATTTTGGTCATGAGCTCTCTGCTCCATCCACCATGGCCACAGGCATTTCAGAGGCGGCTGCCCTGTGGCTCAGCACTGGCTCTGGGAACACCAGGCACCAGGAGCAGTTTCAGAGCCCTCTCTGGGTCTGAAACACACCAGGCTGGCAAGAGGAGAACTTCCCAAACAAGTGTAACACACAAAGAGCTCAACAAGGCATGAAGGATTTAATTTCAAGAGGTGCACTGCAGTAGCCTGGCTGCTAAAAAGCTTTACTGACAGCCAGTGACTCAGAGAGGGGCTTGTTTGTTTTGCATGGAGCCCAAATCACAGTTTTGCTCCAAACATCTGGAGTTCCACGTTAAGGCTGCTTTCCAGGCACACTGGGAGAGGCAGCACAGAAAACTTGCTGAACAACAGGCTCCCAGTGCAGCACGAGCAAGAACATGCTGGGATTGCTCCTGTAAGGGTTTTGGGTTTACACTGTGACCTCCTGGAACGCTGCCGAGTGCTGAAGAGTCGACTTGCCTGACCCCTGCTCCCCTGGACCCTCCTTTGCTTTCGTGTTTTGCCAGCTCTAAGTGCAGGGAATTTCTCTCCCCACCCTGGCAGCTGTCCCACTCCTCACACAGCCATGCCCATCCCATCCCAATTCCCATCCCAATTCGCATCCCATCCTGTCCCATCCCAATTCCCATCCCATCCCAATTCCCACCCCGTCCCAATTATCATCCCATCCCAATTCCCATCCCGTCCCAATTATCATCCCATCCCAATTCCCATCCCGTCCCAATTCCCATCCCGTCCCAGTTCCCATCCCGTCCCAATTCCCATCCCGTCCCAATTATCATCCCGTCCCAATTCCCATCCCGTCCCAATTATCATCCCATCCCAATTCCCATCCCATCCCAATTCCCATCCCGTCCCAATTATCATCCCATCCCAATTCCCATCCCGTCCCAATTCCCATCCCATCCCAGTTCCCATCCCGTCCCAGTTCCCATCCCGTCCCAATTCCCATCCCTTGCCATGCCCACAGTGCACAGCCCAGCTCCTTCCTCAGCCTGCTGCAAGGGAACGGGCAGCACGGGAATGTCAGCAGTCCTCACTTTCTCACCAGTGTTCAGAGCACAATGGCACAATTCTGACTAAAATAACCCTGTGAGTCGAAAACTTCTCCAAACGGCATTCTAATATCAATATTATTATTAAAGTAGAAAGTAAAAAGGTAAATATTCAGCGTTTGTTTAAATGGCTATCCACATAAGAAGAAAAATTTCCATTATTGTCAGTAGGAATTTTGATTAAAGGAATAAAATCCTTAGAGTAGAAAATTTCTAATGATTTCCAATAATTAAATATGTTTTAAAGTCTAAAAGTTGTTTGTTTTAATGGGCAAAAAGCTTTAAAAAACATTAATTTATGACCTTTAATGAAAGCCACTAAATGAAAAAATTACTCTCTCATAATAACAAATACTAATACTGATGCTGAAAAATATTCATACTTCTAAAGTGAAAAACGTTTTTGAAAATTGTGTGGCACAAGCAGGCCCAAAGGCCACCTGCAGGAATGGAGAACAGACTATCCCAGTAGTTCCCATTGGATTTGGGAGTTTAGTTCCTTCTTAATACCAGTCATTTTAATTTCTATTTATAAATTCAATAGGCAGCCATGGGAAAAAAAAAAATTCTTACACAAATGCCAGCAGCCATTCTTGACCCAGACAGGTTAGAACACTGAAACATGGAGATGTACTTCAGAGTGAGGGAAGATCTCTCTTCACCATTGCCAAGACTTTCCATAAGAGATCAAGGAGAAAAAATGAAATGCAGATATTTTTTACTATGCATTTAAGACCTCCTGGTCTTTCCAAGTTAAGTGGAGTTTAATATTTTCTCTGGACTGCCAAGTAACTCGTGTGAGAAAACCACATGCACTTCGACATAACAAGCAGCCTCTGCTCGAGATCTCTGCTCCAAGAAAGAATTACACACCTCACCCACGGGCAGGGTGGTCTGTCACATTAATGCTGAAGCCTTTTTGGCAGGCCAGAGAGCATGGACCAGTGCCTGGCGCACAGATAAAAATAAGTAAAAATAAAAAGAATTCTGCAGCACTTCCAGGACTTCATAGCCCAAGGCTAAAAACATTAAAAAGCTCCTCCCCAAAAAAAAAAAAAAAACCAACAAAAAACCCACTCTCATCTTTTCTGTCTGCAAATCCCCCTCTCGCCCTATTGATTATCTCAAAAACGAAACATCTTTACAAAGCTACAGAAACCTGAACAAATGCTGAACTCAAGGTATTATTTGTGACTGTAAAGAGAACATGTAAAGCTTTAAAAAACCATCCAGCTGTGGAACATTTCACAAAGTCATGCATGGTGGGATCCTGGCTCAGTTGCCTCGCCCTGGGAGAGACTCTTTGTTGGGAAGCTGCTCCCTTTGGTTCTGCTGGAGGCTGTTTGGTGCTCCCTGTGCAGGAGCTCTCTCCCTGCTGGTAGCTCACAGCTCTGATGGCACAGGCACAGCAATCCTTGCCCTCCAACGTCCCAACAAACCCTGGCATCCTGCCCGCAGCTCTGCCAGCCCCATGGTCAGGCTGAATTCAGCTTCAGAAATCCTCTTCTTCCCCTGAAGTAAATGGATACTAGATAATACTCAACTTCGCTTAAAAAAAAAAAAAAAAAAACAAACTTGTTTTCTTAAAGATAAAATTAACACAATTAACACAAGATCTATCAATCGTAAGTGAGAAGGTGATTGAGGCTACAGGGGCTTGGATCCAGCTGGGGCCTGCAATGTCAGGCTGCCTCAGAGAGAAATTGCTGTTTACCGACTTTCGATGATAAGTTGTGCAATTTGGATTTAGGGTTGTTTCAACCAAAGTGTGGTTGTTTGTGTGTCTGTATCCCACCACAGAAACCAGGTAAACTCATCCAGGCTCGGCAGCAAATGACTACAGCTCCTGTGTGGATTCCCCACATGGCACAAGGGCAGAAATGCTGCTGTAGACAAGGCTGGTTTTCTGTAAAACACTGCTTCCAGCTCCTGTCCCCACACTGCTCAGGGAAGGGCAGCCATGCACAAAGAGAGAAAGCTGGAGAACAGGTTATTGCATAAGAGAAAACTAAAATATCGTGGCCTGGCTGAGTAACCAGGGTTACATGAATTCAACAGTCATTCACACTCAAGACCTGAACAGCAAAGGGTTTAAGATTAGAACACCGATCCTAAATTCTGTGAAATGATTAAAGGAGAATTACAAGGGGAAAGAAGAGGAGAAATAATTTCAAACCCCACAGAAGGAGGGAGCAGACTCTAACACCACTGCTTTGGGGAGCTGCAGCTACAGCAGCCCTGCCAAACATTCCTTTTCTCCATCATCTCATGGTGCTCGACCTCTTGCAATTTTACCTTGCTCTGAACACTCACATTTCCAATCTCCTGCCATGGATTTAGAGGGATGCAATAATCCACAGCATTACCTGAATGCTGAGAAAATTCCTCACAGAAAACTAGATCTTTTTACACTTTTACACTTCCAGGCAACCAAATGAGAAACTTTCAGCATCTTCCAGTCATTTACATCTCTTCACTCAGACTCTACACTCACTTCTGCTATTTTTCAGCCCAGAGCATATAAAATTGCATATTCTAATGCATCATTCACATGTTCTGTTTGGAGGAAGAAGCAGCAGGCAATTGCTTTCTGGGATACAAAAGAGTTACACTTTTGCAAGCATCAATGGCTGTTCACTGGCACTTTCACAAGTAATGGAAATACACATAACATTTTAATTAATCATATTCTTCCTACAGCTAAGATGAAAGCACATTCTACCCTACTTAACACAAACTTCTAGAATTTCGTAACATATTCTCCAATATCAGAGCAGTTAACTTTTTTCAGCCCTGTGGCCTTATTGATCAAATAAAAAAGTTGTATTTTCCATTTCAAATGTTCCATATTCAATTCTGATATAAATCCACATTTATTTATATATATATATGCCATTAAGATTGTTGCATACAGACTATGATTATTATATTCATATAGTCTTATACAATTATAATAGGACTGGGAGAAAGGAAATTAAAACTTTTATCATTCTATCTCACAAGTGTTTTAAGAATCTCATGAAAATCTCCACAGTTTGTAAAATCCTAATGAGCACTGAAATTTCCTCAAATACTCCAGGAAATAAGCAGTCCAAGTGAATACTCCACACTATTTAATCAGAAAAAAAAAAATACACAGTAAGAATTTCTCCCTTCATGTATTTTTCCTACTCATTCTGTTCAAACCCTAACACCAATAAAGGATCAGAAGAGAAATCTATATAAGCTTGGTTATAATTTTATCAGCATCTCCAACGGGAGCACTTCTGTGCCACGTAAATATTCTCATCCATGCAAAGACAGAGCTTGTTTTTCAACTAAATTCTTGGATATTCCACATTTAACTTTTTCTGGCAGGGAGCCTCTGCCATGGCCACAAGCTATGAATACAAGCAGGGCTCCAAAGCCAACAAGCAGGTGTGTGTTTCAGCTGCTGCCTGGCTGCTGTAAACACACACAGCTCCCAGCTGGTTTCGTGCTGATGGCACTTGGGGCATCTCTTGCCAATGATCAACATCCTCCAAGGGACAGAGATGTTTCAGCTGCTTCTCCACGCACTCCTGGAACACTACACTTTTGCCACTCACTCCAAATGCCAGTGTTAATATTTAATTTTTCTATTCTTCTATTTCCGCACAAGAGCTCTATAAAAATGCCTGACCACATGAACCTGCCTGGTGAAAACAGGATTCATGCCACAGAATCCCTTCTGCTGTCTATTTTTACCAATATTAATGCATTGAAGAAGGTCAGTTCACTGTATTTACCACAGTATCAATGCATTCTGGCTTTCTCCAAGTGTATGAATACAGGGGATGGAGTATCACTGCCTAACCCAAACAGGATACAGCAGCAGAGATTCTGCACTCACTTAATTCTCACCATATTTCACAGCATCTAATTTTAGAAAAGAAAACAGATAAAACCCTTCTCCTAGTGTGTGAATACTGGTTTTAAAATCCATTCCTTCTTTTTTTGTGCTTCTAAGGAAACCTCTTCAAATTTAGTTTATGTAATTTCTAAAAATAGGGCAATTGTAACTTTCGGCAATAGAAACAACAATAAAATTATTCTGCAGATGAATTATTTTCTCTGCCTAGAATTCCTCCAGAGAGACTAAGAATATTATCTTCCTGGTTCACCAGAGAAAATGACAATAAAATATCCTGAAATCATCTGAAATCATTTATGAGAACGGTTTGCTGAAGCCCCTGTGAAGACAGCAGACATGAAGATGAAATAAATCAGAAGCAAGGAAGCCTCCCTTTCAAAATACGATTTATGAAATAACAACAATAGCTTGTATCCAAATTCCAGGCTGGGGACGTAAGTAGGAATAAAATCAAGTTGTTTAAAGTTGGCCTCTGGCAGTGGCAGGGTAGGTTCAGTGCAGCTGAGAACCCTCAATACTCATTTCTGTCAATAGGCATTAGCAGTTCTTAGGGCAGGATTTAGTGCTTTCACTCCTGGCCTCTGCCAGCCAAACATCAAGAGCAGAGTGTTACAGCCTGATGCACCTTCACAAATAACACACTCAGTCTGGTGAACAGCACCAGAGAGCCAGGCTCTTTGAAAAACAGAACAAAACAAAAACAAACAAACAAAAAACCCCAAAAGACAAATCCCTCTGCTGCAGAAATTTGGGCTGTGCACTGTCTTGCCTCAGCTCTGGCTAAAGCAAATAGGTGAAAAATCTCCACAACACTAGGCCCCATTGAAAATATTTCCCTAGTGAGGAGGAAAAATAAAAGCTAAAAAGAAACTGGGTGGGTTTTCCCAGCTTAAAATGCAGTTGTTTCCCAGATCCTGATACTCCAAGTGCCAGTCAGAACTTCAAACTATTTCTAAGCTATGTGTCCAGAGCATTTGTAAAACCTTGACCAGGTCACCACTACCAAATTTCCTGGCATAACAGAGATCAAAGTGCTTTATGACATCTGCTTCTGCTCTCTTTGTGCTCCAGTGATTGAAAGATGGCAGTCTCAACTGCTCTCAAAAATTCCATGCAGTTCAAGGTAACTTCAGAATCTATGAAAGTAAGAAAAACTCCTAAAAAAAATTAAAAATCTTGTCTGAAGAATCTGTAACATTAAAAAAAAATAAAATAAAATGGAAAAAAAAACCAAACCAATGAACCCTTGGCTGAAGATCCAAGGGAAGCAATAGTTTTTAATTATGCAAGGGGAAACAAATCTCTTTTTATTATGGAAAGTACAACTCGAGTCAACTAAAAAGTGTGAAATCAAATGTCAATCAAGAAGAAGAGAATGCAGTGCAATCACTCTTTCTCATTTCATAAGGAAAATGTAAATATAGAGCATTTAATTTCTCAATAGAGATATGTTCTTTCTATTCAAATGGGATTTTCTCTTTAAGCAGGAATTAAAGATACAACAGACTATAACTCAATCCTTAGTTATGTTTTGTTTTCTTGAAGCATCATGGGATATTTTGGCATGAGCAGGTTTTTCTTGGTTATTTCCCTAAATTCAGGCTCCTTCAATTATACACAGTTTTTGTCATTCAAAGTAAATTCAGTAAGTTTATTACTGAATAATACTGACTTTTTTTACTACCACTTGAAGCACAGTTAAAGAGAATTCAGAGCAAAAATTGCAGCTCTGAATTGTTAAAGGACCTGTTCACACAAGACTGGAGAGGGCCAGGGGCCACACGCTCTACGACCCAAAATGGACATCTTAGTCCAAACAGTCTTGTCCCTGTTTATTTTTCTGTCTCCAAGTTCACACTGAGAGGACGATGAAGCAAAGTTATACCCACTGCAACATGAAACACAACATGAGCTGTTTCTGCAACAACCAGAGCACTCAAGCAGGATTTGATGTCTGCATCGAGTGTGTGCTGCTCACACCCAAACCCCTATGGTGTCAAGAACAGCATCCTCCCAAAAATGTCATCAGTCACAGAAACCAGAGAAGTTCAGGACCTTCACGGTCATCCATCCAAGAACTGTCAGCATCTTCTCCTCTGAGCAGACACTCTCAGGAGCACCATCAGTTGTTTCTTCAGAGTGGTGTGTTTATCAGGTGGGTGGTGCAGGGTTCCCTTTGCCTCCCAGACCCCCAACATCACCTTTCAGCAGACCCAGAAGCACAGCAGCTGATCTGAGTGTGGCTGCACCCACCCAGGGAGGCAGAGGGGTTTTCTGAGAGAGCTGAAGCTCCTCCTGGATGAGCCCTTGGCACACGGCAGGAGAAGGACAGAGCTGTGCCAGGAGTCCCAGCCTGGTGCATCCCCACAGCTTCCTGCAAAAATTTCTTCTGGGACTTCCAGCCTCTGGCACTTATTACTGTTATTGTGGTGTATAAAATCAAATAAATCTCCTGTAAGATCCTAGCACAGGACTGGAGCTGTTTAGCAGAACAGGCTGCTGCTCACTGGTTCCACAATCACGCTGCATTATTTACAGATGCTTTTCTCTGTGTCTTTACCACACTAACAGTGAAAATGTTCAACAGCAAATTGGTGTCCCGGCTGAATCATTACAAACACACAATTTTGTGATCAGAAGTCAGATGGTTTTCAAGAGTTAAATGCCTTTAATATTCCACTCTATAGAGCAAAAGATGGGAGACAGCAGAGGAGCAGTGGAACAGTTGGTTAATCTGAGTAAAGCCTCAGTAAGGAGCTGGAAAATCCATACATCCCCAAATGTGTACAAAGCAAACAAGAAATAGATTACAATGGTTCTCTGACAGCATTTCTATCAGACACAGACACCCAAGAGCAAAAGCAAAGCCCCATCTGCCTCAGTAACATGCCTCCTCGAGTGGCCAGGAGCACTTGCCTCAGGTATTGTCCTGCAAGTAAGAAAAATATGGAACTTTCCTGTCTCTGTGCTAAAGGTTAAATATAAACTACTGCGATTAACAGCCCCTGGCAAAGAGAACAGAACCAGCAAGCAAACGTTTAGAAGGTAATAAATAGACATAAAGACCTAGAAATACTTGAACAGCATATGACCTATTACATCACCTATCAAAGACAGGCAACTGAATGCCCAGAGAGAACAGCAAGGTCAACTTAGACACATTTCAGGTGCTGAAAACCCAAAGCAATGCTTTGGCTACAAGCATAGTCCAAATACACTAGTCTAGGGAAAACATTAAAAATAATCTTCAGATTTACTAGCCATGGTTTGTGAAATGCTGGAAATTATGGACAAATTTGATAAGGGATACCACACAATGTTTTGAAGATGACAATGCTATTCCCAGCTGCTTTTCATTTTTGCAAAGCAAGCTAAAACCTTCAGCAGAAATGATTGCACAATTTTCCCAAAGGCTGTCAGAGGGAACTAGCTTGCCCATACAACACATTCTTTTGCAACTCTCTTGGCCTGAAGCAGCTGGACCTGTGCAGCCAAAAGCCCTGTGCTCCTCCAGCACTCTGTGAAGAATCAGCACTCCATCAGTCATTGACAGTGCACATGTCCTACCCCCTCACCCCAGCCAGGCTCATCCTCACACTGGAATCCAGAGCGTAAAATCAGAGAATCCCCACCTGAGAACCATTTTTTCTCTTTGTCTTTAAGCTGAGCTGAGCCTCTAAAGGATCTCACCATATCCTTGCTCACACATCTGTTGGGAGTTGGTCTGAGGAATGTTCTAGGGTTGTTTGCACTGGGCAGCTTTTAGCTAAAGACTGATAAAATGTATTTGATTTGTCCTGGGGCTGGTGTTTAGCTACCAGGAGCCTGGTCCCTCTGCTCAGCCTGCCAGTGCCCGGACACACAGGTGACAGTGACAAAAATGGAACGCACTCAGGTCCCCTTATTCCAGTCATGGGGGCTGCAACAGGTCACCTCTCCCTGAGTCTGAAACTCTGCCAGATTCAAAAGAAATGCACAGAACCCAACGCGTGGTTTTGAGAGAGTTTCTGCATTTTTGGCAGAAATATTCCAACTTGCCTTTCTGCGTATGTGACAGAGTTTCCTAACTAGGCCACTCATTTTAATATGTTTTCACATAACTAACACTAACCAGAAATTATGTAAAGCTCAGCTCTTCTGAATGTCTGTAACATCAAAAAATGTGTCAGGTATCTCAACAACAATCTGTTAGGAATAGCAGAATCTATATATAGTTTAATATCTCCTGAGCTCAGATGCATATTAGCAGCCTGCTTTAGCTGTAACTACCACAGGATTTATCATACTGTCATCAAAGTTTGCCCACTCTCTACATATTTGGAATTGTATCTGTTATCTGATCTGATATTTAGGGAAGACTGGATTTTATACACAGTGTACATTTCATCACACTCAACAATTAATGTAAGCTGCTGTGGTATTCCCTATCTCAAAGCTAAAAATCTATAGAGCAAAACATTACTCTCAGAAATGAATACTAACTTGGACTGTTTTCACAGGACAACACTGAATAAATCTTGGAGCTGATTTACAGAGACAGCCCTACCACACAGCTCCTATCAAAAACAAGCAAAACATAAGCCTGGTTTGGTCCACACTGTTTATATTAATTTCCAGTTTGCATCACAAAAATAGATGATCTGTAATCATGGCCTGTCAGCTTGGTTCAACAAAATGAGTATTTCTTTTAGCTTGTGTATACCTCCACCATCTCTGTATATTGGTTTAATAAAACAGTAGTTAATCTAAATAAGAATGTTAGCCTTCTGTCTCAAAATAATACACCCGAGTTTCAATAATGCTTCATTTTAGTATCTATATGGATGATGAACGACTGAAATATTTACAAGTTTCAAAATAAATTCAACTGCAAGAAAAGAAAAATACTTTGTCTGATTCTGCTCACACTTCCACAGTCTGCTTGTGTAGACACACACTTTCTGTCCATGCAAGCCTCCTCTGCCTTGGGACTGTCATTTCCTGCACACTGGGGCAGGAGATGGATGCTTAGTGCAGAGCATGACTGGGACTGAGCTCCCAGGGATTTCCTCATCTGTGGTCCAGCTGGAAGGGCACCTCCCCTGCTCCTCCCTCTGCCAGGGAAGAGCTCTCTAAGGGATGCACAGAGCTTTACAGAAAGGTGTTAGATTAAAAAAAATCTCAAAAGACCCCACAAAGCTTATGATCTCAATATGTTACCTCTTATTAAGGGATAAAAAGGGAAAATGTGATGACTCTGCCCGACTTCAGGAATTATCTTACAGAAAAATATATTAAAAGGCAATTGAGACTTTTACCTGTTTGTTCTGTTTTGGTATTTAATTCATAGTTGAAAGAGCTGTTTCTCTGAACTTTAGGAAAGAGTAAAACTCTGTTTTTATAAAAATGAAAAACAAATACTTACATTTTTACCCTCTCTCACTAAAATCCTCTGAAACAGGCACCACAGTCACATCTCTCATGAAAAACTCAGCAGTAACACAGCAAAGCACGAGGAAGCTGTTTCCCTTAATGCAGGATTTTACCCTACCAGACCATAAACTAAGTTTTTCAAACTGGTACCACCCAACCCTCTCATGTACCACCCCAGGTGGCAGTGAGGAGCACTCAGCACAGATCTATTGAATTATTGCCAGAAGCACAGGAGAAACAAGTCCCAGTGAAGTTCTCAACCAGAAACCAGCTCATTCTGTCTCTAACAACATCCCCTCTTGCTGGACTCCCTGCAGCATTCCTGTGTCACACTGGTGACGCCAGCTCTGGGCACAGCCCTGCCCGGGTGTGTCCCACCCTGCTCAGCCCACAGGTGATGCTCCAGCTGGGGCAGCCTTGTCCCAGGGACACCTTGCTGGTTTGTGGTCATCTCCTGCCCCAGGACCCTCAGGCCCTCCTCTGCCATGCTCTCCCCAGCAGGGCATGTCCTGCTGCAGGGCATGGTTCCTCCCCAGGGGCAGGGAGCTGCTGAGCTCCATTAACACCTTGGCCCTTTTCTCTAGGCTGGGGTCACTCTAAATGGCAGCAAAACCCCCTGATGTATCAACAACCCCTTTGAATTTGAATTCTGAATCTGGATGCTAAAGCAAAGTAAGATGAACAAACTGAGGGCAAGTTCTGTTAAAGTGAATCTGTAGTCTGCAGCTCAACATATTTCCCTTCCACACTACCAGAATGTCTTTCACAGAAATCAAAGATTTCCTTAAACTGAAATTCACTCAAACAAGCACTCCTACACCACAGTGTAATCACTAGAACAGGATTATGCTGAGAAGTTTCCCTTCAGGTCTTCCATCTGGGATTTTTGTTTTACATTTTCCAGTTGTCTGCAGAAGGAATATCTGTTATAGACACAGAAGAACTACATCTAGCAACATCCAGTTATTTAATTAACAGACTTCTGCTTTGCAGGGAGAGAGGTTAGTGGTAATCTAGATAGCATTTATTTTATAGCTGGCTACAGTCTGCTCTATGCAGAACACAGACTATCAGACATACATTTCTATTCCCCAATTAAGCTCCATGAACTACCCACTCCTTTAAAAAACAAGCAACTTAAAATTTTACCCACCCAGTCTTGATTTTTCCCTCCCCCTCACTCCTTCTCTGTTGCTAGTATCTGTTAAAGCTGTCAAATATTCCTTTTCCTGATGCTTCCTAACTTCACAAACTCCTACTGCCTCTAATCTCCAGCCATCCCCCTTGCTTTCACAGACATGCATTGCTGTACACAGTTTTTAAGCTCTCAATTTCTGCATGGATGGTTTGCAGGAAAGCTTCCCCACTTGCACCTGTGTGCTAAAGGCTCTGCAATTCACCACCTGCAAGTTTTCCTCCTGACACAAACACGTACGCAGAGCTGCTGTACAGCAACATTGCAGCTCAACCAAAATGCAGGAATGGAGGCTGGGGCAGCCCAAATCCCACTCCACAGCAGAGAATGTTCTATTTAATAAGCCCCACACAAAAAAATTCTCCTTCCATTAGTCCATGAGAGACAGCCAGCTCACCAAATCAGTGTTTCCAGCAATACAATAGAACATGCAGCAGGAGAAAACCACTCTGCTAGAATGCAGCTGACTTTTCAAAAATACTATTTCCTATGAAGTTCCTTCTCTTTTTTCACACTGTCTTGTGTGGTTGCACAAAATCTTTCTGCAAAACTGATTCTAACACTCCTTCCATCCGCCTGTTAATTAAGGAAAAACAGAAAATGTGGAAAGATTGCATTATGTCAAAGCAGAATGTACCAGTTGTATAAGAACCTATGGAGAATTTCCAACTCTATTGAAACTTCTCTCTTCAGAGGAAGGGGGGGGGAAGAAGGGGGTCAGGAAAGGCCTAAATTACCTTTCCGATTATGGAAAGGCTTTACACAATTCACATCACACATTGAAAAAAAAATTCCTCAGAAGCTGAGCAAGGTTTCACAGGAGCCTGAAGCACTGTGAATTCATGAAAAATGAATTTAATCGTCAAAGCTGAGACCAGGGAGAACTGTTCTACATAACAAAAAAGTTCTTAGCTACATTATTAAAATCATTGCTTAAAAGATCAATTTATTTCAAAGGGTTGACTCCCTGCATTAGAAGTTATCAAAGATACATGATCTAAAAAGAGTCTTTATCAAGTGCCTGCCTGCTGTATCTGCAACTGTGTTATAAGTGCAATGCCTACAAACATCTTATGTATTTGTGGTCTTATTTTTATCTGTAGTCATGAGATGGCTACAAAGCCTGTTATAAACAGAATATGGCAGGATTAATAATACTGACAAATGACTAGCCTAACTATTATAATAAAAATTATCATATATTAAAAAAGCTGATATTTCTTTAAATTCTTGATATAAAGCATTGGATTTAGTCCCCCTTCAAAGCCAAAAACTGTAACCTGAAGCACACAAAATAAACTTCACGTACCCAACAGCTTTAATCAAAATACACTCTTCAAAGGTTTCCCATCAGTTCCAGAAGAGCAACACCAAACACAGAGGTAGGGCTGGAAGGCAGAAATCTCTCCTGCCCTTACAGCAACAACTTTTCCCCACAAGAAAGGAAGCCTGTGCTGCATTTGCCACAGGTCCTGCATGATGCTCATGTAGGAATGAGAATAACTAAAGACTGAAACCGATTCCTACCCCAGTTCTCAGAAAGCACCTAGAAAAACCAAAGAATCAGAGGGTGCAAGAGATTTGCTTCTCAGTGCCACACTCCTCTCCCTCTCCAAGCTCTCCACTTCTCCTGTTCTCCTGACAACAGGTCAAATTTGAAAAGAAAAAAAAAAAAAAAAGGAGAGAAATTTAAACAATTATTCCCAACTGGAGGAAAAAATAAAGAAGACACACAAGGAAGGAATTATTCCCTCTCCCTCTCTTCTGACTGCACCATGTTAAGATTAATGCAGACATTTGGCCTATGGATGATGTTTATATGATGTTTATATGTAATCTACATGACCAAGAAAAGCAACTTTCATTTATAAGACCATACTGCCTCACCATATCTACCATGTTTTCTGACTCAGCTTTGAAAGACATCACTCTGTAGGATTTATGTCTCTCCAGTATTCTCTGTCCATGTGAAAGCACATCTTGCTACTAAAGCACTCAATGATGGATTGCCCATCAACTGGATACCCAGTTCCTTTAACATCCCACCACCTGTATTTGCCTCTGCTCAGAAGATGGAATTTTGAGAGACTGTTTGTGAAATACTCTGATAGAAATCTTTATGATGAGGTTTTGAACTTATAAATAGCAGAGGACCCCCCTTGGTGCTTTGCTAACTGTGCTATTGCTTCCCAGTAACCATGGGAAACCAGATAAAATCTGAACCCATTCATCAAAATAGAAAATACTCCTCCTGTCAGTTCAGGAGGTTGTGCTTGTAGTATCTAAGCCAGCGAACAGAAGGTCATTTCCTACTGTTACAATGTTAGATCATTTATTACATGTGCCCACAGCAAGCCAAAAACAAGCAGAGAAGAAAAACAAGCAGCCATCCAAAATAATAACAGTGATCATTAAAAAAAAAAATCTCTTTCTCCTTCCGTTTAGGGAACACTGGCATTTGTGAAACAGAATCACAAGTGTTTGTCATGGCACTTGTCATGACAAGCCCTTCACTCTCACAGGCAGTAACTATTAAGATGAAGTTTGCAGTACAATAAAATGTGCAAGAGTCTGTTTTTAAAACAGAGCAGGCTTATACTCACAGTGGCAGCTCTAGCTTGATAAAATCAGCCTTAGTCATTTGGAGATGTGTGCACAAACCTGTTCAGTTTGGCGATTGAGTTTCCTAATAATCAGCTACAAGGGAAATGCCTGGAATGCAGCACTGACAGGAGACTGCAGAGCTTTTACAAAAGGTGAGTTTAATGGCAACATAAACCCTCAATTCAGTGTACAAAGACCTGCACACAACAGCGTGTTACCATCGACCCATTTATAAAGAAATCTTCTCCTAAGTTTGTGCTAAACATCAGCTCCTTCTCCAAATACTACCAGCCTGTTTCTCCTGGTTCTCTCATAGCTACTCTGAACTGCAAAGCTCCAGTACAGGCTGCCTTTATTTTTACATCTGTTATCAAAGTTTGCTAGCCATAACAACTGCAGTCATGCTCCAGGGGTAACAGGGAAAGGGAAAATAGTTTGCCATCTTCAATTTGCCACTACTAAGGAATACATTGCTTGGATAAGCTCCTACAGACAGGGCAGGGCTTACTGTTGGGACATACCATGGAATAAGCTGGAAACTAAAATAAACCGGGGGACTATAAAAATTTCCAGTTAAACACACAAAGTGCTGGAATGATTCAAGATCCACACCTTCACTGCTCAGTGGCTGAGGGTAAGCAGGGATATTTTCTGCAGGACTGGCTTTCAGTATCCAGGCATTGAGTTGTACTTACAGGAAAAGAAAAACCTTTTCTCCAATCACAGTGTTTAATTCACAAATGCTGATGTAACCATCATTCAGTGTTAGGCATAAATCTTGTTTCAAGAAAAATGATCTCTTTTTTCAATATAACTTCAGTTTTTAACTGGAAATAACAAAACTTAAAATTTATGCACAACCACACTTAGTCCAAGTAAACAATTCACCTTGAATTAACCAGCTCTTGAATCACAGGAGACAATTCCACAGCCTACCTTCTGCAAGTTTTTGTGTGGAACTGGAGACAAATGTGCTTGTAAGTAATAAATCTCTCATTATATATACCAACTTTTTGGAAATACTGGGAGATAGAGCAGAGGAATCAGTCAGTAAGAGTCAGCTGGGTGGCTGGTTGTGTAAGACGCTCCTAATAATATTTATACAAAAGTTTATATATTTGCATAATAGTTTACTGTATACCTGTTACACACCCTAAGTCTAATCAAGAAGAAAAATGATCCAAATAAAATCACTGGGCTTGTTGCTACTATTGATGTCATGATGTGATGGGAAAACAAAACCATACAGACACAGCCAAAATGCATAAAACCACATCAGGGTAACTGGGCCATTAGTACCTGCTGGATTTTTCTTCCTCATGGTCAAGATTTACCAAAATGCCTCAGTAAAGAGTAAAAAAATCACCTGGAAGCAGCATTTCCGTTGCCAGATGAGATCCTACAGTAGCAAGCATCATTCCTACATGAGTACACTGGAGCTATGCAGTTAGAAAAACAAACAGTGCAGAGCTGTAGTTTATACAAAGAGCGGAGCTTTCTAAGTGTTTAACTAGGAAATAATTAAAACACAGCAAATTTTTCCTCCAGAGGGGAGTATCAGCCTCATCTGTGAGCTCAGCAGGGTTTTCTCTTTATTTGCTGCTTGTCAGAGTTACAAACTTTGTAGGAACTGGACCAGTCATGGCAATTTAGTAGGAGATAGAGATCTGTGAAGCCAGATGGTAGCTCACATTCTAACAGCTACAAATTGCTAAATTGGCACAGGAAAACCAGACAGTCATCAATTCATTATGATTATTCCAGGTCTCCCGTTCCTTCTCCACTTGTTCCTTAACTCCTTAAGCCAACTCAGACAGACATTTTGGCTCACAGTTGGTAATTCTCCTACTCCAGGTAGGGCCAGGTGCAGTGATGAAGAAGGGATGGCTGTTGCAGACCATCTGAACATGTGCTGCTGCCTGGTTTGTGCTCAGGGGAGTATTCAGTCCTTTCAGCTACAACTTCACTCTATAAATGTAAACATTTTATCCATCATAAATATTAACGACTTTAGAAAGTCTCGACCGCAGTGATCTTTATTTTTCTACTACCCGAAAAATTTCCAGGTTCCAAAAACTATTCATGTTTCACCGTCCAAAACACAAATACAAAAATTGATGCCACCACCACTAACAAAACCTCCCATTGTTTCATCTGACTCATTGCTAGGCTGAAAAACATATTTGCTGAAATTTGACCAAGTTTGATGACCTTTTCTAGCAATCAATAATCAAGATAAAGGAAAAGGTAGTTTTCCTGACCTTTCAAAAGTGTATCAACTTTATTTGGCCAGCACAGCTTTTAAAAAGCTATTTTAGTTTCCAAGGCTCAGACTTGTTGCCCAGACTGGACAGTTCTGTGCAGTGTCTGTATTAGTCTCTTTAAATGCTCAACTGCACAGGACAAGCACAGAGGAGGAAATGAATTCACAACAGGAGATCCTCTGGTTGATTAACTTCACCCTCAGTGGTGGATGTCAGTCATGTTAATTGGAATCAATACCCAGCAGTTAAGGGGGCACGGGGATAATCAGGTAGGGCAGGGACAGGCCCATCAGTTCTTAAAATAAGCTATCTGTTAACAGCTTACAGTGGCATGTGACAAACCTTCCCTGCAAAGGAATGCAAAGCATTTCTAAAATTTCAATTTAACACACAAATAAAGTTAATTTGGCAACACTTATCTTGCAATCTAGCAATAAAGGAAACAGTCATTACAAATTAAATCAATGCTAAACTGATCAAAGTAGTAAAATAAGAAATTAGGCTTCCAGAAAAGCTTATAGGAAATCCTTGATCCGAGTTGAACACAGTCTTAAAATCCTATCACAGATAATTTTAATTACACCCGGCTCCAATTTTATTGTACACCTAAGGCTGAAATTCAACACACAGTTTCCAAAGTAGTAATATGCCAGAAGATGAAAAAGGAATAAAATCTTAAGGTTTTTCCTACTTTTCAGATGAGAAATCACTCGAGACACCCACTGGAACAGTCACATCCTAAGCATCTCTCTCTGGCATCTGCAGTTCAGCACCAGGCTTTCCCAATCCCTCTGCAACCCAGCCTATTATCCTGGTCTGCAGGGCAGACACATCTCTGTGTTCTGCTGTGTGCAGAAAAGCCTCTGCAATGGATCCCATCAAAAAATTCCTCTAGAAAAGCTCAGTCCTGTCCATCACATTCAACAATTCACCTCACATGGAGAGCAGGGAACTCAGTTTCAGTGCAACAGCAGGGCATGTAACACACAAACACTGCACAAAAAGGAGCAAATTAACCTTTGTTCAAAGGCCTCTACATCTTTACTCCTTTAGGGAGTGAAATGAACACCAGATGTTTGATTGCAACATCTTCATACTCTCAGCTACAGAAAATATCTCCAAGACAAGATTAGGTTGTTTTACTAGTTATTACAAAGGCATCCAATCACATTTAACAGATTTATGAAATCTGGAGCCATCTACATATTATCATTCTCCCCATTAAACTTACCCCAGCACAACCAATTAAGTGTACAGATTAAGATCACAGGTCTTTCCTCCTCGGACCTACCCATGGACTTTGTGGAATCTGGTTAAGCTCCAGTTCAAGGTGGGAGGTTTTTCCTTGGCCTCCTTAGTCATTAGAAAGTGTAACAAAAGGGAAGAAAATAAGGGCATCCTATTTTTTACTGTCACTACCAACTGATCATCCCTTCTGCAAATACAGACATTTTATAGCGTTCAGCTGTCAAAAGAGAGCTTGAGTGACCAACAAGCAATGATTTCCCCTTCAAAATGACAGTTCTGCCTGCTGATTTTCTACCAGCTGCCAGTGCTAAAACACCAACTCCTCACCAAGCAGGCCAGTCCTGCTGTTGTAGATGGCTGTGTCATTCCATCCCCTCGGATAGGATGGGAAAGGGAGACATTCAGCCTGCTAATGCAGGGAAAGGGGCTTTTCCAGCTACCAAGCTCAAAGCCATGTGCACAGTGCAAGGAGACCTTGTTTCAAGCCAATTACAGAGAAAGATGACTGGTTTTACTGCACTTTGAGACCTCTGAAATCATAACTCACTGGGGTTACATATCCAGGTGTCATCTATTCCTCTGAAACCGTGTACCAGAGCGGCAGCCTTACGAGATAAACTCAGAGTGTGTGGAAGACATTCCAACCAAACATCGGACTATTTAGGGTTCTCAAGGCATTTCTTAGGAAGAGATCTTTCATCACCACCTGATGCAAAGCTGCTGCTTTTATCTGCTGCTGTTGTGGTGTCAAGCTTTTATTTAAGCATACTACTTGCCTAATTTAAGGTGGTTTTCTGAAATTGGTTCTATCTTGAGTAAGAATGTGTACATGGAGTGTGGCAGAGCTCACACAGGCCCAGCACTCATCACGAGTTACACCACATTTTCCTCAGAGGAAAGCTCCCAGGCCTCAAGTCAAGCTGCTGAGTGCTCTGGCCAGAATAACTCACTGCATGATCCAGTGAAAGTCCATGCTATCTCTTGACTTTCAGCTTCTTTGTATACAAAACCACTAAAATTACCACACACAACCAAATCTATTTTGAAGTCAATGATCTTCAAAAGAAATGTTGCACTTAATGCATATCTTATAAAAAAAGATCTGTCCACACAACAGCCATATCTGATGGCAAACCAGACATTACAGCTATGTGATTCTTTGAGCATTTAGTTAATTTTATCCACATTCCCACATCAACTATCTCAACAACAGACAGAATCATCACCTGCCAAGGGAAGACTCAGATGTCAAACCAAGGGACTTGCCTGCACAGGCTGTGTAACAGCACTGAATGTACAGGGTATGATATAACAATGCTACCTGGATTTCATCACCTCACTGCAGCCTTCAACTCCCAGCAAACAAAGCAGAGATAGTTGGGCACTTCTCACAGTTACTGTTAAGTATTGGCACAGCTGTATGATATTTCCTCTGGTTAAATGAAGTATAAAAGAAGATGCATTGGCTTCAGCAAATACTTTGCTTTCAGACAAAATTCATACGGGAGAGTATCAACATTCATACTACTTATGCTATCCTTTCATTTAATAACTGTTTTCATCAACTAATGGAAGTGATCCGGCAAGGTACTGCAGCTGGGCTGACACTTTTAGCACTGTGCTTGAAAAGAGCAGCAAAATTTTCCTTTCCTCATGTAGAAATCCAATTTATTTTGCTGTGTTTACCCGACTGAGTTGAAATCTTCAGGCTTTTCACTGTAACAGGACCACATGTGAAGCACTTCACTATCCCCTACACCTTCCCTTTATCCCAGGGATAAGCACAGTACAGCAGACAATCAAGCCCAGCATGAAATGGCCCAGTGGATGCTCTATGGTGAGCTTGTTGAAATCCCTGCAGCAGCTGGGGGATCCTGGATGCAAATGGTGCTCTTCGTGCTGGTAAGAGTCAAATGCCTTCACTTGAAAACATCTGTCAGCCCCTCTGCTTGCTGGTGGCCACGCTTGCCTCTTCCAGCTGCAGAACCCACTGAATTCCCATCTATATCCTGGTGCACTCAAATGCAGCCTTCCTGGCTATCCCTTGCTGCTTCCTGATTAATTCTGGCACGCTGAGTGATGCTTGCTCACTTCCAAAGGGCAGCCACTGCACATACAAGGCAATCAACTAAATATAAACTGGGAAAGTCAACAATATCTGCATGAGTCTCAGTTAAATCACCAGTGTTAGACCTGCAGCAATTCAAGCAAAGAAATCCATAAAATCAACCAAAGAAATACATAAAAGAATCTTTCTTCAATGGTTTTACATTAATAGTTCCAAACAATATCAGTGCATCTAGAAATAGAGAAGAGACCAAGGAAGTCATCTTGACCCAGCACAGCAGTACAAAAGAGTTGAATGTCAAATTTAATAGCCTCAGAAATAACAGGTTAGAGGTGTGATGGAATTCCAGCCAGCTTCTGAAGCAAGGAGCTTCTCTTCTAAACCAAATCAAGACTAGAGGAATGTTCTGGGATTTTAGTCCTCAGCTTGGAATACTTTCTTAAAAGTACACAGAGATAAAGCCAAAAATGAAACTTAATATTTGTATGTCATCAGATACTTTTCTATTATTATTTTTACTTGAGCTATTAAAAAGCTACTGCAATTAATTTCTAAAAGAAATATTTGAACTGAAGGGATATTTGTCAACTTACAGAAAATGGTAGGGATTTTTTTCCACCATCCCAAACTCTTTCAATCAAAACCTGTGTCTTGTTTTGTTATGTCAGCTGTATCCCACGTGTATCTAAATTTTATATCTAAATTTTATATCTACATCTTAGAGCTATTTCTATGGTTGGCTTCATTAACTGGAAAGGACTAATACAAAGCATTTCGCTATTACTGCAGGTTCAAATGTTTTCTGCACACTGAAGAGCAGCTGCTTCTAACTGAACAGTGGAACTGCCCAGAAGCATCCTGGCATGGGACTGAGCCTGCCGGGGTCAGCCCCACGCCTCGACCACCTGCAGAGATGTGAGGAGATTCTGGGCAAGCAGTGCCAGGGCTCCTTCGGGCTGCAAAGGTGAGAATTAGCTGTCCTTACTGGCTGAAAACATTTAAATTACCTTGGGAACGGTTAAATGCCTCTATAATTGATGGATGAAACCTGTTTCTCCCAAGGCAAGGGGCATTTGCACCTCTGGTCTGTAATTGCATTGATGTTTCATTCTGGAGAGGAACTGAGCCTGTTACTGACATCAGCAATCACACAAAAGCAGTTAACTGAGGAATTCGTAAACTCAAAAAGGGGAAAAAAAAAAAAAAAGCTTGAAAAGCACCTGATTAGACGAGACAGGTTTCCTATTAAGTGAATCCACACAGTATGAGCAGTCACGAACTCAAGTAAATTAAGTAAAGTAAAGTAAAATACTTAAACATTTAGTTAAAAATTGGCAAAGTTATTCTAAGCCGTTTCACATCCACAAAAGGCTGTAATCATGACCAAGGGCAGACTCTCCTAGCATATCTGAACGTGGCATTTCCCGGAATAACATTAGAGAGAGCCGGTCCCAGCATCATGTGAGCAAACTGCGAATGCGACTGAGCCCGAGTGCTGCTGCTGTTAAACACTCAGTGCTGCTTCTTCGGGGGTTCCACGTTACAGAAGATTACATTTAATTCAAACTGAGCAACTTGGAAAAGGTAGCATCATGATTGTTCATCCGTAAGATAAACACAGGATCGAGGTATGAAACTGAAAGGAGCAAGAGCCCTCTCTTCAGAGCAGCTGTCTTAGGGCTTACTTGAGAACTTTGGGGTCTTTTCCCAATTCACTTCCTTTAAACACAAACCATATTTTTATTGAACACATGTGGTACTCCATTCTTCATTGGAGTCCATAATATTATCTTAAGAAAAGCAATACAACTAAACCCAAATATTATTTTTGTATTGCTTCTGAAATATATAACAAATCATCTGAAGTACGAAGAGCTGCAAATTACAGGATTATCTGGGATTTAAGTGTATACAGTTTACATTCTGACAGATTACAGATTACAAAAATCCCGTGTCCTAAACTGGTTTTTTAAATATTTCTTTTATCTCAGCATTAGTATGTCAGCTATATATTTCAGAAACAAAGTTAATCAGTCAACAGCTAAGTATTGTCAGGATTTCAGGGCTTGTCTGTTGCCTGTTCATTGAACCCCATCCTTTCTTCTTCTTCGGGGATTACAAAATTTCTCTGGATTGTTTTTGCCTTATGGTATCCTGATTGAAACTAAACAGAAACAACGTTAAGTTTTTCAGTCCAGGCTACAACAGGCTCAGCCACACTCTACCAGGATCAGGCTTCCTACACCCCCTGCTCCCCTGTCAGCATTACAGACCAACATTTACAGAAAGGCAACTGCAAGGGACAGTGGCCTGAAGAGCAAAAAGGCATTGAGAAATTCACTCTGACAGGTGAAACAGGAGTTAAACAAAGTCTTCAGGGAAGAATAAAGTACCTCAAAGTAAAAGTCAAACACGTTGTCTAACAGGGAGCCCAGCAGGCAGGAATGAGGAGGAACAGCAATATTCTGCAGGATAACATCAGAGAGCCTCTGGTCACCTCTCTGCACCCCCAGCAACTCCCAGGCTGGTTTTTCCATGCACAGCAAGGCTTCAGCACAGCCACCGAGCCCTCGGATCCCACAGGGATGCTGGGGAAGGGATGGGATCAGCCAGCCCACACCAAATCCAGAGATGTTCCCACAGACACTGCCAGGGCTGGGGATGTCAGTCAGCACCTGGAATGAGGGACAGAAACCTGGAAACACAGATTGCAGAACTGTCAGGCAAAAGAGAATCATGTGCATGTGGCAAATCCAATTCCTACATGCTTTTGGTCTGACAAATCCTAGCTTAGACACTGTTTTATGTCCTGTGGATTAGTAAATCAGACAAATGCTTGCCCTATGACAATGAGATCGAGTTTTGTTATCTCTAAATATTCTCCAGTCAGCCTGAAATAGCATGCACAGGGGTTGTGTCCCCTTTAACATGCACGTTTACTCTGTGAAAGATGGACTGATGGTAAAAAAAATCTAGAGCATCCTAGGAATACTGCTGAAAGGTGTTTAATTCCAATGCTAGGATTAGAATATACCTTAGAGCCAGGACATGAATGTCATGTAGAAGCCGTAGAAGACCAAACCACAATAGTTACACTTTGTGCTTAAAGGAGGAACTAAAAGAGAAGAATGGTGCCATCAGGAAACTGACACATTCATCAGCCAGTCAAAAGCAGATGCTACCTCCTTTCCTAGATGCAAAGGCCTGAAAGAAGGGTAAAAAAACCAAAATATTTTTCTGTGTGGGTCTAGTAATCACAGAATTCCTGCATGCATATCATGATTTTATTAGCTACAGCTCAACTGCAGCATCAACCCTTCATGTCTCTGCCTGGTTCTTCATGACAACGTGGAACTAAATACAAGATTTTGCTCACTGTCTACTTCCATTTTTATACTCTTCTCCCACCAATTTAACAATTAAAAAGCAACACAGAGCATGCTGAGCTGGTCACAAAACAACAGTGCTCTGAAACCATAGCAGAGGAAAATGTCTAACCTAGACAAAGATAAGTGTCATTAAAGCAGCACAAGAAGCTGTTTTAGCACTTTGAGTCAGCTTGTAACTCTTAAAGCATAGAAATTTGTCTGACAAATATAGAATACATACAAATATAGCATACAAACTCTCAAATGACTAGCTAATTTGGCCATCTAAATAGAGATAACACTCATCAGCTGAATTCATGCACACGCCGAATCTTCCAAGCGTGGCACCCACTGCAGAGGTGGCTGTGCACTGGGAAAAACATTAAACTACTGTCATATCAAAGAGCCCACTGACAAAGCAGCTTGTGAAATCCAGTGCTTCAAGGCTTTAAATAACTTTTTTATCAAACTGAAGCATTCTAAATCAAAAAAGTGCTGGGGTTTTTGGTAAAGAGGTAGGGGCTATTTTGGCTTTTGGTTTGTTATTTTTTTTAAATGAGCCTACATTTCTATGCAAGTACTTCTTATATTTCTCATTCTTTAAAGGTAAAACTACTTATACTCACAGTATATTTGCTTAAGAGTAACAAGCACTTGATTTTGGAAAGATCACCAGTGTCAAGTGCAACGATGAGGAGACAATGAAACTTTGCAAGGAGCTCAGCCCTACTACTACCTGGAGTTCTTTAAATAGTTCTCTTGTTCCTACAATCACTTTCCTGGGGCAAGCAGGGGGTGGAATTTCTCATGCTACTGAACTCTTTCATTACTGGTAACTTTAGGGGAACGGTTCCTTTCCGCTCCATTTGATGCCCAACCCTATTTCCCAGCACCTCAGCCTTCCCCAGCACAATCCCCCTGCAGCCACCCTGGATACACAAAGCGTGCAAGAACTGGTTGGGCCAGGGCACTGCAAGCTCTGTGTGGTGTCTTGCCCTGTAAATCTGAATCCCTGTCAGGGTTTAAACCTGTGAAATGCAGTGGGAGTTTAAACAATGATTCGGTTATGGGAGCAGGTGCTTGTTCAACTTGCTGAATGTTCATCCTGCCGTTAACAGCTTACACATTTATACTACAGTGCATGAAACAGTCAAGTCCTAGAAAGAGTATAAGGTGTTAACAACCACTACAAAATATTTCTGTAAGGGTACATTTCCTCCATTTCCCATCAACATAAATTCTGACAACAAAACCCAATATTAATCCATGCATTCATTCATCTACAGCATCTGCTTTTAATTTACACATTAATAGAGGGCTACATTTCATTATTAAGTTTTTCTTATTAGTGATTGAATCAATATTTCCGCCCCTTTGGTAGTGTCAGTTCATTAGTTTCCTGAAGCTGATTAAGTTTATTCTGCTGCTTCAAAAGGAGCCCATATTCTATTTACACAAACAAACACACAGAATACGCTGCTCCACAGACACTTCATGGCACATCTGCATCTCCTTAAGTGGAATCACTTCTTCATTAGCAGCAGTTCCCCTCTCACAGGCTGAGCCAAGGCTAATCCACAAGGAACCACACCAGCCTGGTGGGTACTCAGCACACTCATGTAACCAAAGACCATTTATTTAATTGGCAAAACCACACAATGCCCGTGGCAATGCAATGGTTTGTACTCTATCACCTCAAATTATTTTTCTACCCCTTTAGTGAAATGAACTCTACACTTGTGACTATTGGTGCAAATTCTCCATAGTTACAAAGTCTTTGGTAATACCAAGCACCACAAACTGTGGAGCAAATCCCTAAAAGCAGCACTTAAGTGTTCAACTGTATTGTCAAAAACCAGTGCAGACACATTTTTGCAGCCAGAAAGCAGCTTCTCACTTAGGGGCACACAGAGCAGAGCTGACATGTTTCATGGACCGAGGAAATTTTCAGGCTACCCTTAAAATTCCTCTGCAGTTCTAGGAGCTAGGAAAGAAGCTGAAATACAAATTCTTGATGATGGGAACAGTTGAGTACCTGATCCCTTTGGAAATTATTTGCAGCAGTTAGATATACTGTCCTTTTCCCCTGCCAGAGATTAGAGCTCTGACAGCACAAATTATCATGTGAGCACTCCATAATCCCTTCCACTGCACAGACACTGGCTTTGGCCAGTCCTCTTCACTGGCTGACTTTTCACAGCAGGGAACACACACAAAGTGCTGCCTCTGCCCAGCCTGGTGTGGAAAACAGAACTTGAAAGATCTTAATCAGGGCGGCTGAATTTTGAGGGGGTGGAACTGTATCAGAAGGGCAGGACCAACAGTTGGCCTGCAGCCTTTTTTCCCTTTCATCACTAGGTCTGCTATCAGAACGTCCCAGAGAAAGCAATCAGAGGCACGCTGCAATGCTTTTAGGAGCACGTGTACCACAGACTATTATACTGAGATTATTCACTCATCTCTTGCAAGACAAATTCTCACCTGGCATTCCATTTTCGGGATTTCTTAGAGTTTGGTCTGGTGGGTTTTGGTTTGGGGATTTTTGTTGTTGTTTTTTTAAGAACATTCATAGCTCTAAATTAAAGTTCAGCTAAATTAATGCAGTTATCAAGCAAATAGTGAGTGTAAATAATGCACAGTATTCTTTAGTAACTGAAAACTGAGAAGTATGTGAAAGGCAGTTTATACAAACAACAGCTTCTGTGGCTGCATAAAGGGAGGCAAACAGCTGACAAAAACACATCACTTCTGTGCTTTCAAATAATCTGTTTTGACAGTGTCACAGCAGAGCACATACATTAGTGATTTCTCATTTGTATCAGCCTCACTGGTGGAGAATCCAAGTTAATTTCCCAACTAAAGCAAACCACATGTGTGTTTTACCACTTCCTGGCTTTTGGAAAAGCCCAAATCCACCTATGATTCCCAGCTTATGAACCAGCTTCACTGTTTCCTTTGGAAGATGACAGGAATCCACTAATGATGTTAATGACTACAGAGTTTTCAAAATTGAGACAATTACTTCTTTCAGTCTCTAAACAGGTAATCAGTTGTGACCAACTTTTCTCAATTTGCTAACAATCACTAAGTCTTAACTAAACATTTAAAAGCATAAGGACTTCATTTAAAAGTTTAAGTAGAATCAGTATAAAACTTAAATGACACCATCTGTTCTTAGCAGACCACATTCTTTAAGTGTTGGAAGTAGAACAGGGCCATATAGCTCATCAAAAAATAGCAAACTGCATGCTAAAATTAAGACATTTCCTTGGGATTCAACTCTAGAAATATTCTGAAGCACCTTCTTAATTATTATCTGAAGCACCTCCTTAATTATTACCTAATAGCAAAAGGCAACATGTTCATTCCATTAGTGCTTCTTACATAAGCCACTGAAGGGGGTAGGGAAAAAATCCCACTGGGATTATAGAGTGAGAAAACGAACTATAAAAATGATGTACAGTAATAAGAAAACATGCTTTAATTTGTCCTGTAAAATCAGAAAATGTGTACAAGGATTTAAGTGTATGAAAATATAGACAGGGTTTTAATAAGCTACAGAGAAAAGAAACAGAGAAATTAAGTTTTACTCTGAAAGTCAGCACTATTAAATTGGTAACTTGAACATAATTGTAAGCACAGATAAGCATTTTTTAAAAAAAATATTGAACAGCTGAGTTTATCCTTCATGTTGCTGCAAAAAGGGGCAAAGAATTTTTTCACAAAATGGAGGTACATTGCAGCATCAACCATAGGAAGATGGATCCACTAAAAATGAAAGTTGGGCACGTCTGTACTACAACTGCAAAACAAAAACATGTGGCATGTTCTATAACATTACAATTTGGTGTTTAGAAAAATAGCCCTGTACAAACCACAGGGCAAATAAACTGCAGCGGGTGTCCCACATGAAGAGTCAGGAACTTGCCTTCCGCTCTGTGATGGTGGAAACTCACAGGCACACACCACAAACCATTCTGCTTCTACTCATGAAGACTGCACTCAAATGGAGATGGAAGCTTAATTTCTAGCACCAGTTACAGCCTTGTTGTTTGCTCTCCAGTGAGACCAACCCTTCCACTATGCAGAGCACTTGAAGTAGAATACCTCAATTCCTTTACCTTTAACAATTTGTTTTCTTTTTTACCAACTTTGTTCGAGCATGGTTTTGGGGGAGAAATCCCAAGCAGTCTCTGCCAGAAGTTTGTTGGAAAGGCTGCCAAGCAGGGAAATTAAACCCCTCCTCCCTCACCGGAAATCATCGCAGTCAATACCCAAACTCAAGGAGAATGTGCAGCCCATGAGAACAAACGATGCCTTTCTCAAAAACACAACCCCCTGTGCTGATCTTTCACTGCTTTAGTGAGACTTTCTGAGCAAAGTAAACCCTGTAAATCACAATTTAGAAGGCAGGGGTGAGCAGGGTGAAGGTCCAACACTCCCACTGGAGCACCAAAGCATTCCAGGGTAGTTTGGGGTGACAGCAGGGGCAAGGGGCTGCAGGTGCAGCCCAATTCTGGCAGCCCAGGAGACAAGTCACTCTATAAACCTTTGCTCTCACTCTGTCATCTGCACAATTTGTACAAAAGCATTTCCAGTACAGTGATAGCATCCACACCACGTCCCAGTTACAGCAACTGTTCTTTCTGCATAAATGGAAAATGACCTGCAGACACAGCAGCCTAAAAGTGGCTTGGTTAGATTTATGAACCTGCCTTACCCCACTCCACTGCATTATTGCACTCAAATGTATAAAGCTTTCCAAGAACACAAAGACACAAAGTAAATTAATAGTACAAATGTTTGTGCTATAAATTTGTATTTAATATCACAGTTTTAATACAGACTCAGCCATTTAATAAAGACTCAGCCACATCACAGTTTGCAAAGCTTTTGGTTTTTCCAAGTTAAGCCTTCTGAATGTTCACTGTATGCTCATGCTGGAAAACCTCCCATACCAAAATTATGGAGAACACAAAATAGATTTGAGTCTATTTTAAATCTCTGTCACATCTACGGTCATACAGAACTACTCACTTCAAATGCACCAAGCCCAGCACTCAATATCCTCATATCCTCAATATCCTAATGGCCAGCACACCATCCCCACCTAGCAGCACTATCCTGAGGCACATAGGGAAGCTGGAATAGGCATAACAAGCATCAAATCCCCACCCAACAAGATCCTGAGACTACAAAATGTCAGGAGGAAAGTATTCTCAGAAAATCTGCAGTCTCCACAAACATAGCCCCAATGTGCTCGAGAGCCCAGTCCCAACCCCCAGAGAGCAAAGCTGCATTTGCACACATAGAAAAAGGCCAGGAACAGATGGGCAGGGAAGCTCTGGGAACAGCTCCTCCATGACTGAGATCACCCCCTTTTCCTGCTCTCACAACTCATTTATGAAGCACCACTTTACTCCCCACACCAACAAATACCTTCCTTGCAACCTCAAACTTGACTTTTCCACTGGACAGGAAAGGAGTCTCTGCTTAGTTACTCTGTTTTCTACTCAACAGGATAATCCATTACTAGCTCTTAGTAACCATCATATCAAGAAAAAACATTACCTGTTCCACTTTTGATTTATCTTTAGTCCACTGTGTAAAAGTAAAGTCATTTAACCTCTGCTTGATTTGTCAGTCTGTACCCTACATGCTTTGGGACTGAAATTCCACCAGGTAGTTTTGTTTGTTGGTTTCCATTCCAGTAAATCTGGAGATATCAACTGTTATTGAAGAATATTATATTCTCATTCAGAAGTGGACAAGAAGCATTTCACACTTATTATATCATTTTCAATGCTAGTACACTTACATTCTTAATAGATGTTATTATTGATTTTCCCTTTTGTTTTATAGAAACAAAGACATTTATGCTACCATCACTTCATTTGTAAAAAGGCTATAAATGAGACACAAGTGAGATGCATTGCCTGGAAACTGCTAATATAAGAATCAAAACATGCTGAAATACCTGAATACAATTATTTAGCTATGACTGTAATTAGCTGCATTTAAATCATAGTAATGAACTAATGGAGTAGTTCTCATGCAGAGGAAGTCAAAGGAAATCCATTACAAAGCTAATTAAACGACAGTCTTTAAGAAGAATAATGGTTTTCTCCCTATTAGTCACACAAAGTAGTGAACTGTGTGCTTGGAACATTTCTGCCAGCAAGGCTGGGAAGCACCACACCCCTGTGCCTGTAAATCCACAATAAATTTTGCTTTAAGAGAACCTTTTACTTCAACAAGAGACAGTGAAAAAAAATTGTTCTATTTTATGTGTGGACAGAATAAAAATAAGAGGGGTGTAATTATTATAAAGACAAAGCCCAAACCACTGGGTCAGTCAGGCAGGAGCCAACCCTGCCCCTGCTCCTGCAGGGCTGCTCTTCCCCCAGCCCCAGTGGCCCCTCGCACACCTCTGCCAGCCTCAGGGAAAACTTCAGCAAAGAAAACAACCTCCAGTTGTTCATAATTTAACCATATTAACTTTACTGAAGCCTGTAATGAATTATTTTAGTAATGACTTGTAATTGACCCAACAGATAAAGATTTAGGGAAGATTCAACAAGGGAAGTAGCAGCAAATATCTGAGCAAAATTCCACTGCCATTTTTTTTGGATGGGGGTGGGGGAAAGAAGAGGGAAAAAAGGAAAAGATGCCTAGAAGGGAAACACAGCTCCTCACACATTGGTTACAGCAAGGAGCAGAATGATGAATGACTGTGCTGTGCTGAAAGGGCACATGACAAGAATATATTGTTCTCACCTGTGGACCTCTACTTTTCTCGGATTTTAATGAATCATAGTCCTTTCAGTTCACTTGCAAGTCTCAGCTCTTTACTCTCTGTACAAGACTAACATTTCTGTTCCCAGCATTCGTAGAACTGCTGTTGACTGAAGAATTTATGACTCAGTCCAGCTGACAGCATGCTGGAAACAGAAGAGATTTAGTCTGTCTTCCTCTACATTCCCAACAACATCTCATTTTTACTCAGGAAATATTCATCATTTTCTAAAATGTTACCCCCATTCCTTTAGCTGCAACATGGCCAAGGAGTCAAAGAATAAAACTGTGCTACACATATAAAAACACACACTTACTGAGAGATTTTATTTAAAACTTTTATTATAACCATAGTCACAGCATGAAAACTAAGTTCAGTGCACCATCACCAATGCAAAAATTCAATTTCAGGGTGCAATAAACACCTTACACATCTCTCCTTTAAACTGAGTTTAGCAGACACATCTTCCTGCATCTGTCCCCGTCCAGACATCGAATGGAGATTGCTAATGTTTCACCATCCCATTGCGTTTGATAAACAAGCAACTGCCAACCAAAAAATCTACGCAGAGGGGTTTAACCACCCTCCAAGGTTAATTAAAGACAAAGATTAAAGGGTGTAAAATAAAACTTGGGGGTTTTTCTCAAGCTTTTCCTTAGTTTCTAATAAAAGAAGAATATGGCAGCTACTGTATCTTGATGCAACAAAACCATGGAGTTTTTATTTTAAAGCTCTGTGCAGAGGTGTACAGCCAATTATGTGCTTTTCCCAGCAGCCAGTCCTTGCTTCAAGGTAAATCCCTACATTCTAATGGAAAAGCTGCAGCTTTGCAGCCACTTGCAGCATTTCAGGTTTGGTATTTCCTGCCAGTGGTCACCATTTTCCTCACACCAAGGACACAGACTGCAGGTAAGGCTGGTGTCAGCCAAAGAGATGCTCTACACTGAGCTACCGATGGAAGAGAAGTCAATAATGGCACAGGAACAGATAAAAATCTGCCCATGACCACACAGTTAAACACCAGCAAATCTGCACACAAGCCAAGTTTTCTGAATCCCAGTGCAGAGCCTTGCACTGATTAAAGTGGCTTCCTTCTTTGTATTTTAAGACTCATGACTAAAATAATGCCTCTTACGTTAATAATGGAAGGTGTAAGTACAATTTCCTGGTGGAAGCCTGGCATTTTCCATGATAAAACACTGCTTTTCAAAGGTTAAAACTTCATTAAATCTAAAAGTTTAGATTCAGACTCTAGAAATTAAGTTTTGAACAAAAACCAAACCAAACCAAAACAAAACAAACAAAAATCAAAACAAACAAACAAAAAAACCAAACCACCAGACTGAAAAATTTTAGTCTGAGAACAGACACAGTACATCCAATTATGATGCAGGTGCTAACGTGCAACTTGAAGTAATTCTTAGATTGTAGTTTTTACTTTTTGAACACAAAATAGAGATTAAGTCACCAAATGAGTCATTTTTCCTCTCATCTGGAAACAACACAGTCACTTAATTAAAAGTGTGTGCGGTGGTGGGGGGGTCTCCAAGCATTATACTCATAGTTTTATGGGTTTATATTTTAAAGCTAAAGCCATTTGTTTAATTCCAGCTGAGCTTTTGGGGGCAGGGAGGTGGGGGATGCAATAGAAAGGCCCAGTTCTCAGTAATGGTGATGTTAAAATACTGACATCACTTAGAAAAGGATATGTCCAAAATCTTTACAGACAACTAGAATTCCTCACAGTCTGAAGTGCACTTTGCACTGGCAGTGCCAGCTGCCCTTACCCAGAAGCCTTGATTTCAATGGCTACTCCTCATCTAATAAATATAAAAAATCAATAAATCCTCAGGGGAAAACCTACACGGAGCAGCTTTCAAGTCACAGGCCACTCATACAATATGTATGTGCTCACACACTATGGATTCTCAGGAGATAACAGTGATCACTATCAGGTAATTCTTCTAAATCAATACTGCTGTAATTTTCTACTTGATACCCCAAAGGCCCTAACTCAACATTACAGAGGGTAGCAATGCTAACAGCCTTGCATCCTTCAGTAGAAAAATGAGACAAAAAATCCTAGAGCACAGGCAAGTGAAAGAAAATCTTTGGCTAAACATACCTGGAAAGAAAAGGAATACATGTGATGGTGAAAAGCCTTTTCCACAAAAGACTTTCCGTAAAAGTGTGCTTGCACCACAGTCATGGCCTAGTTTCCCATCAATCATCCTATAACTCATGTTTGACTTCCCCTTGAACCATAAATCCAGAATGGCTCTTTGGTTCCAAAGCCCTGTAACAAAATCTGACAATTCTCCTTTCTGATTTTTCATTTTTAAATAATATTTACAAACACTTCTACCTCCCTTAGCCTAAAAGCTGATGGATTTTGAATTCAAACCATACTAAATATTTTCCTGTCACCAAAATAATGCCACTCAAAGACTTTATATGTCAGTTCACACATTAAATGTATAATGTATTTTTATGCTGCTACTGACCCCTTAAATCAATAATCTGAATTTAAGTCGACTGGAATCACTGCTTTGTCTGTTTGACACTTCTGGCATCTGGAATAGCTTTAGCAATTGCAAAATAAACCACAGGGCAGAAACTATCAGGAGCAAGACCATGCTCAAGATGAATATATCACTTAAACACATTTAAAGGCAGGATCAGGTATCAGATTTTTTTCTTAACTGAGATTTATCTCCCTTTTTCTTTCCAGCATACTTGCAGCAGCACATAAGACTACTTTGATTCAAATCAGACAGTCTGATAATTCCAAGGCCGTGTTTTTAATTCCTCTCACATAATTAAATTTCAAAAACTGAAATAGAATTATATATTCCATTTTCTGTGTCCTAGAATTTCTTAGCACTCCTATGCACCAAAAGGAAATGTGACAGGATATCACTCAGTGCTTCCATTGAAAAATTTCTTAGAGAATGAGGAAACTCAAAATTACTGTGTTCCTAATTAATCTTAAAATAGGGTAAGACTGCAGAATTAAAAGTTACATTTTGAAAATACTGATCTCACTCTGAAATGAAGCTCATGATCACACAGTCACCTAAAACAACCATCACACTTCCAATTTATAAAATTCTTTTAAACATAGCAAAGCTTTTCCCATTCTGACCAACCAGCATCTCCATCCTGCACATCAACTCAATTCTGTCAGCAGCCTAAATCCTCTACAACATCCCTCAAACTGGCCTGTGCTGTAGTCAAACTGCTGTCACCAGTAAAGCTAATGAGGCTGTGCAGAGGAGCAATCCCAAAAAGCCTTGTCCACAGCCAGGAACTTACCCATGCATGCCTTATTTTTCCTAATACAAAGCCATTCCAGAGCTTTTCCAGATATTTAATCACTGAGGCAACTGAGTGCACTTTTACTGCAGAATAGTGCTATTTGGTAAAAAAAAAAAAAAAAAAAAGGGAAAAAAATTTTTTTAAATTACATCTATTTATCAATCTGGAATTTCAAGTGAATTTTTTGAGAACAGTCTCAAAAGTAATTATATATGCCTTCCTAGCATAACTTGGAAACACTTCTTTATACTCAACCTCATAAAACCCTTTTCATGTTACTAAACCTGAATAACTGCTCTGTGCTGAAACCACAGGGTTACAGCTCACTACAAAGCATTGCAGAAACTGAATGGTATGAACTTAAAAATATCCTGACCTTTGTATTCTGTAGAGTTGAAAAACTGGTGCTTTTCTTTTGGCCCTCTCCACGTTACACAGCGTGCTGAAAGCGCCAGTGCTTTGGTCTGGGTAATCAAAAGGTGAGCAGTTCCTTATCTGTGACTGAAATCTCTCCTCTCTGGAGCTCCACCAGACCAAAGCCATGTCTCCAAAGCACATTCCCACCTCCAACACGTGCAGATGAAGGATTATTTCTCTGCTATCCCCACGTGTGCCTGACAAGGGGCTAGGTTTGTTTCCTTGTGGTGGTTTTTTCTCTCAGCTGGAGGGGAGAGCTGGGCCCAGCCAGCAGGAACCACGATCGCTCCTGTCGCTGGTCTGGCACGTTCTGGTTCAGCTGGAACCTTCTGGGGAAAGCACTGAGCCTTCTGCAGGCACAGATGGCACAGCAAGACATGAATCTGGAGCTGGACACGACAAAAATCCTGAAAGGACCATCTAAATCCTTCCCAACACCCCTGTCATAAAGTGAGAATACTCTGTTAGAGCTGATGGAGAGCAAAGGTTTAAGGACAAGAACAAGCTCCATGGCATTTGTGGAAAGGCAGGAGGTCACTGACACAACTGCTGAAGAAAAAGATGCACTCAGCCAGGAATGAGTAGTGAGAGGAGGAGAATGCCTTGGTCTCAAATGGAGCTCTGGGAGTAAGATTCCAAGGTATATTATTGGTCATGTCAGTGAATTTTTGTGTGACCTTTATGACATTTAAGTCCAAGTACTCAGTTCTCCTGATGGATTGCCAAAAAGAGTAGTTTGAAAAGAGTAGAAAGTCACACTGTAGATATGAAGTCTGGGCTGCTGCTCTTCACTTCTGTGAACTGAAGGACATTTGCCTCAAATATTTTCTGTCTTTCATTCTTGGAAACACCACTGCAGTAAAGGAAAATTTGTTATGTTTACTACAACTACTTAAGATGTCTCAATGAAGCTACTGAACATGCTCCTTGAATATCAAAAGTTAACTCATGGTTATGCATTAAAACAAAATTTTTAAAAATCTGTTTTTAACAGTGAACCTGGATAACATTTGCTATGCCCAGCTTCCGAGGGAGGCTTGTGTCATGGTGAGTGACAATGCCACCCTTGCTAACCTGTGACACAGAACAGGAAGGTTTCAAATTTCTCACCAACACAGGGCACAGCATGCCAGGAGCACAGGACTGCCAAGATGGCATCACCCACCCAGGGGCATCACCCCAGCCCCAGGAGAGCAGGGACACCAGGGCTACCAACCCTTTGTGGAGCAAGAACACGCCGAGCTTCACAGGCTGCAGGAGCTGCTTGTGGACAGGCTGCACGTCGTAAATTCTTTCACCCTTATGGAAATTCCTAATGCTGTGTGGCCCAGAGAATGAATATGATCCCTTTTCAAAGGCCCTTCTTCAGAGTTTCCAGCTCTGGCTTTTTCCTACCATCTCTCCCTGCTTTTCTGAGCAGAGCTTTGCAGAGCTGCAGGACTCGAGGATGGGCTGGGGATAAAAGGGAAGGAGCTCTCCCAGAGCAATGCATTCCATTCATTGCTGGGGTAATGGTGCTGAAGTTTGTGTTTGGGTTTAATTCCCTTCCAGCCCATTTAAAATATCAATTCTTAGCTATATTCCTGCCGAAAACTTGCAATGTTTCATTGTCAATTCCCTCAACTCTCATTTCTCTGAGCACCAAAGGGAAAAACCCTAACAGGCTGGGTTTAGTCACAGCTTTAACATTTTGTGAATTCCTTCAGCTGTGTAATGCAAACCTAATATTTTATAAACAGCTTGGGAGAGAGTTTTTAGGTAGTAAAAACCACTGAGTAAATTTAGATTTCTTTCTGCCCTCCCACCACCATTTTCTTCTTGTTCTCTCTGTTAGGAGGGTCATTAGTCATTTAAAAGACCTGTTGGTCCATTATTACCTTCAGACCCCATTTGTGCAGCAGAGATGATGCCAAAGTGATTTAAAGAACAGAACTCCACAGCAGATGAGGAACACTGAGCACATCTTCAGATGGAGGCCCCAGTTCTGTGTCCTACAAACTCTGTGCCTGCTTTCAACCTGCTAAACAGCTGATATTTTGAAAACTAAAATGCTTCTTCACTTAATCTCTATGTTCTGATTTTTTTTTTCCTTCTAAGACAATCTTCTTTTGCCCAAAGCCAGGTTGAGGATGTTACATTAGTTCCTCTGAAGATTTAGTAATAGGCTTTGCACATTTTGGGTGTTAAAAATTTATTCCCTTTTGTAGGGTTTGTGATCCCTGGTAAGTAACAGCATCTCTGTCCTCTGTTCATAAATACAAAAGTTAGATTGCACTAACAAGCTGTTTTTGAAATATTACAAAGGAATTGTTTCAGAAATCATGTCCTAACAAAACAAAAACCTAAATAACCCCAAACCTTCATCTGATGTCTATCACCATCTCAAAAGAGTAAAATTGCATTAAAAACCACCAAAAAGTTTAAGCTTTCAAAACACCACTGCTCTAATAAATGAGTTTTATTACTTATATCTTTGAAAATATTAATTTTAAATTAAGTCTGCTGATTTTTTTTCTACTAATATATTCAAATGTCACAGATTATACCTCTGCAGTGTTATTAATTCGACCCGTATACTGAGATACAATAAAACCCAAAGATGTGTTTCCCTTCAGGTTAATTACTGTTTGCCACTAAATTGCTTTTGAGCTGAAAAAGCTCTCAGAGGTTAAAAAGGCATTAGAAGGTCACACTTTGCCTTGAAGTTAAAAAGAAAACAAAAAATAACCCCTCATTCATTGTGCTATGAAATTCTCTCACTCCACCCCAGACACCAGGCAGCTATCTCAGCCAGGCAGTGAGAAAATGGATATTTGCTGTTGGATCCAGGTGCAGTGAGGCACGAGACATTTCACAGGGCACCATCTTCACCCTGCTCGTGTTCCTCTCATCTGCTGGACTGTGCCCCCCTCTCTTAGGGCCAATGCTGAGGGTATTTCAGCCACCACCACCCACTTGTTCTTTTTCTGATAGAAAAAATCCACAGCCCTGTGCTGACTTGCTAATTGCCAGAGGGCAATGGCAGGCAAAGGTTTTACACTCTAACCACAAAAAATTTCAGGCCACATTCAAGCAACAAAGGGTCAGCCAGGTGCTGTCCCAAACAAGAAAACAATTTTCTGGTTCTGAACTTTACCTTCTGCTCTCAAGTCCTCCCCAGGGATATTGTTTCTTTCTGACTTATTAAAAAAAAAAAACACCAGTGGGAGGCAGAGAATAGAACACAAGCCAATAGAGCCATGTTAAAACAATGAGATTATTCTTATCAATAGACAATAAATGTAAGCCAGGAAACCATAAATTCTTAATAGAAGTTTACTATGTACCCTAAAATTCTTTTACAAAGTCAGCAAGAAACATTAATCTAGAAAGACATTTTCTTCCTACAGAGTATTTCTAAGGTAGGTAAAAAGTTTTCTGCCAGGTCTATTTATTATTTGGAGAATGAGCTTCTTGACAGTGAGTAACACATAAAAGCTCAAAGCTGACAGTAGTAAACTAATATTCTCTCCTTGTATCCAAAAATAATTTAAAGATATTTGCAGAGGGCAGACTGACCTTCAGTACTGACATTTTCAGTTCAGAGTTGTTCTAAAACCATCACACAGCATACATGTGTGCACAGATATGATTATGTGCACAGCCTGTGTGTATGTTTGAGAGAGTATTTCAGTCTGTACAGTCCCTCCTGGGCTGTCACTCTGTTAGCAGGACAGAATTAGAGAAATTCTAGAGGTGATGAGGTTTGAATGGCACAGTGTCCATTGACAGACACCACGGTGCTCCCTGCTGAGGGACTGTCAGGCAACACTTCCACATACAGAGCTTCATTTGTAGGATTAAAGCAGTCACATCAGCATCAAAAGGGAAGACTGAATACTATTCTTTTCAGTCTAATTTGCCCCCAGTTTTGCCTGAAGATGAAATATCAAAAGGGTGTAGGTTTTTCCAACTATACGAGTTTAGCAATGATGCAATAAAGACAAATTTCATGTTGGGATCGTTGCTAAAACAGAAACCAAAGAGCTTTGGAAGAGGAAGCAGATTACACTGCAGTACAAACCACCCCATTCGACTTAGGAAAAGCCCTCCCTGAGCTGGATGTGGCTGCGGAGGGGTGAAGCTGCTGCCGGTGGCGGCAGGGGCTGGGGCTGACTCTGCGTGGAGCTGCACCCGAGGCAAAGCACCCTCCAGGAAACCGCGCTTGTGATCTCCTGCTCTTCAAAGCCCCGGCCCCTCGACTCTGTTTACTGGTTCAAAGTTTAATCATCCCTCTCCGTGCCCTCCACCCGTGCACAGCAGGGAAGGCCAAACACGGTCAGGCTGGCACTGAAATGCCGCAGGCTGCCGCGGAACTGGGCCCTGCCCGCTGAGCCTCCTCCCTCCGCAGGACCACGCTCCTCAGCTGCTCCACGCAGCCCGTGCCCCCTCCAGCCCAGCACCCAACTCCTCAGCTCACACCCACCAAAACCAGAGTGCCAACTGATCACGGAGCAACATCGTGTCATGCCAAGAAGAGACACTGTGAGCTTAAAATAGTTGTTGGGCTAGCAAAAAAGATAGTACGGATGACAGACAACAATACTCTATATGTATTTTAGTGCATACATATATAAAAAAACTATCGGAAAAAAAAAGCCAAGTACAATCCTAAAAGATTTTTCAAGGTCTGTGAAAGTCACGTAATTGAACTGAATACCACAGATGAGAAATGTGTTCAAATCTATGGAGAAATTAAAAAGTAGCAGTAAAAGAATTAAATTTAGCAAAAGTTTTAAATGATATTTCCAGGAGGAAAATGGTAGAAAAGGGGAAAGAAGAAAGAAACCTACAGATTGAAGCTCCATAAAATTAGTCCATGGAAATGTAATTACAACTTTTATGGCATCACCTCAGATTAATAAAAAATTAAGAGCATGTCCCATATCAGTTGCTATTTTTAGGATTTTGATCGATCTGTAGACAATTACCCAAAGCAAAGATAATGACGACTCCAAACCAAGCCCATATTTATGTAGCAATAAACCCAAATTTCCAGGTCAAGACTGACAGAGGTATTGCTGAGAGTTCATTCATTGTCAAACTGCACAAGAGACACCAGGGCTGCTGCAGCAGCTTCTCTGCAGAGATGTTTCCCTCCCCTACACTCACTTTAGATGACTGCAGAAATAATTTGCAGAGCTAGCTGTGTAATAGCAGTGCTGAACCTCACTACTGAGAGGAAAGCAACTGCTGTCTAGTTGATCTAGTCAAGAGAGGAAATGAAACCAATTAATTGCAGATCTCTCAGAGGCATTGGTACACCCTCTGGCATCCACCCTCAACCAGATCCCACCTAAACAACACTTATGCACATCATCACTCAGGCCAAAATGCTTTTTTTCAAAAATGTACTTGAAGTCTAACATCTAAGTCACCTATTCTGGGAGCTCAGTCAATTCTTTGCACAAATGACAAACATAAAATGACTAGGAAAGAAAATTCCTTAACTGCCTGTGTACCTATCAAGTGACAGATCCAGAAAGCCTCTCCTCCCCAAAAACTAGTACAATAACAGATTCTGGGATACCAAATTATCTCAAGATGTGAGAGAAGCCAGCCTGCTGCTGCAAGGGGGCTTGGATTTGCATCTCACAGAAGGGAACAGATCGGTTCCCAAAGAGGAAAAGGGAACAAAGCCTTGGGTCAGATGCAGCAGCACTCACGAGGCTTTTCCTCCAATTTCTCTTTCTGGTGGCTTCCCATCTTAAGATTAGAGACTTCAAATGTTTTACTTCAGGATTTAATTTTAACAGAAGTGACTTCTGATTAGCCAGCACAGTTCCCATTAAACAAAAATATGTAAGAATCACAAACCTCTTTTTTTTATTATTATTATTAGTTTCTAGATGGTATTTTGAAGGTTAATCAGTTACAAAAGCTCTCAGGAGTAATAGGGGAAAAAATAAAAAACAAAAACAAAATAGAGAAAACTCATACTTTTGAATGCAAAGGGAGGCAAGCAGGAGTTGTACAAACTGATACCCCAGAAAGGCTGCATTTTTCCCTTAAAGAGCACACCTGTGCTACTGCTCTGCTGTGCAAGGGCAACTTGGTGTAGAAAAGGTCAAGAAGGAAGCTTGATGAGCATGCAAACACTGGAGGTAAAGCAGAAAGCAACTTGCCACCTCCAGGGCTGTAGATGTTCTAAATTCATAGCATACTTTGTCATCAATACAGCCTGGAATAAAGACCAGACACCAGAGTGAGTCAGTGCAGAGAACATTCTTTCCTTACACATTTCTAATTTATAAACTAAACTTGGCACGTTAGGAAAAAACCTGCTACTGCCCAGGGAAAGCAGAAAAAGAGATGGAAAGATATTATGAAGCATAACTTATGATTTCACTTAATCACCACTAAATTTACACTTGCCAATGTCTGAGCACATTTACATATTTTAAGTAACATGTTATAAAGATTAACTGCTTTGCAAAAGAACTGCCATTCAACGTCTGGCTACCTTCTCACTGCTTTTCTGGAAAGAGAGAAGTGTTTTACAGCACCACTTTATTTAGTCCAGCTATCAAAAACTGCTATGGCAGTCCTACAATTTAAAACTTGCCAAGCTCAAGCACAACTCTGGTAAGATTTCAAGAAGCTTAAGAAATCATGAAATTACAAAAGGAGCATCTGCATTACAGAGCAGTTTTTAACAAAGAAACAAACTTCAAGCAGCAAAAATTCTCTAGAACAATCCATCATCTCGGTTAATAATTGAATAAACCTACCAAGATATTGATACAACAGGAAAACATCAGGGTCATAAAGGGACCAACAGAAGTAACACTTGGGCATGGAACCAGCCACCTGCACTGCACACACATCACCAGCCTCCAATGCAATCCTAGGCTCCACTTCCTACCAGGATATTTCTGTTTTGTTCCAATATAAAACCACAGGCTTCTGCCAGCAGGAAGTTCAGAATCCTTCTGTAGGAATCCCACAGAAACCAGGGAGCCTCATAACCCACAGGCTGTGCCCACTCCCTCAGGCTCCTGGTTCATTACTAAAGAGCACGTTGCCAAAGAACTGTTAATTTTTAAGGCTACTATTCCTCAGTTTCATAGCAAATAAATCTTCCTGAAGTACACAGCTGTGAAAACAAAAATGCATAAATACATCTGATATATGAATGAAATTTCTAGAAGTGTCATTCCTCTCCCACTATCCCACCTACCAAAAACCAGAGAGGAAGATTTCTGTGATGGACTCAGTGGTTTGGCACTTCTTTTACGTCTATTTATTCAGGCAGGAAACCCATCATTGCCCATCTCACTTCTAACAGCTCTTTCCAAATCTGGGAAGCAGTTTGGACAGGGCAGAGTGGCTGCTGGATTTTGCTTTCTTCAGCTGCAACTCTCAGCAGCCAACTGTGCCCTCCGAGGACACGGAGCTCCCCTCCTGCAGGAGACAGGGCTCCAGGTTTATTTGGGGAGGGGGTGCTCAGCCCCACCAGTCAAAAACATTCCATGTATGTTCTGCTGAGCCAGTTTAGCTCTGGCAGGTGCAAACAGTGGAAGAAAGATGAGGGGAAGGCAGAGCTGAGCTCTGGGAGCCCCCATGCCCAGCCCTGGGAGCAGGACAGGCCAGCACTGCACAGGTTTCATTCTCTGGCTGAATTATGACAGGACAGGCTTTCAGAACTTGTCACATATCCTGTTTCTCCAAGATACCCTTCCAAAAATAACACCAGTCTCACTATATAACCCTGCATAGAGCTTAATTCAGTTATTATGCATGATGCCTCAAACTCCCACCATTCATTTTGCAGCCTTTTACATCCAATTTCTTAAATGACTGTTCTATACAGAAGAGTTTTGCTGCAGCACTAGACACTCTATGAGGGGAAAAATACACAATATAGAAGAGGTTTATACAATTATTTTCATTTTCAAGAAAACACAGATAAAGAAATAATTCAAAATATTTATACTAACTTTAACACTTTAATATTAGCTTATTAACTTCAAAAATAAATACTGCTAACTAATTTTTTTTTATTCATGCTTCACATCAAGGCCAAGTTGGATGGGCCCCTGAGCAACCTGTTCTAGTGAGTTGCATCCCTGTCCACTGCAAAGAGGTTGGACTAGAAAACCTTTAAGGTCCCTTCCAACCCAAACCATTCTATGATTAACATAATTTTTTAAAAAATTTTTTTAAAGCTGCATAGAGCTGTATTTTCATTAATCTTCAAGCATTTAAGTCAATTAATTTTGGACTAAGAATATCTTGCATCAAGTTTTCATCTCCACAGAGAAATACAAACATTTATTTTCATTGTAATTAGCTCATTTAAAAGTATCAGAATTTGTACTAAGCTGTATTTCATAATAAAGTTGCCAAAAACTCTGCTGTACAAACTTTTTCCTATCCTAAATAATCCACCAATTAAGCAAGTAAGCTGCTGTTTGCAACAACAAACAGCTGCAGTAGGTGTTGTATAAATAAAGTTGCCCAGGGAGGTGATGGAATTCCATCCTTGGAGAGGCTCAAAATCGGTTTGGACACAACTTCAGGCAGGTTGGATTGGATCTCCCTGCCAGCCTCAGCTGGGCCATGATTCTCAGCTGCTGCATTTCCTCAGAGGCTGTTTGCCTCCCCATCCTTCCATATAACAATAACATTTTTGCCCCCTGCAAAAACATTGAGGACATGGAGAAAGCACACATTTCTTTTCCCCAGTTTTGTACTCAAAAGTAGCAGTTTTGAAAAGTCAATTCTAATTTCAAGGCACTTGCAATCTGCAAAGGGAAAATGAAGAGCACATTAAGAAAAAGCAGGAAGGACATAGAAAGAGCAGAGTAAAAAATCCCCACAAAACCAATTCCAGCTGCTAGGAAACATGACGTGTACCAGGAATTTGTGCTAGCACACGTCTCAGAGTTCTGTTATTCTCAAGCATTCCTCTTCTGTTCTTGCTGGAGAAGCTCCCTGGACTACCATGGCAATATGTCCCTCAGAAAATGGAGATTTTTAGTTAGTAGAACCACACTGGATGTGTGCAAACAGGGTGTTTCATCCTTCCACAAAGCACAGGCCTACACAAGAAATGACCCAGTAGTACATTTGGAAGATACTTTGTCTATTCTTGCTCTTAGCATATTAAGGCAGCATAAGGTTGTAAAAAAACAATATTCAATCCTCTCTGGTTCTACCACTGGTTTGATTAAACAAAAAAAACATATTAAAAACCAAACAGAAATCCCCAAACAACTTAGAACACCCTACAGATAAGCTCCTCCAGAGAGAGGGAATGGAGCTCAGAACCTTGATCCTGCCTAATGCTATGTATCTCAAAAGCCTCCAAAGTGTAATCCAAAGTGAAGATTGCAACACCCTCACCACTGCAGCACATGGAAACCCTGGGGAAACTGGGAGAGAACAGGATCCCTGACCATGGAACAGACCTGGACCTGCAGCCACTGTTGAACACAATGCAGTCTGTGAGTAACATCCAATTCTGTTGTGCAAAATATTCCTTGCAGACACCTGTGCTACACTGCTTGATGACAGATGTTGGCAAATCCACAACTCAAAGTCTGATCTCTGTTTTCTCAATAGAAAAGTGAAGATAAACATTGGGAAAGATCTTAAAGAATGGAATTTCAGATAAGATTTGCCCTTTTATTCCAGTAAAGGTCTTGACATGACTATGAATAAAAAAAAATATATATATATATATATATATAGAGAGAGAGAGAGAGAGAGATCTATATATCTATATCTCACTGATTTATTTCAGAAGTTTGGCCCTTCAACTTGATTTCAGAACCTATAAGCCAAGAACCTGTTACTTCATTCCAGGAAGATTTAGGCTCAAACCTTTCTTAAATTCCCTTTTAAAGGGAGTATCTCATAGGAAATTCTATAAATTCTCAGCCGAAGGATACACTTCAGGTGGCAAAAACGGAGTGCTGACTGCTGGGCTGGACAACTCAGGCTCCAGAGCCTTGTGAAGCAGAAGAGAGTAAATGGAAAAGGGAAGGCACCTCTCCACACCTTTCAGTGCTGTGTTCTCATGAGGAGTTTGGGTTTTTCCCAATAACACATGGGATCTTTTTTCTTCTTCATTCCCTACAAGTTACCTTAAGCATCACTGCCTTAAATAGTTGCTCCACTATGAGCATGAAATGCAGTGATTACAGATAATTTCTTTTTTGCATTAGCAGCAAGAAAGATGTCAGGAATCTTTCACTGGAAGATATTTTTCACTTCCTACTCTGTACATTTTCTTGCTATGAAATTTTTGGGAGGAAATCCGAGCGTTACCACATCCGGGGATGCATATGTATCTGATGTTGCTTAGAAGAATATAGTATTCATCTCCTGCCAGAGTTAAAGATCTCATGGCATATTTAAGGGAAACGTCAAATTGCATTTAAAAAATGGCTAGAACATACAGCAAGAGTTTATTCCTCCAAATTATACCCTTGTTGTGCCAGAAATAGTCTTCTCCTCTAACTACCCTTGCTTGGTGACTGAGAAGCCAAGGAACAAACGCTTGACGTTTGCAGCCCTTTCTGTTCGTGTGGTTTCTGATCCCAGGGAGCTGGTTCCCTGCCTGACCACCTGGAACAGGCACTGCAAACAAACCAATGTGTCCCAGATGCACAGAGATGCAAAGCTCTGATTAAGGCACTGACAGGATGACTGGCTCCTGGCACTCTTGAAAAGAGCGGTACGGCAATTCTACAGCCCAACTCTCCCAACTGAGCCCTTAGGGGAACTCCATCCATCCCAAAATACCACTGCTAAAACGGGCAGAGAGATTATTTCACTAGATTGGGAGTCATCTTTGTCCTGCCCAAAGCATCTTCAACAGTTCCAGGAGCACATTTAAGAGCTCATGGTGCAAGGGGCACGACAATGGAAGAACACGAGGCCTGAAACAGCACATACCTTCATCATTGCCTCAGCCACTGATGCCAAATACTGAAACAGTCATTTATGAAAATCAAGAATTTATTTTCTCCCTAAACCCAGCTGCATAATTTATCCTCCTTCAGTTGTGCAACTCAAGATTCACCATTCCCACATTTCCTACGATAGTACAACCAACAGGGGTGCAAGGTATGCAGAGAGGAATTAATATCCAACAGCATATCCAAAGTGGCAGCTCCAAATCCTTCAGGATGTTTCTCAGCACTCACTACAGATGTTTCTAAAAGCACTTTGTCAATGCCTGGGCATTGCTCACAGCCATGAGAGTATTGCTTTATTTCCTCAATGAAGACTTCACACAGCCAGTGAAATAACCAGAGCACAAAGTTACAAACAGCACAACTGGTCATGGATTACAGCACCAAGTAACAAACTTTGGTTTTTAATGTTATAAAGCATTGGGAAGAAAAAAAGAGTTCTTACAAAAAAACATCTGTCTCCTTTCTTACAATAAACAAAACCCCTTTACAAAATCCTGAGTTGCACAATGATTACACAAACTGAGGAATCATTTTATCAAAAGCAAGACAACAAAATCCTCAAAGAATCTTCTTTTGTAGGAAAACAAGCACGGAGGTTCCAGATTTTTTACATACCCTGCACAAGCTGTTTACTTAAGCCAGCACTGAGCCCAGCAATGCTCAGCACAAGGGAGGCTGCACTGCATGGATCTGCCCCCTCCTGTTCTCCCACCGTGGATTTCCAAGGGCACCCCTCCCTTCTCACACCTGGGACACACTGACAGACATCACACCTGGGACACACTGACAGACACACCTGGCTGCATTCTGTGTCCATGCCTACACTGTGATATTGCACATTTTTTAACAGACCTTGGAACAAGAGCAACCCAGCAGAGCCAGTGATGGAGTCGACAATCTCCCAGCTGAGTCATGGCAGGAAAAAATCTCCAATTTCCAGCATCAGGGGAAAGAGCTGATGAAAAATCAAGAGACTTTTGCTGAACCAGTGTCTTCTCCTCCTAGAGTTGAAAGACCTCCAATTCAGCCATTTTTTAAAAAAGCCATTATTTTAACAAACCACAGATTTTGGAGTGCCCCACACCTGTTTACCTGTTGTTGCATTCAGCCAGAAGTTTCATTTTATGGAAATGTAATGTACTATCCACATTACTTACTAAAGGATTAAGCTATTGTCTCTGCTTCTATTTTTTTTTTTTTTAATATATTTTCACTGGGGAGTGAAGAACTAGCCAGTCCACTAGCATGGATTGAGGCTGGAGTTCTTGGGGGTTTCTTTGGTTACGCTTTTTATTGGGTTTTGTTTGTTCATTTTAACAGGATTAAATTCATTTTGAGCAAGATTTCCATGTATTTGCAATATTGAATTTCCACATTACTTGATTTACAAGTTTCAGGCTCCAATGAGTCTTAATAATTGTCCTTTTTGTGGTACAGCTGAATTGTTGGAGGACTTAAGTGCCCTACACACATTCCATTGGGATATGTCTGACATTCAGCATCAGTAAAGATAAAATTCAGGCACTAATGTGTTTCACAGATACTCTCTCATATCACATGGTGCTGTCACCTCACAAAAACATAAGATAAGTATAAATAAAATGTCCACTCTTTCCAAAGGCAAAAATCCTCCAGCACACAGCTAGAAGAGAAATGATATGTTTGCACTTGAACTTAAAAGATAAAAGGGGGAAAAAAGGGGAAATTATACTGTAAAATAGCCCCACATCTCACAGAACTTTCTGCTTCTCCTAAAGCTTGCTCTTTCCAGAAAATTCATTAATTTAACAGATTTTTTTTGTCATATGCAGCAGTTTTTGTATGTAGATTGCATATATTCATTCTTGTGAAGCAACTCAGAAGACTTATGAAGCAACTCAGCAAGAATGTGCATCAGAATAGCAGTTTATATGCAAATATCTCAACTGGAAAGACATAAATTGTGTTTAGAAAGTGAAAGACTAGAAAATATTTCCTTCAGGGATCACCCCTGCAGCCGTGCATGTCAGAAGTCCTAATTAACAGCTGGGCGCAGACACCAGAATACCACAGGACAACACAATTTAAATTAAATAACAGTTGTGAAAGAAAAAGAATGTTTCTTTCATAGTTTTTTCAATATTAGATTCATATTTGGCATCCACAAAGTCCTTGCATGCTCTCACACACACAGAACTGGAGCAGGTATTTGGGACTCCATCCTGTGTGCTGCAGAGCTCAACTCGAGGGGACCTTTCCATTTTCAAAACTTGGCAAGCACGGAGGTAAAATATGCTTATTTGATAAGAGGTACTACACACTGAGGAATTCACACATGTGTGAAATACAGACTGGAGCTGGCGGAACCACAACATGCACTGATGAACCTTCTGCCAAATTTTATTTACCAAGAGCGCTGCTTGTTAGATTGCCTTGGCAATGACATCTGGCTAAACAGGCTTCTGACATTGAGGGCCAAATTTGACAGCCATTAAATTGCAAAACAAATCAGCTAATAGAAATCAGATAGGATTAGATTTATCCCAGAGACACTTTTACAAACATTTGATTTCAGTTAGTGATACGTTGGTTTACTCCAGTTAGACACAAATCTCATACCATTTACATAAATTTTCTTCTGAAAAAACAGATCAGTCTTTATGCACTGAAGTCGAAACGATGCCTTCAACAAGTGGGGGATTTTTTTGGCACAGGTCTGTGCTGATAAACACGTTGGTAGAATTTTCTACTGACTAATTAGTGGCATGTCCTATTTGCCTATTGATTTATGGCTTCTGATTAGGCTGGCTGGGGAATGCATTACAAAACAGCATCCTCTGAAGCTGTTTTATTTTGGGTGAGCCTGCTACGCGTTTTCAGATACAGAGGTCCTCTTAAATAGAATGTAAAATGAAGGCTGTCATAAGTATAAATTTGTGTACAATCGAGTTCTATTACATGCTTTGATTACACAAATGGAGGTCTTACCCCACAATTTTCCCTGCTCAACTCAGACTGCCCATTTTATGCTCCTTACGTGGTTATTATTGCAACCACTGAAATTAAAACAAGACTGCCTTACATTTAGGGTAGTATTTTTGGGAGCTTCTTTTCTTCACACACAAACCCGCCTTCCTCTCTTTGATAAGCAGTCTTTGCAAAATGGCACCACCTGGGCAATGCTTTCCTATCCACTTTTGCAAATAAACCAGAGTTCCCAGAGATTCCCCTTAAATTCTAGGTATTCTAGTGAGATCTTGGTTATCATCAGATCTTGGGATGAACAAGATAAATATTAGGGGAGTTCAAAGCTGTGAGAATTTACACAAATGTGACATAAACACAACAAGCCAGGAGCATCAGGCATCAAGTGCCACTGAATATATTAATATCTGCAAGCAAACAACTTCTCCCAGCATTCATCATAAAAAAGCCAAATGAGAAGTGCTGAAACATTTTAAAAAGGAAAAAAAGCATCCTCTGACTGTATAATCCTCATGAGGTTTCCAGGCCACAGAATGCAGGATAACAGCATTCCTCCCATACCAACCCCTTGCTTGAAGAAATCAGGCCTGGAATCAGTTCCTGAAACTCATTTAGCAGACCTGTTTTTCCCAAATTCAGAGAATAGACTAAAATTCAAAGAAATCTGCACATGTGAAAAACAATGGATGCTCCTAATTAATCAATCACTCCCCCAAGAAAGTTTTAACATCTTCCTATTTCAGAAGTCATTTTTAAGCTTTTGTAAATGTTAAAATATGATAATTTCACATGTATAATACTAAAGGAACTTAGAAGTAATTAACTGTTAAAGGGTTCATAGAAGTTTAGCTGGAAAAGAATTAATGTGCACAAATAAAAATTATTGTGCATCTCATAAATTTCAATTCTGGAACATTATATTTTTCCCAAATCCTTGCAATGTGATGTTGTCAGTCACAGCGGAAAAGCATGGTGGCCGCCTATATTATACCCATATGCAAGGGAAGATACATTGTAAAACTTTATGTCAGAAGAAAATTTAGAAAAGGACTTAAATATCTTGAAATGAAATTCTGTTTGAACATAAACAAAACCTGTGTATTTTGAGATCCTCCAAAAATCCCTAAGAACCAAAAAATTAAAATATAAGCACATGTAGATGAGAAAAACCTCCAAAAAGCAACACCATTTGAAAGCAAACAACCCTGCAAATAGCACATAGCTGATAGGAACGTCAAAACATGGGCAAGGGGCGATACTGAAGCGTCTATCAACATTCCTTCCTGGAGCAAAAAATGTTGGTGAAATAAAGCCCATTTCACAGGGTACATTTTGCCAAATCTGACAAAAGTGCTCTCTCAGTGCTTGTCCATCCATTCATAGCAGTCATTTACAGAACTATCTGTAATCTGAGCTGCACTGTTCTCCACATGGCTAAATATTCTCTGCTGAAAAAGATTTCTTTAAAAAGTCAGAAGCTGCTTGTCATATTTGGGAAGAATTCTGATGTGCAGGGCCTGCTGCTGTAATTGTGTGCATTCCAGGAAGGCTGCAGGTCATGCTTGACTGCAGATGCAATCGTGCAGCATTGCATGCTGGAGCTGCAGATGCCCAAACCAGTAAATTTACTATTTGGGGTTAAATTCTGTAAATGAACAATGCTGTAAAGCACTGGTCACCCCGAGCCTCTCCTGATTACTCTGTATTTAATAGTGCCTGCCACTGAGGGGGTACAAACTCACCTCAGGAGAATGAGCTTGAATTTGCCTGATAGATGTGAGATTTGTTAACTGTGATTTAGCTCAAACTGACATAAGTCATGTTTGTTTCTACACAGTCATCCACATATTACACTATTCAATCCAGATTGCTCATTGGTGATGTTCTTGCTTCACCTTGGCTTAGGACTGATCCTTCCATGAGGCTTAGCTAACAGCACTTGCACTTTCATGCATCATCTCCATTTTTTCCCATATAAAACACACAGTTTAAAGCTTCAGAGAACAGAATAATGTGATATTTTGTTAAATATTAATTCAAATAGACAATATGTCGACTTTTTTCCTAAACATTTTTTTAATGTCTCTATGATTTCATTCTTTAAAATGTACTTTATTCATTTGGCAAGAATTGCTGCAAGCAGTGACTGAGAAGCTACTGCTCTTATTTCTTTTTGCTGTGCTCTCTCGCTACACCTGGGAGCCACTCTCCCTGCACCATGCTCAGTTACTCTCTCAGATGGAGCCACAGTCTCAGGGAACTGCATCCTTTGGCACAAGCTGATCAGTCATCAAATAAACCTGCAGGAAATCTTTCTCCTGCTGCTCAAAGAATGACCCAAAATTTCAAGGATCTAATCTCTGAGCTTCCCGTGTAGGGAGCACAGATTTCCATCTGTGCTGTGCACAGGATGACTCCACAAGTGTTTCATGCACAAATAAACCAGAGCTATGTTTTGGAGGCAGTTTTATATTACCAGGTGTCAAACTCCCTGCTAGAAAAGGTGGTGTGAAACCATGTGAACCCACAGTCCCATGTATTTTCCCTGAAATGTTAAAAAACATTTGCCAGTGGACGCTGTTTTGTTGGAGAGATTGTGATGCAAGCGAAAAGAAACAAGAGAGAAGGATATTCACTGGAACCTGTCAAATTCCAGAGAATACATGGACCTGTGGGCACAGAGCCAATGCTGGAGCCACTCAGGCCACCCCATCCAAAGCTTTAAGGGGGCAATCCCAAAAAGGAGAAACTTACATGCCCCCAAATCAGAGGAGATTCTTCACAGAAGGATCCACAAAGAGCCCAAATGAAGAACCAATACCACTTTGGGGCTAACTTCCTGGGGTTTAGCATAAAATATTTTATTCTCACACACTCATTGCTAAATACTGATTTTCTGTAGAACAGCATCATTTTACCTAACATGACAGAAACAGTGAAATTCTTTTTTTTTCCCCTCAGTCTCTGTGCTAATGACACATTTATCCTGAAAAGGATTTAACCATCCTGTTCTTTTGGATTGGCTTAAAAAAACCAAGGCAGTCACATCACACCTCACCAGATCTGAGCTTTCCCACTGCCCCATCACTGATGACACATCCACAATGGTGCCTCTCGCCACAGCATCTGTGAATACCTTAAATATATCACTAGCAGATCCAAAGAAAGGTGCAATATCTGCAAAAGCAGATGGTGTAATAGGCCTGGCCAGTTGGATAAAAGCCCAGGTTTTCATACCTTAAAATCAATTGAAAGCTTGAGCAAAATGAATCCAACAGCTCTCTGAATACGTCCAGATTTGCACTTCAGCATAGTTTTTGCATGAGCAACCTCTCTTTAAAGAGTCTGGAACAGTGCTTACCAAGATAAATGGAGAAAGCATGTTACCATGTAATGAAAGTAAAACCAGAATTTAGAATACAAACTGATGACTGGTATATAGCACATAAAAATAATGAGAAATTGAAAAGAGAGAGACAATGAGGCAAACAGCTTCAAAGGATAAAATATTCCCCCAAAATGTCACAGTTATATCCATGGCAGAGAACATTTATCAAAGGAACTCTCCCATAGCTATTTATCCTCCTACAACCCGAAATTTGGATTTGTATGTTTTCTTCCACCACTTCACACTCAAAAGCCTCAAAGGAGCATCCAAAGTAAACAGAGACCACATGAGAAAACCCTCGTGACCCTAAATGTTATAATGGACTTTAATGTTCACCTTTTGAGCTGTAAGCCTACAGCAGGGGCCCTTAGGGTATATCAGTGCACCAATATTTCCAGCAGGAAGAGCCTCTCAAAAGCATGAAAGAACTTAACAGAAACTGGATTTTTTTAATGATTTGCCTTAACATTTGCAGTGGGACTGCTATCTGCAGTTAGCTATTTCAACAAAAACACCTGCTTGCTCAAGAAAAAAGCCACTCTGAGATGTGTTGATATAAAGAGATTAAACCAAAGAGGATTTCTTTAAATCCTTGATTTCTTCAGAAATAAACTTAATCTTCCATTTGATCAAAAAGGCAAAAATGAAAATCTTGTATACTAAAAGGCTGTTACAAAATATATACAGGAACATAAATTTGTAGCACCCAGAGGCAAACATTTAACAGTCAGATGGGGAAGTACAATATAATTAAATGTGCAGTATTACAACTCACTGTCAACATTTATTTACCTACACTCACACAATGGCTAAAGCCAATCTCATGCCCTGAGGCTTCACTTGCTCTCAGCTGGGAGAGAAGCGAGATCTTTTTCCTCCTCTTGAACCCCAGTTAGAAATAACTTTTAAAAAAAATATCTTTCTTATTAGTTTAGCCTAATATAATGATTTTTTAATTGCTAGCCACAACACGTGGCAGGGTAAGGGGGAGTACATATCTCTGCTTTGAGACCACATGGGTGACAAAGTGGTTTTCCACCAGAGTAACCTTACTCCAGAAAGAGAATGGGCAATGATTCTGATTAAATCTTTTGGTTTGTAAAATAGAACTGGGCTTTTCCCTCTAATTTTTCCTGTAACTGAAGACACATCTAGCTGGAGGAGGATGTAGCATTTTTGGGCAAGTCTCTCAGGTCTGACAATCTGGGGCTCTACTGATCTCTGCCTATTGGGCAACACCTCCCCTGTCAGGATGAATAAAACATCGAGGAGCTGCAGCAGCTCTGGGTTTACTGAAGTGGGATCCAGGTGAATTGCAGAGCTTAGAATTTCCAGAAATTGAAATAAAGGTGCTTAAACAGCACCTCAGGGTCTCAGGCACCATAAAAACTACAAAGCCTTCAGCCACTGAATGATGTCTCTTAGGAGATTATATTTCTTATACAAGACTAGATTTATTCCAATTTTTTATCTCTTGGAATCCTCTGAGCTTTTAAAAAGTCAGCCTGAAATGTGTATTCTCTTCTGTACAGAAAGATGTCCTCTGAATCCCATTCCTATATTTTGATACTCCATTCAGTTATCAAATACTTCAAACATTTGCAAGCTAAAACCTTGATGTTTTTAAATAGCATGATTTTATCCATCCAAAGTAAAAACTGCTTGAGCAAAAAGTATCTGCTTGGTTTTGCAGCTAACATTTCTTTATAACATCAATTAAACTTAGATTTCCTTCTTCAGCGCAGTGTTCTTAAATTTCTGAAACTTAAGGAACCATAAAAATGTATAATAAGAAGAAAAATACATGTTGCATTCAACAAAAATACTTTGGAAACTGGATATTTGAGAGATACCAAATTAAATTAGCTGATGGTCTCAGTGCTCCAAAAAGAAATCAGAAAGCTTCTTGGAGTGGTGGCAAAAAAGGAGATAGGGAGCCCTGCAGTCTATTTTTTAACCAATTTGATGTATGTTCACATGCAATTTACAAACCCAAATAACAAAAAAGCCCACATTATTTGGTTCACACAAATTATTTCCTAACAAAAACAACAACAACAACAAAAAAGATGACATATTACACTGCAAATTTCTGAGCTAATTTAAAATTTAAAAAGGACTCAGCTCTGGGCACAGCCTCTCACAACAGCTCTGTCCCTTCCTTTCTGTGTTCCTGCCCACTTGGTAATTCCTCTCTCCCCTTTATTTCTCCTTTGGCATCCTTTGCCTTTCCTGGCCTCCTCACCAACCTCTCTCTGGACTCCAGAATTTGTAGTTTTGTGCCTGCACTCCTTGCCTCTGCCCCTGCCACTCTGGGCACCTTGGATATTTACACCTACATGATAATGAGCACTTTTAAATCAGCCCCAAGTCAGGCTCTAGGGCCCAAATGTTTAAGCTACAAATTCTTAATGTTATAATAACATATATTAAGTATTTCTTTAAAATCCTTCTGCTCAAAGGCAATTTATTTTTCAGTCAAAGCAACTTTAGTTGGGATTTTCACCTACTGTTGAGATTATTCTAATATTTCTATCAATCTGAACCTATCTAAAACACCTGTGTTTTTTAAATTAAAGAAGCATCACTGCTAAAGCACTATCTATAATATTTTCACATTTTTAATCAAATTCATTGAGAAACCTGTCACAAAGAACACAAACCCATATATTGCAAGACTTATTTCTTTTTAAATCACTGGAAATTCTTAAGGCACAACTTTCACAAATCCTTACTTCAATATTAACTTCAGAATTGGGATATTCTGTGTACAGAAGTAATGTCCTACATTATAACAATCACATAAACCTGTGCTGTGTCAACTAAGCCAGCGCTCTGCCATAATGTCATTATCTCTCTTGAGTACCACATCCCCACTGTGAGAAGCTTTTAGCATCTGTCATTCATTCTTGTAGTGTTAATTGACATTTCTTACATGGAAAGGTTATGATCCTTTCAAATCAAAACTAAGGTTTTGTAATGGTGTGGGTACTTTTTCCTTAAAACAACAAAGTATAACCATTGTATCTCTACAATACACTTTATTTTCTGCCTGTACTCTCTCAAGGCACTGAATTGCCACATTTTCAAGATATTGGTTTTTAAGAGTCCTTCCCACTCTACACCAACCTCTGCATCAAGTGCAGGCAGCAGCTCCAGGAAATGTAATTACTGAACAGCCTTGTATATTTAGTAACTTGAACTGGAGAGCTCTATTCTTCTAAATTCCCCCTAATCAATCTTTAGCACAAGGAAACCTTCTAATTGGAGCCACCAAAAAAAAAAAACAAGTCCCTTATTAAAAGACCACACAACAGAAAGGAAAGAGGACATAAGTTTTGGGTTTGTTTATTTTAAATAAACTGCAGGAATCTGTAATCCCTTCAAGGAGATCCAAAGCAGTTTGGTAAACGTATGCCATTTCTCTGCTAGTCAGTATTTCTGTCATCATTTACCAGTTGCTTTTACTTAAAAAGGTAGCCCATACTTTGTTCCTCAAGCAACAGGCACACATGGATAACAAAATAAACTGAAGACAACATAATTGTCTTCCTAGTAATGTGGCCCCAAAGGACATGAAACTTCAGCTTAAATACATTAATTTGTTGCTAAGAAAGGATTAACCAGTTGGTTCCTAGTACTGGTACAGAGCCTGATAAAGACCCAGGTGTGTGACACTTGCAGCTGCAGGCACTCAGCGTTTGTCCCTGTTTACACTATTTATTATTTACACAACCCCACTGCAGGAGTTGTGCAGTCCCTGCAATGCTCAGCTCAACAAACACGCAGTGCTTAGACCATGAGCAACTCAAATCAAACCTGCCAGAAAATTCCCACCTGCATTTAAATGTTTTTCCTTGGTCTTAGCACATTTTTGTTCAGCAGAATTTCAGCAACCACAGGAACCAGGACTAACACCAGAAGGGGAGCTGGGAAGGCTTCACGCCCACAAGCACCTCAGTGACTCCACAAACTCATCAATACCCAAACGTGCTCCTTCCATGAGGCTGAAATTCAACTTACAGTCCAGCTCTTCAGGAGCACACACTGCCACCCTCCCTTTCCAGCTTTCCCCACAATTTAACCCAACCCATGTACCAAGCTCTGCAAGCCCCACTCCCCCAGCAGCTCTGACACCACCACATCCTCTGCTGGCCATCCTGCCCTCAGGGCTCCCCTGGCCACAGCCACCTCTCAGCGTGGCCAGCACATCAGGCAAACACATCCGCTGCCTCTGGACATCCCTCCTCACGCCCAGCACCCCAAGCACCTCTGGATGGTTCGTGTTCCACAGAAAGTTAATGTTACAGGAACTTTAATGAGCAAAGTAAAAAAGGCTTTGTGGTCTTCCAGCCCTGTGCCAGCCGTGGGAGGGAGCAGCTCCATCAGAGGTCACCATGCAGGCTCTGAGGGACTCAATCAGTGCACGTTACGAATTAAACATTCCAGGCCCACAATTTTCCCTGCCTTTGCTGTCCCTCTCCGTGTTGCAGGTTGTTCTCTAAATTGGTAAAGCCTAATGACAACAGACCTTTACACAAGTGCTTTCCAGGTTTCTCACTTTTGAGAGTGCAACAGTCCTTCCAGAAAGATAAAAGATCTAGAGTCTACAAAAAAAAGGCTTGAAGAACACTATTTTGTACACTACGAAGAGCAACATTTGGACATAATACGGTACAGCTTTTAAAACCTACATTTGGACAAAGTACTCAGTGACATGATACAGATTTTTTTTTAATACACAATATGTTGGATCCCAGAACACTTCATCATCTTTGACATTCACAGAGAAAAAGAAAAAGCTGTTAATTCTACAGCAGCATTAAAAAAAAAAAAAAAACCCCCAAAAAACCCACCCCCCCCCCAAAAAAACTAACTGCTGTTTTGTCTCAGATGACCACAATTAGAATACTTTTGCACAGAAAAGATTGTGTGTTAAAAACTTCTCTGAAGCTAAAGAACACTGAAAAGGGACTAAAATGCTTCAGCTGTTTTCCAAATTGCAGGTACTGTTTCCAATATTCTCCAGCAGCTACAGCTCTGCTTTGGAGCATCTTACACTAATGATGTGTTGACTGACAACCAAATAAAGCTGATGATTGTGCAGATGAAGCAATCAGATTGCCACAAACTAACAGGCTGGTTGATTAGCCCAAGAGCTCAGTCCTCGTTCATCTCTTTCTCTCTGCAGTGACACCTTGGGAAGATACCTGTTCATCCTGGAACAGAGCTATTTCCTCATGAACCTCAGTTTCAGAATTCCCTGGACATTGCTCCAAAACCCAAATCATCTTTTTTGCATGATTACAGATGAGCCTGCATTAGAGTCTGAGGCATCTCAGAAGTGCAAAACATCACCCAGAAAAACAGACAGCTAACTATGAGATCAGAAAAAACTTGTCAGATAAGATTATGATCCTATTTTTAAAATGACTCCAGGTAGCACCAGAGGACATTATGTGTCACAGTGATCTCCAGATACACTTCACAGCTTAGTTCTAGCTCCAATATTTAACTGAATGTTAATACTACAAAGGAAAGTGCAACATACTAACAAAGATTGAGTTTTAATTTTCTGAGAGATTTTTCAGAGATTAACACAGGACAAAACTTGTACTGAACACAACATAAAATATTTTAAGTGCTTAAACTTGACTTCTGGTGATCTGCTTGTATTTTAACATATTTATAGGAAATTAACTTTTTTCTTTCTTATGCTGTGAGCCGATGCAAACGCATTTTATGCAGTTGTTCCCTGTCCTAATTCCGCTGCAGGGACATCCTTGGAGTGCTCCTTGCAGAGGCAAATCCAGGTTTCCCAACAGGAGCAATCCCTTGGAAACTGACTGCTCCATTCTGCCAAAGCAGTCCCTGTTTCCATTGTGGTTTCAGCTGATATATTTACATTTCACCCAATGCTTCATCCAAATTTTCATACCTGAAAATGCAATTTAAAATAAATGGTGTTCTCTGGGGGGGAGGGAGTATTGGTGTGGAATTTTCTCCTTTAATATTTGCTTACAGATCCAGATCCAGATCACAAAAGCTGCTGGAGAACAGTAGCATTAATAAAAGGCTGGTTACCATGGAGAACAAAAAAGGTCAAATCATAATTTATTAAAAAGAGTTCAACTCCATCAGTTAAGACTGATAAACACTTTTGAAAATAATTTTAAAATGGCAACTCTGTCAATTGCTTACATGGCTTATGATCTGCAACTTGAAGGCAACATCTAAGGTAAAAGCTCTCATGAAAATATATTTTTGTTGCAAATGAGAAGTTGATGGGAAGATAAAGCAGGTGAAAGAGAGCTACAGGAAAGAGAGCTGCATGTCATGCACTCGTGGGGTGAGGTGCGCACAGAGAATTTAATTTCTGTAATTAAATGTCAGGCTACATAAAGCAAGAATATAATTAGTTCAGCATAATTTAGTGCCATTCAGATGGAACTGGAGCCTTGTGTACTCACCAAACAATTTGTACTAAAACAACACAAGCTGTTCAAACAAATTGACATTTTTAATTCCTACTCTTAACAGACCTTTATTATCAGTTTTGAGAGAAGATGTTTATTACGAACACAAAATCTTTCAAAATACTTTGGAAGGATGAGACTAGAAAATGCCAAAGCCTTCTATCACACAACAATCAAGTCAAGATAACACTTCAACAGTGTGCATGCTCGTTAGAATCATCTTAAGAGAGGTAAAATTATAGGGAAAAAAAAAGGCAAATAAAATTCTGAACTTGATAAATTAATTATCAGGTTACCCAAAACCCTCTGCACTGTGAAGAGATCTGGGCACAGAAAATATAAGGAAAATCTGCTGGTCTTGAGATTGTTCAAGACATCTCCCTTCTTCCATTATGAAAACATTCTTTATGCCAAGTCACTCAAGAAATGAAATTTTTTAATAACCAAGATGAACTCATTTCATACCAACACCTTTAAATAATAGGAAATACTTCTATAAGAACCCTTACACTCAGAGAAGATGTATTAAATACCAATGGTCCTGAATTTAATCCATATCTGAAATTCTTACTCAAGGAAAAAATCTTCAAGGGATAAAGATCCAGACAAGAAAAACAAACAAACAAACAAACCAAAACAACCACACCACTAAAGAAATCAAAATTTTGATAACTAATGCAAAATGCAATCCAATTAGCAGTTTCCTGGTTTTTAACTTTACTCAGGGATCAGCTTATGTTCCAAAACTGCACTGATGCTGCTTAAAAAAAAAAAAAAAAATCCCCATCATCTTCATCACAGTCAAAGTAAGTAATTGTGCATTTTATGCATTTATTGCTAATTATATCTGGAATGTGAACCATGTTGCTCCCTAGCCTTAATCTCATTTAAGAAAAGATTAACCTTTCTTGACTTTTCACCACAGAATCAACTCTTGAGTATGACAACATGAGAACGGACACAGGACACTCACACATCCTCTTAAAGGTTACAGCACAGTTCCAATTACTTTCAAATTGCTGTATCAGACTAGATAATCTGTTTACAAGGGAGAAATTCTGCATTTCATTAAGTTCTAATTAGAAAATACGGGAGGGTGTGTCAGAACAGTCCGTTTCTGTACAAGGCAGAAAACGTTTTGATGCTGAACACAAATTTCTGCAGCTCCACAGCACTGGAAGCTGCACAAAGACCCTCAGAACTGAATATCTAAGGTAAAACCTGGCCAAAACATTAAAATAACCTGAAACACATCTACAGCAAATGAGCAATGCTGACAGCGAACATGACTTTGCTGGATCAAGCAGAGCACTGTTCCCCTCCAGAATGATATTCCCAAAGCAGTAATTTAAAATTAAGCTTCCTATCTGACCAATATTTAGCCCCATTTATATTCACGTAGCTGGAATAACCCACAAAGGTTCTTATGCTTCCCACTTCAAGACTGAGTTCATTTTTATTTTTAAATATCTACATGGGGGAAGGGTGTGAAGGAGTGTTGATAGCTTGAAACTGGTTACACAAGCATCCTAATAAAAGGGAAGGAATTCTTCCAGCAAACAGTTTGTGCGCAGATGCTGTAGCCTTGAATTTACAGGAAACCCCTTGATGAGAAATCATCGAGGAGGAGTGTTACAGAGAGGCAGAATGTGAGATGGTGCACCACGAGCGACCCGCTCACTCAGGCAATTCGTGTTTGGGGAAGGAACTGGTAAACCATGGGCTGTAAAATCCCTGCCAGCCGGCTTCCTCCTCGCCCAGACACCACTTCCAGGGCAGCACAGAGCCCTGCGCTCCACCTGCGGCTCACACGGCCACTAAACACCAGGCCTTTGCAGAAATAATTGTCACCCAGCCTCTCCCTCGGAGCCGAGCAGAGGGAGGGGATTAAGATGTATCCTTTTGCTGCAAAGTGGCTTTGTGACAAGCAGGGCAAGGCGCCGCAGCAGAACTCGCAGCGTCAGGTAACCGCCTGTGTTTTGGACTCTCTCCCTGCCAAATACTTTCTTAAGCTAATATTGATACTTTAACCACAGCTCGAATTCTCTGACTGAAGTAAATATGCCTTTATAGTGGATTGCTTTTTCTGGACATTTGCCACTCCAGACATTATCCTTCGTTAATGACAGAAATGGGACTACCCCTTGTCGAGGAACACACTTGAGAACACACGTTCTGCTTTTTCTTTTCGTGAGCACTGAATATGGAAAGCATTAACTTATTGAACTATACACAGCAAATATGCCTTTAAAAATTAAACATTTTAGCTTCTTTTGGTACATTTAATTCTCATCCCCAGGTATTTTCTAAAGTATTTTTCTCACATGCCCTTGAATTTAGACCTCATTTCATCTCTGCAGAGTTCCCAAGCAGCAGATCTTGTCTGACAGTGATTTGATCCGTCACACTACAGTGGGTGAGATGGATTATGCCCCTGATCCTGCAGCACCAAGTGAAACGACACGTTTCCTGCACATTATGGAACTATATATCACCACTGAGTACAGCTCTCTGGTGCCTCCATGAACAGTCCCCAGCATTCCTTCAGCCTCTTACTTCTCAACTTGAGCATTTCCCTTAAAATTTATTACAAATAAAACCTGATTACCTTAACTGTAAATATAAGTACAACATAAAGTATAATATAATATAAAGATTCACATTTGTGGGAGTATTTCTTATTTTGTTGCTGAGGTATTTTTATTTAACTAAAGCCCTTTTTCCATTAACAAGAGTCTGTCAGCTTTGCTAACCAGACACAAATTGTGATGCCAATGCAACCATTTAATCTCCAATAATTCAGTCTAACATGCAGATACAACCACGTTCCTCTAAGATGACATCCTAACAATGCATCAGCAAAGAAAGTCAGAGACCATGGCTACAAGTGAGTCATGGTGATGCCAAACCCATCACCACAGCTGTCAGTAAAACCTCACGGGACCATTCGTCTGCAGTAGCTGTTACCAGAGATTAGCACTGAAAAGCTTACAAGTGAATAACCATGTTTCCCTCAGAAACAGCAAAAAATACTCCATTCCTAAATTTTTTCAGTAGATGGAAGTTAAGGAGCCGATTGTTATTTCTTTAAAGACAATTTGCAACATCATGTTTCAAAAATTCCTTTAATATATTTTTATTATTAAATCTGGTTACCAAATATCAGAAGCAGTTCCCATGAAAGTCACTACAAATGAGCAGAGTCTGGAAGAGCAGACACTAAATTTGCATGGGAGATAAAGCTCCTCTTCCAAATCTGCCATGCCTCTAAGACACACAGGCAGCACTGCTCATTTTAATCACTCAGTGTTTATATTTTCTCCTCTGGACAGTGCCTTTCTGTGAGTAAGTGATACCTGACAAGAAAATAAACCATGTACAACAAATGCAGAGTTTTAGAGGGAGCAGGGAGATCTCCCTCCATCAGCAGGTCACTGTCAGTGTGTTTGAATAGGTTTGCACAGCTTTAGGCAGCTGAGTTTAAGTTAATTGCTGAAGGGGACTTGCAGGAGCCAATACCCACGTGCACCAAGTTCACAGTGTTCTCAAGATTTACTCACAAACAGTCACACTAAATTTCCATTCATTTTAAAACACCATTGACATTCAGAATCCTCATGGAGGATTACATGACTCTCTCAGAAGGGAGGAGAATAAAGACAAAACTTTGGAATCCATATATATTCTCACAGCTCATAGTTAATGTCCCAGATTTTGCATAGGATATTTAAAGGACCAACCAATTCACAAATTTTTAGAAGTGTTCTTCAATTGCAGCATCCACAGCTTTAATAGAGAAGAGTAAAAAGTCACAAACCATCAAGAAGATTCATGCAGAAAGTGACTTCATTAAAAGAGAGTGATGTAGAGATGATTTTCTGTTCTGGGATTTGGGGTTTTGAGGGAAGTTGTTTTGATTTGTACTGGGTTTTTTGTTTGTTTGTTTTGTTTTGGGTTTTTTTGTTGTTTTCATCTATGTGAATCAAAGGCTGCAAAAACAATTGTATTGCACAAGTCACCAGCCACTTCTGCTCCTATTTCTGATGACTAAGTGTAGCCTTTTGCAAATTACTATAATTTTAAAAGGACAGGAATGAAACAAAACATCTCCTCCATGCACCTCTTTCTCCCATACCTTTTTTTGCTTTCTACTTTTCCATGCATAACCAGAAGTGAAAAAACCTCAAAGTGTGTTTTTGTTCATTCAGTTAGAATTTAAATTTCAAAGATAGCAAATGACAGCACTACATTCATAGTCCTCTGAGCAAAGAGAATGCAGTTATTGAAGCCACTCATACAGGGCATACAGAATATCACTCCTCACAGCAAGCAGCCAAGCAACAGCTAAAAACAACAGCAATTTCCCAAATTCAAGTCCTGTCCTGCACATCAGGTGCCAGAACTTCACTACAGGGAGAAAGTTGCCATTACCCAACCTGCTGTTGTAAGAAAGCATTACCTTCCAAACTTACCTGAGATGGATTTCTAGTGCTCACTGCTTGAAAAAAGTTGGTCTTCATCTAAAGACTGAAATATTGAATTAGGTGGCCATTAATAGCATTTAAAAAAAAAAAAAAAAGTGGTTTGCCCATAAGAGGAACTAAGACCAAATTCTTCATTTTCAGAAGAGTTTAAATAAAGATTCTACAGAAGATCAAAGTAGGATCCATCAAATAGTTCTATGTATGAAAAACAAAACAAAAAAAAAAAAAAGCCCAAACAAGCCACCCAACAATTAGTCTTCAATGGAATTACAAATATATTTACAAACAAGGGTTGAATTTCAGATAATGGCCTGTTAACCAGCCTGACCTATTTCCTAAATGCAAGAGTTAATTTCCCATTTAGAACCAGATGCTCATTAGCTCATTTTCAAGGCAACTTTCCCTCACCCCTAACCTACACATCAGTTCATCTTGGAATTACTGCCAGATTTTGAATTTCACTAGTAACTTATACAAAAGAAGATTTTTCATTACAGTTGAACTGGCTCTGCAAAAATCTTTTGATATACAGAGAACTGATTTAACTGAATCCTATAACAATTGTGACGATAGATACAAATACAGAGAGCTTCATATAAATGTTGATAAATATTTAGAAATGCAAAAAATTTGTTCCGAGCTATTTGTGACACGTATCTGGCTTTACAATTCAGATATTTCAAATATTACAGACATGGCTTTGGAAACAACACAACATCCTAACCAAGCAAAAATGTCAATAAAATGCAGCCCCAATAAATAAATAAATAGGCAAGTTGCCTGATAACATAAATAAAGTTTGCTGGAGCTTTGTGCTTTACCCAAGGAGGTTTTATACATGGATGCTGCAGGTGTCATATCACCCAGCAACAAATGTAAATTGAATGCAATCAACTCAAGTGGCTGGTTTCCATTTCAGCTCCTGTAAGGTTATACAGAAAGGCCCCAATCTTCTTATGGGGCTTGCCTAGCTCTGGGTGTCACATCAGGACAGCAAACAGAAAAGGGAATTTTACGCACCAAAAAAGCCAAATAATAAAAACAGGAAGAAATGAAAGCCCAGAGGAAGCACCTGCTTTATTACAGCAAATTCTGTAATGAATAGTGATCTCCCAAATACTGTTTATACTGCAAAATTCACTGATAAAACTGTGCTTGCCTAAACACCACCAGCTAATGCAAGTTTTAAAGATTCCAAAGAACCTTCACACTTACAACTGTCACATACACGAGTTTGTAACTCTGCCACTGGGAAACAAACGAGCCAAGCACCATTTCCTCTCCCTGCCCTCACCCTCCCCATGCCCTCAGCTGCTTTGTGCAGGGATCTGAGCTCCTGCTCAGGCAGTGAGAGCTGGGCAATGCCCCTGGCACACCCTGGGTACCAAACAGGCAGCAGGAGCACCTCCCATGGCTCAGCGAGCAGGAGCTGTGCCAGTGACAGCATCTCCTGCTCGCCAGCCCAAATGCTGTTGATTTGCACTAATTACCCAGGCTGAAACCAAGAAGCTTAATTTCACTCAAAAAGTATTATTTCACAAACTTCTTTCAACTGCTTTTCTGTTCACCTAACAAATCTTTGAGAAGATCTGTTGCATGCCAGTTTCTCTGGTCTATATTCTGTTGTTTCCTCTCTCTGAAGCAGGATTTCTGGCGTGCCTGTGCTCTGTAGCTTTGCTCACCCCTGTGGATTTCTGACCTGCTCAGGCAGCTGCCCCGTGGCATCACACAGGTCACTGCAGTTATTACTGTGCTTAGGCAGCCAGAAGTATCAACTCTGAATTCCTGGGTCCAGCCACCCCCTTTTCAGCAGCTCTGCTGAGACTGAAACCTCGTGACAAGTTCTCAAACGCCAGAGCCAGGCTTCAGGAGTTTTCCTCTTCCCCAAACACACCCTGTCCTTAGGCACAAAAATAAACATTTACCTCCCAAATAAACACTGCTACTTTATTTGGGAAACTTTTATGAAGTCAAAAGGTGACAGAAGTAGCAGCTTTTTTACAGGAAAGGGAGATGCCCTAAATGAAGAGCTTTTAAAAATAATTTTGGCAAAATAAACTGACTTTATTTCCTACTTTACAATCAGCAGAAGTTTGTGAATCTTTGCACACAAAGTACAATTAATCAGATCCTTTTGTCCAAAGGTTACAACTACCATTAATTTGCTGTGAGCTCCTAAATTTTTCATCCTGAAATGAGGCAGAGTAGAAATTGTTGATATGTAGACAAAAGTAAGGTGGATGTTTACAGAGAATGTTTGTAATGTACTTTATACTTCAAGGGAATGAAAACTACATAGAATATTTATTCTTCTAAATTCTCAGATAGTTAATATGGACAAATTGAGCAGCTGGCTTCCTGCCCAAATAAATACAAGAAAATTGTTTGGGTTATTTGGCTAACTGGATTTTAAAAAGCCCAGATGAAAAACACACATAGGTTTCCAAAAGCAACTATTCAGAATATTTACATCACAAGGCTCTGCATCCCTGCTCACCTCTGAGGAATGGTCATTAACTTCCCACCCCTCCCCACCTCAACACCCTGGATTCCACCATTTCACAGCACCCCGCAGCTTTGAACAGCAGCTGCTTTTCTGCACAGCTGAGTTTGTTCATCACTGAGCAGGACCAGCTCATTCAGCCTTACTGCTGGGCTGGCAGGAGCAGCACAGGCTAGAATTCCCTGCCCCAGGCACCTGCAGAAGTGTTCTGTGACTGTACTTAACTTGTACTGTTTGTCTCAACACTTCCCATTTTAATTGCAGCAGGCAAATCATCCGTCAGCTCTTCACAGGGGGCAGACTAGCTAAGGGAGAGTCACTGATAAGGGGCACGGACAAAATTCGTTCTTATCTCTGCCTCTGATAATTCTGCAAACAAGGGAGAAGCTGCAGAACTGGGCTTTAAAGTCTGTCTGCCTTTTTAGGATGAGAAAAAGCCCCAAACAGCTGTACACTCTTTTCTATTTAAAGACTGACTGAAGCTTTCTGCATCACAAGTTCACTAATAGCAAAAATCCACTCTGAAGTGAAGCTGATGAGCAGGCCTCCTCCTAAAATGCCTAAGCATAAGTCAGAGATGTAATCTCATCTCCTTTTTAAGTTTATATTTACTTTTCTATTTCTTTGCATAATCTTTTTGCAGCAAGCTAAGAGGGTTATTTTTAACGTACAGACTGTATCTAAAAATGCAGCGATTACCTTCCATCAGATGAAATCACAATTTAAAAAATAAATGGGGAAAAAAACCAGACAAATCTAGTGACACTTGTATATAGAATCTGTTTGATACAGATCTATAAATAGTCTGTAAAATTCCTAAAACAGACAAGGGAAAAAATTTACATTAAGGTATTTGAAGGGAGATGTTAAGTTTATCTGGCCTTATATTACTTACAAATTTAGCAGCAAAGAAAAATTTGCACACTCCCTAACCCAGAAGAGAGCTGCCATGGTAACTACACCTGTGATTCTGCATTTCTGTGGTACAGCCAATGTACACTTCATATCAAGAGTCCAAACTAACAAACAGTAAATTAATATTACAACCTGTCAATTAAGTCAAAGTTAGGCTGAACAACACTCACAATGGAAATAGTAGAGATAACAAACACCCAGCTGAGAGAACAGATATATTTCTTATTTCTGAAAGACAAACTCTTATGGCTTGTGCCTTAACAGGCAGAACAGGCTCCATGGGAGAACAGCACTTTTTTATCACCTAAATATTTTCCCATTTTCACATTTATATTGGAGAACATTTCCAAAAGTGGGTTAGATTTAAGCCATTAATCAATATTCTAACACTTCTAAGAGTATAGAATTAGTTCTTCATTTTAGTGTTCAGTTTTAAAAAAATGCTAAAGTTAATTTAAATTTCTAAAGCCATAGAGGTTAATGCTTTGATTAGCCTGTTAAAACAAAAGTACAACTACTTATGATTTTGAAAAGATCAATGTTTAATGTTCTTGCAAGGCTCCAGGAGTACTCCCACATCCAGGAATGCTGACACCTCCAGTCAGTCTCCACTGACAAGTCACCACCTCAGTCCCTACCCAGGCTGTGAAGCTGAAGGAATACCATGTGCCATTTCAGAGTAAAATCCTGCCCCTAAACCTTGCAACCACCGTCAGGAACCATAACTCAGATGGAAATGCTCCAGAGGAACTCCTGCACAGAACCAGCCCCACAACCCAACCAGGAAAGGGAGGGTCGACACAAAATCCACCTCTCTTCCTCCCCGTCACTCACCTCCAAACTCCTCACGTGTTCCCAAAGATTTTCCCCCACTCTTAACCAGTATTTCAAGTTAACTTATCTCTGATTTTACACCTACTGACAAATATTTTCTATCTGCCACAACAGTTCTGCTTCACAGGATTTCCCAATGCAGGCTGAGGAACAGAATCACACGGCTCATTCCCATTACCCAAGCACACTGGAAGGGACAAAGGAAACGATGAGCTTACAGAACTCTAATTTCACACAACATTTCCTGAGACACAGGACACAGGCTTGTGAGGCAGTCTTTGCTAGCAAGAAATCAAATGAGAAAAAAAAAAACAAAAACAAACCAAACCAAACAAAGTTACAAGGAATTGACAAAAGCCATCATTTTATGCAAAGGTGACCAAAAGATTTCCACAGCTTGAAATCAAGATCTTGACTCTCCTTGGCTTCACTCAGGAAAAGCAGAGATGGCCAAGCTGTGGAGTACATTTTCTGCTTGTCTAAATAGAAGACTAAAACCAAAAGTACACTTCACCACTAGGCCCAGCCTAGTTGATTTCAATGCTCAGCATCAAAGAAAAATTCAAATTTACTCCTCAAAAAATGTCTACCTGGTTTAGTACAGTCTAAACAGTTTCTCTTCCTGTGGCCCAAATAATACTCAGAAAACATTTTTGTGAATTAAACACTACATTCAATTTATGTCTCATTACTATAGAAGCAGCAGACTTTTCTCTGAATCCAACATTCACAGTCCCCACTCTCAGGAGATTTTTAATCACCAGAGAGAGAGAATTCTGCTCAGAATTTCCTGGGACAGCTTAGAGCCATCTGAGTGCTAAATTCTCCTCCTGATTTGTCTGTCAAAGCCATCCTCAGAATTTTTATGAAACACCTTAGTAAAGCTCCATCTGTTTTGTGGCAAAACAGCAGAACTTCACCAGAAGCACTGTAGCTAAGAACCATTTAGACTCTAAATTTGCATGTCTACCAGCTCACCTTAATTCAGAATAAAGTCACTGGAAATGCACACAACTGACTTGCAGCTCGTGATATAGAAATGTGGGCAAATGCTTTTAGATACCACCCACACACAGAATCCAGTTTGTCCATTATCACCATCTCTCCTCCTTTCTGCTGGTTGTTGCTTGGAGAGCAGCTCTGACCTGGCGCCCTCAGGGACTTTATTTCACAAGAAATACAGAAAACCTACACAGCAATCCAAATAAGGATGTGAGATGAAAAGCAAAACCCAGCAACGATCAAATCCACCCCAAAGAAATCAAGGCAAGGTTGGAAGACAAGTATTAAAATAAATAAGTGTCTAAAAAGTAAATCTAGTGTATCCTGTTTCCAAAAACTGACTAAGGGGTCGATTTGCCCTGTGAAAATCACCTACTCTCACAACGGTGGAGCTTTTTTTCCATGGTCACTCAACAGCCCTGCTCCAACAGCCTCAAAACAGAAGTTGACTCCAGCCTCTCTTGTTAATGTCCCTTTTTCCTTTTAACACTATTGTCCTGCAGGAGAGGGGAGGAATCTCTTTCATTTTTTCATGCACTGCTTCTGTTTTCAGAGAATATCCTCAAAGCCACACAAACAAAATATTTCCCGGGATTTGCAGTGACTGCTATTGAAAATTAATTACCTTTATCAAGTTTGATATGGAAGTAGGTCATGAACTGCACCATGCAGCTCTATACACTTCCAGAACTGATTAAAAACTGTGGCTATTTGGAATCAGTTTGCCATAAACAGCAGGGTGTGCAGGAGGAGTCTGGAGGACAGTGACAGCTCACAGGGAGCAACAGGGAGGTGCTGCAGGATGCAGCTACAAATACAGCAAGGTGCCTACAGGGGAGAAAGACTGTATCGAAACAGAAGCAGATTTTTCTTACTTTCAAGGGGTACACTGTCTGTTTTCTATAGGTCTAGTTCTGAGCCCAGCATGGAGTTCCATTAAAGGTGCAATTTATAGTTTCTCTCTGAACTCTTGTTACTCTTTTCCATTCTCTCTTTAGAAACTTTTTATGATTTTCAAGCCACGTATTTTCACATCAAATAGTTCCTTGAGCACATCTTTTTTTCCCTCCAGCAACTGAACTTCAGCACTCTCAGTACTTGGAAGGCACATTAGTCTGAAAATTTAGCCTGACTTGAATAAGGCAGCCAATAGGAACAAGATGGATGGTTTGCTATCAGAACAACACGATCTGATCTCTGACAACACAAGCCTTGCCCATCAGGAGCTCAGACAGCTCCTTGCAGATAAGTTTCTGGAACATTAACTTCTACACTTCCAGTATGTTGACTGCCAGGAGCCAGACCACACAGATCACAGTAGGACAGAGCTTTCTAACTGTGCTCAGTTTTGACAGAGACAATAACTTACCATATTTATGCATTTGTGATTCAGTTTGTGCTGTTAAACTGTTGCCAAACACAAGCCTGCTACAAGCATTCCTCCCTAATACCTTCAGGAATCCCAAGATCCAAGTCATCTTCAAAACATGCCTGAATACCTCACATATGGAGATCTTCAAAGACAGAAGATTCCTCACCAGATTCTTTGCACAACTTTCAGCAGTTGTACATTTCCTTTTCGCATCTCGAGCTGATGACAGGGAACAAGATGCCAGTTTTTCCAGGCACAGAAACACACTGCAAAGCACTCTCACACCATTCATGCCGCTGTTACAGACCTAACTCTTCTTCCTATGTGAGATCAAAACATTTCACACACAGCACTACATGAAAACAACATAATTAAAAACATACTTCAAAGTGACCGAGTGTGTCAATCATTATGGCGTTCGTGCATTGACACTGCAAATCTCTTCCACACATCTGGGCATTTTTAGGCTTTCATCTGGTTTTAAGAATGCTGAAAACTTTAAGAAATTCCTACATATTCCCAGGTAGCTCTGTTACCTCTCCCTCCTTTGAAGATTGTCCCACAATTCATACCTGTTCCTCCCTCCACTTCATCCCCAAATTTGCCAAGAGCACCAGTAGTATTTTGTCACTGGTTGCACTGGAACATGCCCAGCACTAGAGCATAGCACTGCCTCAGCCTCTGACTCCAGGATTACGTGCCCAGAACTCCTCATGGTGACCTCTTAATCCCTCAGCTAAGAGGCTGAGATTTCCTCAGAACTACCTTTCAGACCCTGCACGTCACTCTGTGCAAACAGAGTCCTCAGTGGAGCCTCTGGTGACAACACAAAACAGACATGTACTTTGTGCTTATCCACTCCATTTATCCTTCAGGAATGAAACACACCTAAAGCCCAAAGTCACAGGCCAAACCAGAGACTCAGATGTCACCTCAAGTGAACAGCTTTCTTTCCGGGAAAAACCTGGCTATTCCTTCTACACCTAGTTAAGTTACTTCTTAGTGAGTGAATTCTCATTTAGGAAACTGATGTTTTTTAAGAGACAACCCATCAATCTCAAGCACTAACAAGAGCCTACTTGACTGCTGACATTCAACCTAACCTTGCAAAGAAATTTATCAAAATCAACGCTGATTCACTCTGAATACTTTATATATACTACTTGCACCTTCCTAGGTTTGTTTTTTTAGGCAACTCAAATGCATCAGTGTTATCACCATGAAGACTTAGAATGCTGTCTCCTCCAGCCAAATGCTCCATGTAAACTCTCAACTGGTCAGCAAATAGTCCCACATTTACATCTGGGGCCAAGGCAGACACAATTCCAAGCTTCCAGAGAAGATATTAAGCTCTGTGCCATGAGTCATGGGTGATGCTTCTGATTCCCACTGCTTCAGAGGAGTGGGGGAAGGATGGTTCTGTGTGGGAAAGAGCTCTACATCTAGCCAGCATTTGGCATGGAAGTCTGCAAAGCTCTGCTCATTTACAGTATTATTCTTGAAACACTAACCTGTAAGTGTTCTGCATTTACTGAAGAAAATAGGTTGGATGGATGAATTCAAACAATCAGATTAATACAGCAAAATATAATTACTGACATGTAAATTGCAGGGACTCGCTTTTAGGGTAAGTTTTCTGTAAAGAATGTGGAGTTGTATATATTGGAAGTTGAAACGTGTAAGGAAATGAAAAACCAAAAAGATCAACTGGAAATGTCATTAGTATTGTGAGGGAACAAGAAATAAATAAAAACCCAGTGATCAGAAAATAATCTGAAGCATTATGTAAGGCCTGATACACAGGCTCTTTGAAAAGAGTTTCATCAGCATTTCTGTCACTTCCAGGTCTGGCATAATCAGCTTTCACTCCTTAAACTGTCCCTGCCCTGGCTGGCAGCTGGAATCACCCACACCTGTGATCAGGAAACAAGGCTAGAGGACTTCAGGGTTAACCCAGGTAAAAGGTCTTGGGGTTTTCTTCTGCCACCCCAGTGGGTTCCTCCTCCCTGTGCTAAACATCCAGAGGAGCAAGTTCCCCAGCCAGCCCTGGGCACCCTGACACCCCATAACCACAGCCACCCAGAGGGGGCCAGGGCAGCACCACTGCCATGGAGACAAAGGCTGATAGAACCCAGCCAGTCTGGAGCCCTGGCACCCACACATCCCACTGTGACTCAGGGATCCAGGGAGATCCAGGGAGACCCAGCCCTGCTGCACAGGCTCTGGGCTCCCACTGGAGCAGGCTGGTGCAGTGAACCCTGCAGAATGCTCCTGCAGTGAGCCAGCAGTGCTGCAGAACGGGTCAGGACAAAATGAAAGCTTCTGCCTGTGGTCAGCCACCACCTGCCTCAGGGAGCAGTGGCACAACCTCACTCCTCTCTCTGACCCAAGAGCTGCTCCAAGAGCCATGGATGGCCCTGTGGTTTGGGGAGCAACCGCAGCAGGGCAAAACAAAACACCTCTGTTTACTTACTTGAGGTGAATGAATAAAGAGGTTTGACTTGCAAAGCTGCAATGTCTCAGAACCAGGAAACTCCTACTTGAGTGCTCTCACAAATCACACTCAGCAGGTCTGACCAATACAGGAGCTATGTACAACAGCTTGCCTCACACCAGGAAAATTCAATGAATTTTAGTGTGCTGAGAGTATGTTCAGTTAGTTGTCTAATTTGCTTTTCACTCTAATTAGTGTCCTTTCAGAATATACTTGTTATTTGTTTAAAAAAAGGTTAAATACTATTTCATACTCCCCTCAAGATGATATCTTTTATTTAGGATACAGCAAAATCAGCTTTAAGGTCATTTTGAGATCAGTAATTATACATAAATACCCTTGATGTAGGTAAATTTTATAAGATGAAAAAAATCAGTGAAATTTATGAGAAGATTCTTTTAATCCAAAGGAAAATAAACTCCAAACAACTGAGTAGCTATTAACTTTTTAGATTGCCTGAATACCTTCAATATTTGAATGCACTTGTTCCAACACTTCTCTGTCCCCATGCATTGCTCAGGATGTGCATGTGAGCAACATTAAAATGATGGCACATTTGACACCCAAAAAAATCATCTGCTTCTTTGTTAGGTTGTTTTGGGGTTTTTTTTTCCCCACTTATATTTCCCTCCCTTTCTTCTTTAAACAAAGTATGGCAACAATTTGATAGCCCAGCAGTGTTTTGCCCTCCTGAACCCTGGCAATGACCCAGAGGATTTGCTCTCTCCTGCTAATCACAAGTCTGGCTGTGGCCATTTCCCATGACATAGCTGAAATTCTCCAAAACTGGCCCTCTCGACTTCACTGCCCAGCCCAGACTGAAACCATTTCCTGCCTCCTCTCTGCCAGTCCCTGGAGCCATTCCCTGGCCTGCCAGACCTGCCCACCAGCAGCAGCAGCAGGTGCTCTTATCTGACACACACTTTAAAAGGAAACCAAACTTGAATGTGAAAAACACACTCTGCACGTAGTGAAATGGCATTTTTAAATATTTATCTCAAGCTCATAAACTCAAGGCCTGTTTCTGTTCCAGCCTGACTGCTGTTCCAGGCTCACCATCACACATTCTCCTCAGTGGTGCATAAAAATGGCTCCTATTTATTTTATTCCTTTCTATTAATAACAGGAACTATTTTGTCAGGAACCATAACTCAATTTCTGATCTGTGTCCTTCTACTATGCCACAAAAATTGGGCAATGTAAGTGCTGAAGAAAATTGCAACAAAAATTACTTAGATTACTCACTCAGATTTCACCATTTCAAGTTCATTGTGTTTAACCAAAAAATTCCATGACTTTTCAAGGCAAGGCACAGCTAAACCCTTTGTGTCCTGTCTCTATACCAAGAGACTATTTAAGCACTGATTTACAACTGCTGAAAAAACATCAGCACTTCAGGAACAGGAATGATCACAATGCAGCCTTTTTAGAATTTACTTATTCTGTAATAATTTCAGACAATTCAAGTAGTGTCTGATTTTCCCAATATTCCCATTAAAACACAAACCCAGCAATTTTTAATTGTACAAAAGCTTTCATTCAAAAAATCCCAAGTATCTCAATAGCTGGGTATTTATATAATATGCCAATAATACAACAAGCTGAAGGCAAAGAGTAGCCTTACTGTAACACTTTTATGGAATATATAATAGTATGCACACTGGCAATTATTTGGGCTGTTTATCAAGCACTGCATTTTCTCAAAAAACAGTCCCAATGTCCATACTAAGAAATGGTTTCCAAGAGCAACTCAGCAGCAGCACAACATATGCAAGAGCAGTGATGGAAAAAAGTACCTACCAAGAGTGTGAGTAAAATGTATGTGGAACAACCAGCACACAAAGATGTTTGGCTACCTACAATAAAATAAATCAGCAGTTCTTAACACCAGTGCTGTCTAACAGTAAACTAACCCACACAAAGTTACTTAATTCAAAATGCCATCCAATCCTCTAGAATCCAAGCTGTTTAAATAATACACTAAATTCAACAACTGAAAATTCCAATCAGGACACTGAGTCTTGCCCACCATATTCCAAAATTCTTTGCCCTTATCAGGTAATTTTTTTGCCTTATTACCTATTAGTTAATATTATATAACAGGACTTTAAAAAATCAGTCCACATACTCAACTTATAGTCACTGACGAAATGTTTTTCCACACAGGATTTTTGTTTCCCCAGGTTGCTCCCTAACACAGTTCAAAATGCTGAGCAGCAAAAAGTCAGATTTCCAGGGGAGGGACTCTGCACACACCAAGTTAGCTCAGTGCAAAGAGACACAAGTCAGAACCACAGGTAATGCAGAATTTAAGCCCCAGCTGCTCTCCTGACTCTCTGTAACTTGGTATATTTAGAACATGGACTCTGCTGTGCAAAGGCAACAACATAAAACAGAACTTTTTTTAAAATTTTATTTTAATTGTGTGACTTTAGTTTTTTTGGTTGGGTGGGGTTTGTTTCAACAGTCAGCAGAAGTTCCAAAGGACTGCATTTCTTCCCAGGGGTTTATAATGATGGCCTTTGGTGCCAGTTTTGATTTCAGGCAGTTAAGCAACGTGTGCTTGCAGAGTTTCCATCTGCAGGCCTGCCCCAGCCCAGGGATAAATCCCCTGGCACTGCAGGATCAGGAATCTGGATCAGGAATCCTCACCCAGCTCCTCTGGCCATGACTGAGCCTGGAAAAAACCCAAAGTGCCACAGCAGAATAAAACAACTGCCACAAAATCCTCTTCCAGACTGGCAGATGCCATTTCTGGCTCCTCAGTTACATGGATCACTCTTTTGTCTTCTAATATTTTTTACAAGTGAAATAAATGCTACCAATTTTTTCACACCTACATAAAATTCTGCACAAAAGAGCCTTAATTCTCATAAAAAGTCTCTAAACATGTTTTAGCAAGAGAAGAGTTGACAATAAGCAAAAAACACATTATCCATCCTTTCATTCAAATACTCAAGTGCCTTGAGGTAATTCAAAGGAATAAGAGCCCTGCACATCAACTGTAATTTCTACATTTTCTCTTCTGAATTATAAAATGTATAACCCTATGGAATGTTAATCAATACTTTAATATGCCAGTTTCAATAAGCATCAGCACTACAAGGTAATGAGTGGGATGTAGGGACTCTTGAGAAGTTACTGTGCAAAGTGTTTACTCAATTATTTTCAATCCCTTCAGAATAACAAAGTAGAGAATAATGTAACAATTAAGTAATTAAAGATAATTATGCTATCTGGAATTATTTAAGATGCAGGGCTATGAGGTGATGTCTGTCTTCAGTCTGTGAAAATATAAAATGAGGAACAACTAAATAATATTATATGGTTCTAATCAACTCATGAACTGAATTTGTCTTGTATTACAAAAATAAAATTAAATCAGAAAAATATTTTAAATATTTTTTCTTCAAAAATAAACCTTCCTAAAATTGAAGCACTTGTCTCATCACAAAGTTAACAGTTACTTCACATATTACCTGTCCCACACATGGCAGTCTCCACAGCATAAATCATTTCTTTGGCTGACTAGCTGAGAACTCTGAACTAATTAATCTGCGTAACACAAATGTTAGATTTTGGAATTTTTGATTTAATATTTTGTATACAGATGGTTGCCAGAAAAAGTCACAAAAACGTTTTTTTTCAGAAAAAAAAAAAAACAACGCTACTTAAAAAAAAACCCTTTTGATTTACACATTTAAGTAAAAGTTTGTAATTCAGTAACTTAATTAAATGAGTCAAGTTGAGCCTTCCTGGAGACACTTTTTAAAAGTCCTTCCTTTCAGTGTCAGAGGGAAGTATCACCAGTACCATCGTGCAAGATACAGTGTTGTATTTTCCTTAGCTGGAGCTTTACCACAAGTTTCAAAATCATGTAATGATTGGTTGGGCCTATTTAAATCTTCGCAAACAAACCCCATTTGTGATATGGGCACAGTGCTGCAGCAGCTTAAAACATGCCTGAAATTCAGCATAACCCAGTGGACATTAAGACAACATTTCCTTTTAACCACCTTCTTTTTAAATAGTTGGGATCTTTCTGTAATTTAAATAGATTGCTGACATTGTAGTAACATTACCTTTGAGACTGTTTGGAAATAAATTCGAAAATTAAATCAAGATCATCAGATTAAGATGAGAAAGAGAACAAACCTTTTTCTGTGGCTGCAACCTGAAACTAAGTTAATAACATTGAAATTCAAAAGCTATGTTCTTAGATAATGGCAGGTTGAGCCCAACATTCCCTTCTTTCAGATTTTACCACTGGATGTGAGCACAGGGCAGTCCTGAAATGATGACTCCTGCAGTAAACCTGGATCCTCCATCCATGCCAAATCCACTTTAAACAGGCTCTTGGGAAGGAAAATTCGAGAACAGGAACCATCTCCACTATACTCCCTTTTTCCTTTCCCTTTTTTATACTGCTTTCAAACAGAATCTGAGCAGCACCTCTCTGCCATGTTACACAGTGACCCCAGCACAGCCCCCACTCAGCCACTCTGCTTTTACAGGTTGGTTTTAAAGCAGAAACAAGACCCAGTCACAAAAGGGGTGAAGCAAACAAGTTCCTCCCAGAATAAGATTCAAGATGATAAAATGCAAAAACACTGAACACCAAGACACATCCTACCTCTGAAAAGGACACCAAAGTCAACATTACCAGTGGATTCAAACAGCATAATTTAGGGTGGGACGCAGCTAAAATTTACTGTCCTCAGCAGCAGTTCATCAATTCTGCCTCCTGATGACTTTCCAGGGTTGTGGGAGTTGAAAACCAACATCTCATACTCTAACATCCTCATGATGAGCACAATCTTGCACCTCTTAGGCACAGGATCTTCCAGCACCCACAAAAATCCTGTCTGCTACATTTAATCTTTCATTCTGAATAGAAGAAGGACAAAAAAAAAGAAAAACTCCCCAGTCTGGTATCCCATCCAGCATCTGCCAAACCTTGAACCAGCTAAAAGCTTCCAAGCCCTAGCATTAAATACTGTAAATAACATATTTAACCACAGAATACTTCAGGTTGTAGGGGACCTCTGAGGTCATATGGTTCAACTTCCCACTCAAAACACGGTCAATTAAATGCTGATGAGGTTAATATGCTCCATTCTTTCTTATATTGTATACATATTCTTATATTTCTGGCAAGAAAACTAGAAAAATCTCCTACAGGAGAAAGAAACAAATAGATTGGCTACCACAATACTAAATATGAAAACCTTAAAAAGCAGGCACATTAGTGGGGAAAAAAACTCCTAACAACACAGTGACTGCTGATCCAAGACAAGCCACTGACTATTCCTACAACTAATCCCCCCACCCTGTGCAGATGAAGTCAATTGTGGAAATTTACTTAAGAAGAAACCTCAGTAAAGTATCTAAGCATTACATAATTTTAAAAGTGCAGTTTAAAGTTACACAGAAGCATTGTCACAGGCTGTTCAACACAGCAGCATCTCCAGCAGCCCTCTGGCTCCTGAATATTCACTGGGAACTGCTAGAGCTTTTTTCTTTATGAATACTGGAAATTTTCATACATAAAAATTGCTTCCCCTCAGTTTTTAGCTGTGTTAGTATTTCAGGTCACTGTACCTAAGGGAGAGGCCAGGCTGAAAGCCCAAAGAGCAGCTCACTCTGGCATTCTTGCCAATCTGACACTCGAACACTGGGGCACACACACAAAAAAGCCTTAGAAAGTCTCTGCTAACTCAACTCCTTCTTCATTTTCAGGGCAAGGCTACAGAGTCAAGCCAGAGTGGTAAGTCGTCACTTCTCTATATTTTATGGTATGCTCAATGTGCCCTAAAGGAAGAGGGGAATCCTCTTCCCCTTTTCATTTCACTCTTTAGAAAAAAAGTACTCTCTCAAGTGAATTAAGAGAGGTGAAGAAAACAAGACTGGTAATAAATAAGTCTCAGCTTTTAAAGGTGTATCATTTACACTTTCCATAAAACTGTATTTATTTACAAACCTTAACTACAAAGTGAAAAACCATCTAGCTGACATTTTTGCCAAGTTTGACACCCGACACATGGCCTGGTGTAAGCCACAGCTATCCACAGGCCAACCCAGCAACTGGCCCTTTGTTCATGTGCTTATTTAAACACAATGAAATGGGTTTACCTCATTAAAGAGAAGTTGGAATAAGCTCCAGCTGCACAAGAGTGAGGTGGTCCTCATTTTTAAAAACCAGCAATGCCATTTGGGAAAAAAAGAGTAACAAGCAGTGAAGAAAAATAATTCCCTTCGAGCAATTGAAATACCAGTTTTGAAGATAAAATAGTGCAAAACCCAAGGCCAGTAAAAAGAAATATTGTTTTCCTTTGAAGTTCACCACCAACTGGGGCAAGTGGCATGTTGCATTTCCCAGGCTTATGGGAAATTTGTTTTCTGTCATGTCAGGAAAAAAATACCATGGTCCCTCTGGAGCCTGTAATTACTGCTGCATGTAAATTACACTTTATCGAAATACTCCATGAATGTTGCCTTGAAAGTCAAAACTGAGCAGCCCACCTGAGCAATGTCAGTCTAATTCTGCTCCTGTCAGAGGAACGGCTGGTGGGAAGTGACACTCTGGACCACAGCTGTGCATTTCCCATCTCATGGAAACACCAAACAGCCTCACTGAGACTCCTTGAGCTGCACCCTCACTCACACAGGGATGTGCCCTCATGTCCTCCCAACAAACCCAGCAAAGGACACAGATGTAGGGGTTTTACTGCAGCCAGCCCAACGGCAGTGCACTGTCCCAGCATGATTTCCAGTGCAGCCCTTGAAAAGGTCTTCATACAGCAGGAGCAATGTGAAGCCACTGGTGTGAAGGAAGGGAAGGTGTGTAAGTGAAATACCTCCTACAGACCAGCAAGTTCCAGGATCAAATAACACCAAGACACTGCAAAGGCTGCCAGAAAAGGTCCTAGTAAAAAAACCTAGCACAATATACCATCAGCTCTGCTCTCACTAAGGGAGTCTAAGGTATGGGGTTAATCAAGCAATTATTGGGAAAAAGTAGAGCAAGATAGTACAAACTCAAGGTGAAAAAAGCAAAAATTCCATCCAGTGAAGATCCAGTCACTTTGTGCATATGCTTGTTGTAAAGAAATCAGTTTTGGGCTCAGAGACTGAATGTCCCAGTGCACTCAGCCACCCTCTTCCCCCCAGAAAGGACAGCGAGGGAGGGCTGGCCCAGGGGTGATTATCAGACCTTACAGGCAGTTCTATTCCTTCGGCTGTGTGGTAGGATACAAGATTATTTTCTAAACAAAAGAAACTAACTGCATAAGCATAATATTTGGTTTCATGTCCGACACTTCTCTTGTCAGCATTTTTCCCCTCACGGTTCACCGAGCACTGATGGTGTACCATGCACGGAATCCATTCAAAACATTAAACTTAACATTCCTCCATAGATCAATAGGAATGGAGTAAATTCATATCAGCTGTTTCCTGAAGAATACATGTCATAGATGTCTTTAGCAACAGCCCGTCAGGAAGTTTAACAGAGCAAAGCAAAAGGCAGGTACTTAATTTCAAATATGCCTCAGTCAATTTTCTCAATAGTATTTGCATTTTCATTGTAGAAAATCTCAATATTCAACAGTGGAAGTTACTGTATATTTGAATAATATCACTAAGTTTCAAAGTATTATATAAGGGAAATGTTAAAAATCAGCTCAGGCCTTGGTATAACACATGGTGCCATAACCTTTTGCTTTCAGTGTGTTACACTGAGTGAAGAAATAAAAGCAGTTCAAAGGCACACCTTGTACAACATCCTTGCCTGAGTCATGAGAGCGAGATCATGATAAACCGCCCTTGCCAATCTATTCTTGTAGCACTGTAACATTTAATGACTTACACGGGTTATTTTAATTTTGTTTCATGAATATTTTCTACCCTTGTAAGTTTTACAGTGCAGTCTGCACGGGGGACGTGGAGCTGTGTCAAGCTCCAGATCAAATTCCCTGGTTCAGCTTCTGACCCCTCTGACAGGCACACACATGCCCCAGGCTACAATCCCATGGCTCTCCCAACTGCAGAGACTGGAATCAAAATGAAATCCTGGATCATTTATGACTGTATTTCAAAAGCAAACTTAGTGCATTTAAAAGTAATAGCAGCTTTCATTTTCGAGACCTTTAAGTGTCTGAAATACTTTAAACAGACATGGCCTGTTACCCCTGTGAAACACATGGAAAAGCTCCAGAAAGCCTGACTTAAGCTTCCCGTTGTACACATTGCAGATTTCAAGAAGAAAATCAAATTGTAATTAAAACAAGGAAGTATGTGGCCTTGCATCGTTTTACCCACCAAACCCTTAACTCATGGGGCACTCTGAATGGCCAGTAAATCTCTGTAGGTAAATCAGGGTTCTGCTGCCTGAAACAACCAGGAGAGCTGAAGCCAGAAAGCTGCCAATGGGAAATGGCCTTCTCTTTTTAAAGACACTGATGAAAATCAAGACTTCACGTGCAACACTTGTAATTTAACCCTCATTAGTATCTCTACACCAATGATCACGTCCCCTACTCCGACTATCCACATACACTAAAAGAAATTCTCATTATTTGCATCATATTTCCAAAGTATTTGAAAGGACCTTCACAAGACGATGAATGTAAACTCATCTTTGCCCTCAGGATGACAGTCTATTATGGAAAGCAGCAGAAATATTTACATTATCATTATGATATTTTTCCTGTTGTGTAGATGAGATGTCTGCACTTCGGGTCATCAGTTCAATCTGTTCCTACATTTGCTTTGTGTGAGGAAGCTGCCTCGGTGTGAAAATAATGCCAAATGTGTTCTAATCTCCTGTTCACCAAAAAGAAAAGACAGTCATATTCACTCTGCAATGTCTAGTAGTTGCAGTAATGACAATTTACAAGTGAATTTCCCATTCTAACCATGGACAAGACTCCAGCAGCTCAGAAGCTCTGAACACTCAGGAAAACACTTTTCAGCTCCTTTCAGAGCACGTCCAAAGGGGAAAGGCAAAAAACATTCACATAATAACTAATTGATTAAAAGGAGCTTTTCAAACAAGAAAAGCAATATCCACATAGCAATACTGAGTGCAAGTACACCGTGATGTGCTGACATTTGCTGACTAGCTCTAATGGCAAGGCCAAAAAAAAGCCACATTAACAAAGCAAATGCAGTAAATCTGACCCTGACAAACTTAGAGCCGCACAGACTACCAGGGTTATCCAGTTTCCGGAAAAGAAACTGCCTATAAACCATCAGGTCAGAATCCCCCAGTAATAATATATCTGTGATATAACCTAATTAATCTCCAGCTGCAGCCTCAATCCTCTGTCAAGCTTGAAAGCAGCCCATGAGTGCCACTGACAAACCCACCCTGCAGAGGCCACCGGCTGCAGCAGCTCCCTGCTCCTGCCACCACCACAAACCAAGCCCCAGGAACCAGAACCCAGCACTGCAGGGAGCTGCAGAAACTCGGACTGCTGCTCACAGAAGCAAAAAACCCCAAATTCTGAAAACTAATCTAAGAAAACAGCAAGCAGTAATGCCTGCCCACAACTGTTGTGTTTTGAGACATAACAGCTCAGTCATGTGCAAGCCCTCGTAACCAGAAGCTGAGTCACTGCTTTTCCCCCCATTTAAACTCGTCACTCTGAAGGCAGGAGTTGAAGGCAGTTAATCAGGACACATTTCAGAGCTGGCAGAGCACACACAGCCACCCTCAGAACCCACGTGTGCAGCTCTCCAGGTGGTGACTGACCATGGAGCCCCCATGCAGCTGCCCTTGCTGGGACTCACTCAAAGCTGCAGCAGATGCTGCAGAAGTTCAGAAAAGCCTGATTTTGCTACGCACCTCCAGGGTGTTCTCAAAAAGAAGGAACTCTGGTGGGAATTGATGTCTAAATGGGAGCACACACTGAATTTGTTGGTATTCCTTGTTTGATGCTGTGAACAAGGCAAATTTTAAGAAGCATCAGAAACTACTTGAAAGGGTTCTTTTGATGCTAAACCATGGACTGGACTCAGTAAGTTCACAAGGCTGCTACTGGCGTTAGCATTTTGCAGTTCAGGACTGCTTTGAGGAGCCAGTTGCACTACATTACCAGTATTTTTAATGTGCTATCTCCAAGCTATGTGATTTCAAACTAGAATATATCTGAGTGTGGTTTAAGAATTCCAACATTCAGGAAAACAGACACCCAGCAGCATGGCTAAGGCTACCAAATAATTATCAAATAATTAAATGGCAAATTGATCCCAACTAATTTGGAGCCTCCTGATTTCTTGAGCTGACTATCAATGAAAAAATTTCACCCTTCAAGTAGCAAAGGAAAAAAAACATTGGAAATGCAAGGCAGTAGTTACTCAGCTAACAGAGTAAAACAACTTATATCCAAAGCAGGCTTATGCTTAATCTGCATGTGTGGCATTTCTTCTGGAAATGTATAATCCTTTGCCACAAACTCCCTTAAATAGCTTTTGTAATAAGATGACCTGATCACAGGAGTTGGCAATAGAACCCTCCTTAGAAGGGAGACGCCACTAAAACCCAGCAGTAATTTTTCACAGAAAACACCCTTTCTTCCCCAGTTGTGCCTATTTCCCTTAAGAGGGGAAACAAGACATCTGCACACTATCATTTCAAATAACCAATTTCACACAGGGGAAAAAGCAGTACTGAGGAAGGAAGCCTCCTGGCTTTTCAACATGTCTTCCTTTGTTTTCTACTCTCAAAGTAATAATAAGTTAAAAACACTTTTTATATTTTTAATTATTCTTCTGCACTAATTCAGACAGAAGAAGATCCTTAGACTGTTCGAATAAAATTGGTGTGTACTTGTATTAAAAAAAAGATTAAATACATTATTTACAAGCAGAGCCCAAAAGAAGATCTCGAATGACTTCAGCTTGATAAATGGTGTAAATGTCATCCAGCTATCTGCAGCACAAGCCCCTGACCTAATGCACATCTTTCCCAAGCCAGAAGTGCACCCCAGAGACCAGCAAACACTTACTGTAATTATTTACTGTCTCTGAAAAGGCCTGCAGTGATCTATACACAGTAAAACTACAATTATTGGATGTGGATAAAACCACAAAAACACCCTGTTACAAGCCCATGCTCTTTTGTCATGGCAACACCGTAACTCCAACTCCTGCGACAATTGAATTGTCAGGATCCTGCTTTAATGGGAAACGATAATGGAGCTCTGAGGCAGCAATCTGGGAGAGCTTTCTCTCTAGAAAGAACAAACAGAGAAATAAAGAGGACACTAAGAAAATTTATGATCTGGTTGCTTTTCCAAGCACAGCTTCTAATGACAGCCACAAGATGAAAGAGGCTGAATTTGACCAGGAGTGGTGGTTTGATGTCTGAGCTGGCCGAGGATGGGGCTGGAGAGGAGGCTGGAGTGTTACAAGTGACACTTCCCCAAGGGCTTTCAGCAGCAAATCCTGGGCAAATCACAGCTATGGGCAACAAGCCCCTGGCTGCAATAAACACCTGAGCTGCACAGGCACTCGGAGGAAAGCAGACATTGGGAAAATCTGACATGCACTGCACTTGTGCAGCTCCAGGCAGGAGGCACTGACTCACCTGGGCCAGGCCCTGCCTGCAGCACAGCAGTGCCCACAGGGAGGGTGGGAACTCCTCCACATTTATGTCTAACCAGGCCAGCTTCTCAAGTAAAGCACTGACCAAATAGCTCCAGCTGCTCCTACCAGGAATTATCCAAGGAAACTACTTATACAAAATCAAATATACACACGGATATCATAAGGAAGTGGCCAAGACAAGGAAAGAGATGGCAAATAGCAATTTCTAAAAATAAAACACTGCCCCACTGTGATTTCATTGTCAATGAAGTTAATATCCCCAAGTCAGGTCTGTTTTGCCTGTGACAGTCACTGGTGAGGGGGTCTCTCCCTGCTCTTATCTCACCCCACAAGCCTTTCATTATGTTTTCTCTCCCAGCCCAGTTGAGAAGAACAGCAACAGAGCAGCTTTGGGCACCAGGGTCAGCCCAGCACACACCCTCAGCTGTTTTGTGATTTTGCTAAAACTGAATATTGCCTCTTTGTAAGGCTACTCACAGAATTTGCCTTGTGTGCTGCAAGTACTTACTCACTGTTTTACCCATCTATCAATCAACTTTCAAAATATTCCCCTAGACAAGAAATATGCATCCCACTGATCCAGCTCTGAGAAATCTCACAGTGCTACAAATCCTTACACCATGTTAACAACAAGCAGCTCCCTACAGAATGGCTGTTCCGATACTGAGAGGAAATGTCATTTTATTAAAACAGATAACTCATTTACAATGCCTCCATTCTGCTGATTGTGCTACCTTAGCCTACTTTAGAAATAACTCTAAGTGAATATGATAAAGCATTGGGACACCACGACTAGAAAATTTAAACATGAAGATATTGGGCACACTCAGCCATGGACTCAGCTGTCTCAATTCAGGATGACAGGGCTCTGCTCCCACACTGACACTCAGCTTTGGAATAAAATACTACTCAAAAAAGTAACCAAATTCATTTCAGAGTCTAATGGATGCTTCCACTCTCCTGGTATTTCGGTATCAGATTTCAGTACCTAAGTTTCCAGAGCCTGGTTTGCTCAGTCAAATGAAAACTCAGACAGTTCATTAAAAGTAAATAGATCCAAAAAATAGTCCATGGCTGTAAATTTGGTAGAGGCATTAATTCTCACTGCAAGACTTGACTTTAGAGCCCTACTAAGAGGTTTTTTTTCACACACACGAAGTAGCTTTACCATGACTACTCAGCAGCTAGCCTGAGGTATAGAGGCTTCAACAATTAAATAAATCTATTTTTACATGACAGGGTGTTTGTGGGAAAACAAGCTTGTTTCCCTCTTTTGTTTTCAAAGATAAATAAGTGTCTCATGGACCCCTAGTATACTTGTTTTTTTAGTGAAAAGCAGATGCACTACAACCATTTTTTACACCAGTTTTGCACACAAAGGAAACAGGATTCCAGCAGGCACAACTCTTTGCTTATAACCTTTGCAGATGAATTTCACTAGTTGTTTTGGATATAAGAAAATAACTGCTTTAGAATCAAAACCTAGTTTAATAGCTGTTAAATTACATGTTTTATTTTATTACACTTTTTCTGTGCATTTCATCACCTATATTAAAAATACCTGTTCCTTTATGGATAGATATTAGTAAGTAACTGAAACTATAAAAAAAAAAAAAAAGATCTTTCAAGTTTTTATTTCTAAATTCATTAAAAATGTATTTTCCTTGATTCAGTTTTCTCATTAAAACTGCCTGTATTTTGAATTATTAGATAATTATCCCAGATAAAACAGTTCAGAAGCTTTAAAACTTAGGCAGAAAAGGCAACAGAGCAATGAGAAACATTTCCACTAGAGAATCCAATCAAGAGCTCAGTCACCATCCAACTTCAACTTAAAACCCTTATCTAAACCAAAGCAAACAAAATCCATGAGTCTCAAAGCCACTCTTTCTAGAAGAAAAGGCTCAAAGCCTTATGAGAAACTCGTTTTGTGGGACGCCTCGCATTCCATTTAAGGTTTATTTCACTATATATATTCCTCCTTGTAATACCAACCAGATGTGACAAGGAAGGCTAACCAGCTCTGTAAAAGATGGAAGGATATCCTGAAACTCAGAATTAAGGAGAGGCTTGGAGAAAAAAGCCAAAGATACCTGGAGTTGAAGTCAGGGTTGAGGACGCAGTTATAACCTAAGAAGCATTCTAAATTTAATTTCAGTAGTTACCAGAAAGTGGATTTCAGTAGAAATGCACCGTGCATGACCTGGTGACACACACAGAACCCATCAGGGACAGCAGCACTGCTGTCCCAAACCATGGGCACGTGGAACAGCAGAGAACCCCCAGGTCTGTCCTGCAGCTTTCCAAGCACATCACTGACGTGAAACCATGTCCTGTGTTCTGATTCCCAGCAGCAGCAGGGCTGAAGAGATCCTGCTGATACCCATCCACAGAAACAAAGCTGGCTCCAGTGAAGTCCCAGGTTTCAGCCTGGCTGACAGAACACTGGGAAAAGCCCTCAGCTGCTTTTTCAGCTTTAACTACTCCTGAAACATTGACAGGTCTTCTCCAAAACCCTCTAGCACACAGAATTCCTGCAGGTTTAAGTCACTTCATCTCCACCAAATTTTATTCATGATAATAAATATGCTCAATTTTCTTTCTCATCAAGCTATCAGACTTAGAATATCATCTTTCTATTTAGCTTTATCTTAAAAAACAGTCGAGCTGGTACCTTCATTAACAAAGCCATGGACTGTTACATTCACTGCATGCCTGCTGGAGAGGGCAGTCTCAGAATCACAAATTCATCTCTATTTCCTCTATGGACAAGACCAGGAGCTCTTCATTCCAGTGAATAAACCCAAATCTTACAATCCAGACATACTGCACCGATATATTTAGTTCTTGAAAATTTTGCATTGTTTGAGCTGTAACAAGCTTACACAATTAAAATACTTGAGTTTTAGACATTTTACTTTTTGAGGATTATAATTATTTGGAAGAAAATAATGGAGTAACACCTGAGTAACCCAGAGTCAAGAGCTGGAAAATATGGCAGCCGAAGTACTATAGCTATACCATGGAGAATTAAAATTAAGACCAGTTTTTAATGTTCATTTAAATTCAATCCCTGCAAATTCCACAGAATCCACCTCACTCCTGCATCAGTCTGTCTTACTGATTTTTGTTTCACCACTTTTATGCCCTTTCATCACTTTCTCAGCTCTGCTTTCTTCTGGAGAGGCTGGGTAAGAGCAGCTGCAGGGAGGAATGCAGGCACCACTGCCCCTCCACTGCAGCATCTGAGCCAGCTGAGAGCAGAGGGGCACTGCTGGATTCAGACAGAACAGAAGCAGGAAAGAACAGCTTTGAATCCACCAGCAGTGGGACCAGGACAGTTACATGAAACAACAGAGACCAACCATACATGTGTGTGGGTGTATTTTTTACAAATTCCAGTAGGAAGCAAATTTTTCATTCTTATCCCATGACAGAAAAACACGCAAGCAAACTACACTTGGAACTGTAACAGTTCACTTGAGCTAAGATTTATTTGCTTATAATACACACTCTATTTATATAACACTTGTATCTTCAAAAGAAAAAGCGAGTTTCTTCTGACAAACAGTGTTAAAGTGATCTATCTAATGCACTGCTCAACAGTAAGCAAGACTGAATGAATGTCAGTGAATAAAGACAAATGTTCTGACAGCATCCGTTGGGAGCCATTACAGAACACGGCATTCAGATTAATCATTCCATTCTATGGAACTTTATTACAATCTTTATATTCTAAAAGCAAAATTATTGCCCTTGCTGTTAAGGGCTCTAATGTATCATGATTACATGACCTACTGAAAAACTGCCACACTCTGTGGCACTGAGCAGCCTCAGCTCCTTTCACTTCAGTTCCTTGGGCGAGGTTCCTGAGGACAGATGCACACAAGTTATCAACACACACTGCATTCCACTGAAACCACAAATTACCAGAGAGGTCCTCTCGTGATCTCCAGGTACAGTGAGAGCACTCACAGAGCAGTATTCAACATGTTAAGCTGGAATTTGCAGAGATCCAGGTAAACTGTATAAAAGCTTTTTCTTGAAAGCACCATCATATCCTTAGACAACTAACCTATGTAAAGCAACTCTTCTAACAAATAAATACAACTGGCACCTTCCAGAGACCAGATCAAGGTATCTACAACTATGTCCCAGCTCACACTTTATACTCAAGAGGAGTTTCAAGATGTAAAATTTCAAGACCACGCAAAGAACATCAGGAAATGCAACCGAATTGTTCAGCTCAAGCAAATCCACTCATTAAATATATCCCAGTGAATTCAAAAGTCATGACAAATCTTGCAAAACAATTCCAACAAAGATTTTTCCAAGTAGATTTTAAGACTAAAAGACAGCTATAGCTTAAAATTTTTAATATATTTTTTACATCTGTAGAATAACGGCATTGACTTGTACAGTTTTTCCATGAGCAAGTTTGGACAACACCAAAAGTTCGCCAGAGAACTTCTCCAATCAATATCATTTCTTGCACAGCACTGTTCAGCTTGCCTCTTTTAAACATAAACCAAGATCCTACTTCTTTAAAGTAACCTGATTCCAAAATTAATCTGCACTATCACCATGTGGTTTGTATTTCCACAGGAAGAAAAATTTACTGCACTGTCTAAATGGTTTGTTTGGCTGCACACTAATGTATTAGAACAATTATAAAAACTCCACATGAATGGAGAACTTTTTCAGCCACCCTGTAATAACTTCTCAATTTCACTAACCAAATCACAAGTCTTAGTATCTGATCTTCCATAAACAAACTCAAGCATTAAAAGAACAATTTTACCAGATTTCAAAAAGGCAGTCTGGATCATGAGTTTAACTTTGACAGGATCCAGAAAACGATTTCAAGCAGTTTTTGACTATTCCTTTAAAAAGGCTGATGATCCTTTTTTTGATAGTAACTACGCAGACACCTGCACATCCATTTTAATTTTATAAACTTTTTTTTAAAATATATTTTGTAAATCATCCAGTTACTTTTCTAACACCACCCTCTCCTTCTTCCCACCAAAAACAAATAATGCCAAGTTCATGTTATCCTTCTATTGCTGTTGAAATGGGCCTTGACACCATCTAAACATTTTATAACACAGTTTTTATATTTCAAGAAAAAAAACTGTTTACCTCTCCATAATTTCTCCTCTTCCTGCCTGACGAGGCAGCAGCCATACCTTTGCTGGTCTATCTGGCAAAGCCTTGACTTAGTTGAAAAGATAATTTTCCAAACTAAAGGATTTGTAGCTACCTCCATTATTTTAAAATAAGTGTATACACTCTCTCTTTGTGGACACCAAGCCTGAACCAGGTACGTGAACTGACACTTTCCATGGTTCTGTAGCTCTACAGAGAGAGTTCAAAATAAGTCACCTTGACATCATCCTGGTGAATACATGAGGAACAGGAAAATTCTGTGGTTTCTCTTCCCTCTGATATTTATGCTCTGCCAAATTACAACTAGACGCAAGCAAATATAACACATCCCCTAAAAACCCTCACTAACTGGCTGTTTAATATCACAAAAATTAAACCTCTCGCCGCAGTCAAAACACAAACGTGAATCTGCACAATAAGAAACAGAAAATAGAAACACACCACAGAAAAAGAAATCAGATTATACTTACAGCCTAGTTAACTTCTGTGTGTTCTGGAAAAGCAGCTCAGGAAGAACTTGCAGTTTATTCTTGTTCAGACGCCTAAACAGTTACAATCAGAATTAAAAAAAAATAGATTAGATTATCTTCCAATTTAACAAGTTTATTCTATTATGCATAAACACATGAAGTTCCCATTGCACTAAACCTAATGCTGTGAACTTGCCATGGGATGCCTTGTGCATTTTATTCCTACAGGAGCCAAACTGTGTTGTTTGTAGAGCACCTGCCCATATCCACGAGGTGGGGAGTCAAGGGACAGGCACCACAAAGTTTTAATATGGATGAGTACACAAACAGAACTTTTATATTTTTCTCTGGATGCCTACTGAGAATCATACACTCAGCTCACTCTGCTTCAGGAACAGCTACTGGCAGGAATCTGGATTTTCATTCTCCTTCAAAAAATGTAGGCACAGTAAATTCAGTAACTTGACCAATCAAGATTATTCCCAGATTAGCTATTATTGCTGTAGCATACATAATTTCTTTTAAAAAAGAACTTTCTTGAAACTTTCCTTGGAAAACCTGAGCACTGTTGTAGAAAATATGAACATATGGGTAAGCAGATGACTACATGGTGATTTGAAATAGAATATTAATGCTGAAGATTCTTCCAGGAACATTTTAGAGAACAGATTACTGTTTATACATGAGTCCCTTTTACTCACTCACTATGTGAGTTTTACTCTGGTGACAACTTGCCAGTTTTTAGAAAACAACCATTCCAAGCTATTCCAGCCCTGTAACTATAAAAAGCATGAGCCTCCTCTCCACAAAACGTGTGACAGCACTGCAAAACCTAAAAGCAGTTCTGCTTGTAAGACACAATCTTGTTCTTCAGTTCTTTTTCAATGAAAACAGTCACCTGCTCTCAGTCCTAATGAATGCTATTTGCATAATGACTTGACCTGAGCTAATTACAAACAACCCCACTGCCTAAAGGGGATGCTGGGTTGTTCTGGAAATTCATACATGAGCCTGTCTTTGTGCCCCTTTTGTTCCTAATCCACCTTCCAGGTCCACTTTGATGGCAGATCTGTTTTTGCTGAAGTTTTGATCTCCAGAGACACCTGGAACTTTTATAAACCCATTGCTACTTAGCACCCCATATCTGCTTTCCAGTTTTCTTGCAGGCTGAGTAATTTCACTATCAGAATTCAAGAATTTTTGGAATTGAAAGGCCTTCCTGAGATCAAACTAACATTGTGGGGTTTCATCTGGCAGAGTTTTCACATGGCCACCATATGATCATGTCTTGTGAGATAAAGGGTGATGGAGGAGAGGGGAATTTTAACTTCTCTTTCTGACACCTAGAACAGATCAAAGGCTGTCTGCAGGCTCACAGAGCCTGAGTACTGTGCATTACACCCACCACCTGAGAACCAATATTTGTATCTGCTGAAGATATTTCCTGCAGCTTCTACCAACTACTCAATGACATTTTTGAGATAAATGAACAAAACAGCAAAGGAACCTTTAAAGAATATGAGAAATGATAGTTTTGCATTTGAGGAAATACACAGGAAGACTTGAAACTGGATTCCCTTACACCCACGTGACATTTCACAATTTTATACCTAAGTAAACAATCTTATTTAATCAAGGCTGATGGCAATGTGCCACTTAGCCCTCATCAAAGTCACTACTTTGGTTAATCATATTTATCTTTTAGAATAACAGGGTGAAATATAACAAAATAAATTACTTATTCAGAGTTTAGCACTCCTCATCCATCCTCCTTCACCAAGGCCACCACTAGTCACTGAGAAACAGTGAACAAAATCAACTTATTTTTCATCCAAAATGCAACAGTGCCAGTGAAGTGCATCTATTCCACACGGTGTCAAATGTTTATTCTTGTGTCTCATTATCATTTCAGATCGCACAATGTACCCAGAATTACACACTGCCAACCCAAAGTCATCTGACTCACCTCAAAGCAACAGCCTAGGAATATGTTTTAAGAATATTCTTTTCTCTACTTGCAAGGATTTCATAAATGCTGAGCTTATGCTTATTGTTTTAAGCCAAAGAAACTAATCAAAATCAGATTAGATTTCTAGAACAGGAGGTTTCACACCAACAAGCAGACAAGAAAATATATGTAGTAACAAGAAATTGTATTTCCAAGTTAGCAAGCTTCAACCTGAGAAGTCAATTTACAACTNNNGGGGGGGGGACCTAACATTGAGGTTTTTTTCTCTAATTTACTATGAAATTAATCCAGAAGATTGAACATCCTAAATTTTTTCCTATTATTTGTGTGGGCCAACTCTCTCCTACCTGTGATAGGTCAAAATGGACCAAGTTCTCAGCTGCCCTTTTTAACTCTCATAAGCATTTTAATATCTCAGCCTGACGTTCCCTCCACATTGATTTTCTTTCAAATATTATATGAGGTAACATCCACACAAGGACCTTGCAAAGCTCACACCGTGACCTGCTCTTCATTAGCACTAAACATTTTTTATGGGTCTAAATGTACTTAATATTTTTAATATGATATTGTTCTAAATGAAATGCTTTCTACACTGCAGCAGAAAGCCAACTGAATTTGTGTATCAAGGCCAAGAACTCAATGAAATTCTGCCTTTGTTTTAACTTATGTAAACTTGATTTTCAAACTCCCCCAGCACTGCTGGTCTGTGCTCCTGCACAGATTCCATCCTCCAGAAGCTTCAGGTGAGCTTTATTTCTGCCACAAACCAGAGCCTGCAGCTCTCTAAGGCAGGTTATGTTACTCATTGATAACAAAGCAAATCAATGTAACACCAAACACTTGAAGCCAAGTGTCTATCCATGTCTTGTTTCAAGCTATGGGACTCTCCAAACCTTCCACCACTTCCTAAGATTTATTTCAAGTTTTAACTTCTGCCGAAAGTCATTTTATTCATAGTTTGATTCTCAGGGGAACCAAGGGAATGAACAGGGGGTTGTTTCTGTTGAACATCACCTACTGCATTATAACTTCTACTGCAATACTTATTGAAATGTAAGACTAGATCACCTCACAGAAACTTAGACATACTTGATGTAGGATACATTTAACATGCTCATATTTATTATGTGCCAGAAAGCCACCAATAGCCTAGGAAAAAATCCCAATTACACCTCTTATTTCTCTTCCTGGGCTTGAGAGAAAGGCCATTAAGAAAGTCCTCAATACAGAAGTATCAAAGTACCAGACAGGATGTTTTTAAATTCCAAAAAAAGAGACAAAAACATGTTTAAAGATTATTTAATGAAAAGACCAAATGTTCTGAATGGTCATTTATAAGGACTGTTTCCTCTGGTTTGACAAAGAAGTGCCAAACACGGATGAAATGCAGTGGAAGAGTTCCTAACACATCATTTGACAAGAACTGAAGTTTATCCTCACCTATCAGAATGAGTTCTAGCACAGAGAGGGAAATTTCCAGTGCAAGGTGAAGCAAACATGAGGAATGCCAGCACAGGGATGGAGCTGTGCCTCATGAGAGGTGCAAAGCACAGGCTGGGCACACTGAGGGACCCGCTGGGCTGCAGCCCCTTCCCACACCAAATGATCCGAAGAGAGGAACAGAAATGCCCCCTGCTTGCCGAGACCTAATGCCATCCCATAACTTCATAAATCTTAATCCTGCCAGCTGTCCACTTTTAATTACAGCTGTACTTTTGATTTTATAGCAAGTATCTTGGAAATGGTGAAGCCATGTAACAGTGAAATAAAAACAGTTTGCAAAAAGTTCATAAACAAAACGAGCCAGAATCTTGTAAAATGATTCTGTGGACATTGTTCCTGGGACTATACTTTGTTAACAAATATAGATATTCCTGATTTTAAATTAGTGACTTTAAATAGAAAGAACATCAGGATATACCTGGAAAATGAATTTAAATCCAAGCCAGTTTTGCAGCTGTAACTAGCTACATCACGGAGGAAAGACAGGTCAGCTTTGTGAATCTGAACAGTAGGCAACAATTTAAAAAAAGATATCATTATCAAACTAAATCCCTAAGACTGTTCAGACTGGGAATGCCACCTGGGATGCAGCACAAAAAGAAACCCTTGGAACTGGGCTCTTCCCTGGGGCTGGGAACACACCAGCCCTGCAGCCAGGACGTCTGTGTACACAGCACCATCCACCAGCCAGGTACACCCAGGGGCAGGGAGGAATCTGGGGCACAGAGCCAGGCAAGATCTGGTCCACATTATTTGACCTGGGACTGCTGGATGGGAATGCAGCTGCTCAGTCTCCAGAGTAGTCCCAACTGGAGGCTTTACAGCTAATAAGACCTGCAAAGTATTCCGGGAATTCGGAGCACTGGGCAGAATGATGCATAATCATCCAATGCCACGAACAGATTAGCTCCAGTGCTGGAGCAGAAGCAGCTCTGGATGTGCACAGCATGGAGCCCAGACTAATAAAGCCTCCTGGAAGCTGAAGAACTGTGCAGAGAGGCTCTCCAGGAGTTGTATCAGCTCTGGCAATACCTGCATTGAGTCAAATTTATTAACTCTGATTAGACACATGCTGGCTGTGCAGTCAGCAATCTCCACACACGGCAGCTCCCTCCATCTTCCAGATTCCTTTAACCACTGCTATGCACAGGAAAGAGAACTTGCCACATTCTGTTTTGTCAGTCTGCTCCTCAGGTCCCTAAAAGTGACCCAAAAGAGCTGGCCAGGCCCCGAGTGCATGCTAAGTCCTCGATGTGCAAGCCAAGGGTCTCCAGGAGCCCATGCATCACCTTCAGGGCAGGCATGGAGCCCACCCCAGCAGGACACTGCTCTCTCACGAGGCTCAAATTCACCCTGGTTCTGCTGGAAGATGTTTATGGAGCTGTAAAGGATGAAAGCTAAAAGCCCATACTTCTGTCTGCAGGAATTTGGTGCAAAAGGAAAATATTGCTACTGCTGAAATTATTATGTATCAGTGGCACATTCTTAATAATGGCTGCTCACTATTTCTTAATACTGGATGTTGACTTCTATTCTCATATAAAATTAGTACATAAATGTCTGGACTTCACAGCTTTATCATGTTACAAACTGCACTTTCTTTCTTTATGACTCAAATGGCCTAAAACACAGACTTATAGAATTTGTGACCTTTCTAAGTCCATACCTACAATGCTGCCTTCTGGTTTATGATGTTTTCTTTAGAGCAGCCCCACACAGCATCAAGCACACTGTTCCAACACAGGACAAACACCTCCTCTCACCTCCCAAAAATATTTTGCTCATATATATAAACAAGCACCAGTTTCTCCCCTTGCTCCCTCAGCCTCCTGCCCAACTGGGGGTTCCTGTGTCCTGAGGGCAAAGGGGTAGAGGGAAACAGCCTCTGTGTCAATCACAGAATATCAAGGGCCCTTAAAAAAACAATGGAGAAGTTATTAACTGTGAAATTCCTGCCTTCCTGGCTCCAACCAGGCTAATCATATTCCTTCCTCTGTCTGAAGCTGGGACAGGAGAGAAACTTAACTATTAAGATTCCCCTGATTATTAAAACATGAAGCAAAAACAACCACTGAAACCTGGAAAGAAACAATGCTACCAGACTGTAGAGGAAGATTGAAGATGTTTACCAGGATCATTCTCTGAAACAAATGGAGCAAAAGACCTACACTTTACAAAGGTTACTTTACTATTAATTATAATTTTGCTTTATTCCTTTCCTTCTGGATAGCTTCTGGGTGAGTAAAAACCCCTCAATATTGGTAGGAAAATTTTCAATTTGTTCTTAAAGCAGAGGTCATCTTTTCCTGGAGGAGAAACTTTCTGATTTCAGCTGCATCCCTCATGCTCACACCACTGGAAGGGCCACATCCAATTCTGGTTCTGTTGTCTCGTGGAGCTCCACTCACAATAAGAGCAAAGAGGAGCTAAATTTAATCTCTACTGAAGGCATGATCAGCATAGATGGAAAAGAACAAAATGCATATGGAAGCAGAACTAGAACATTGCTCAACTTGCAGCTATTTTAATCTTTTTGTGAGAAAAATCTAAACCAGATTCTTTGCTACTGCAAATTGAAGGAAAAGACATTACAACAATCCTGCAGGGTTACACCCCTCACATGCAGAACATCCCTTCCTTCTCAGGGCTAATATCACCAGGGCAAGGCTTTAGAAGGTTCAGAAGAATTTGGGGGTTCACAAATCCAATAAACAGGTAAAAAGAACATATAAAATATCAGACTTAAGCATTTCTTCTACAATTAATATGAAAAAAACTTCAGTGCAGTCACAATCCTTGACTTCTCATTCATTTCTATACAAGGTGTACAAGGAGAGGGTCTGAGAAGCAACATTAACAGATCAAACCAAATATAACTGTAGCCATATTTTGAGACAGAGCATTTTCAGCTTCATGCTTTGTTCTCACAGCTGCAGGACAGTTTTACTCTGAGTAAGAAACAAATCAGAGAAAACCCAAACGCCCTTTTCTGCAAAGTTTCAGTGAGCTGATGCCCACTCACTCCACGAGAAACTTTCTCCTTCCAGGAGACATTTCCCTGCTTCCCATGGACTATGGAATCAATATGACAAGCAATGCAAGTATTATTTATTCAAACTTGGCAAACTGTGCAGTTTTCCAATGCAATTTGATTTCTCATTATGCCACTGATCCAGTTGGAAAATTTTGAATACTGTAACATCAGTTACTTCAGGCAAACTGCAAATATTCAAGGCCTGAGCAGAAATCACCAAATTTACATGGCTATGGAGGAAAAAGCAAAGAATCTGGCTCTGCTAGACAATCTCTCATCAAAAATCTCTTCTGCACATCTTTGTTTTTCATTTAAAATGTCTTGCAGTATTATACTAACTAATATTACTGAACACATTCCACCCAGAAGTTTAAGCTGATACACAGGCTCTGACTTAAACCTGACTGTTGTATTATGGTCTCCAAATAGAGCAATTACCTGGTTTTAACCCCACGAATGTGTGTGATACCCATCAGCCTCCAAATCCTGTCTGCCATTCTACTGCACACTGCCAGCTTTGACCTAAATCAAAGCACTTCATATTTTTTCATGAAATAAGGAGCACTCAGTTCCTTTCCACACAAGTTCAACAGCTTTCAAGTCTAACATCCATATTCACATTGCTGCCTATTACACAGTTCATTCCCCAGCAGAAAAATCCAAACTACAGTGCTTTTAAATTTTTAACTGGGTAGCTTTAAAGGAGCAGTTCTGCTATTTCAGCTTTTAATATCCAGAAATTATCCAGGTAACTCTGGGTTCACTGCCCAGCTTGGCCATTTATTTTATTTCACACTCAAAATGTCTGGGTCTCCCTTTTGGCAGTAAGCAAGGTCCCTTTTTCTCCTTTGTTGTCAAGAGCTCCATGGCATCGTCCTTGGAGATATGGCTCGAGGAACATGCTGCAATCGAAAGGGTTCCCACAAGTTACTTTAAGGAAGAAGTGGTTACATCACAAGCTTGGGCAGAACCAATAAGCAATAAAAATGACTTAAAGCATAAAAGACTTGAACAGAAAGACAGGAGTTACTGAACTCCAAGGAGTAACTAAGTTTTTGTTTGAAGCACTGGCTTGGGAAGCAGGAACAGGAGCACAGCCAATTGCCTGCAATGGTTTCACCAGAAAATCCTATTAGAGTCAAGAAATACGTTGTGATCATTAATGTAACTTCTCCTTTGCTCCATATCACTTCCTCTTCGTGAGGAAAAGCAGTCAAGATGCAGCACCCAGTAAAAAAAGTCAACCTTATCCATTACTTTCTGTCATCACCTCTTTATATTACTGCCCTAGGAAATAGAGCCAGACGATGTAAAATGGAATTTCAATAAGGGCACTATGAGGAAGCCCAGGACAACCATATTACAGGATTATGGTGTGGGATAAATTAACTTCTTTATCCATGTGATGTATTATTCCAGAAGCTTTTACAAAAAACTGGGAGAGATACCACTGCAAGTTGCTAAGGGACCATTTTTTGAAGGAAAACTGTTTATAATAGTTATAACTTTGGGTTCCCTTACAAACTTAGCAGGCTGGGTGGTCCTGGTTCACATTTTCAAAGCTGTCACAAGTAATAACCTTTATTACCAACTTCTCATTAGACTGAGAAAGATTATCTCCCCTCTCTCAGAAGTGCAGAGTACATGTCTGTGCAATTCAGCAGCACAGGAACTGTGGCTCTATAACACTTCAGAGCTTTCAGTATTAGGATCCATCTTTTCTTTTTTTTTTTTTCCCCTCAGTATCTCATCATATGAAAAAATCAGACATTAGGATGGAGGACAGAAGACAGATGTTCTCTGGCTAGGAACAAACTAGTAACACTGGCAAGGGAAGCAGGAAGAACAGGTTTAAATTTCAACTTTTCCCAAAGCTAACATGAAAAAACAAAAGTCCTAATTACATTCAAAAACTGTAATCAATGCCCTAAAGTGATACAGAAATGGACAGAAACCTTACTACCAACCTAAGTGAAGATGAGAATAGAGACTCTAAAGTGTCCGAGTGTTTATTACTGACAACAGTAAGAAAATCCTTTAAATCCAGAAGAGGCAAGCAGAGGTGTGCACCCAGTCTCTTAACACAGTAGTAAGTTTACAGGTCTACTGAGTTACATACATGCAGCAGAGTAGCTTACACCTGTCTGCAGAAGACTTTAATGGAAGAAAAATTAACAATTTCTTTCAACTATCATTCACAGAAGCCAAAAAAGCTTGACCCATAAACCCTTGAGCAGAGATGGTCCCTGCTGAAGCTGCTTCTCAGTTTCTGAAAAGCTTTTAGAAATTTCTCCTATTTCAAATCTGAAGAAATTAGGAACTCATACTTTGTAACTTCAAAACACTCATAAAGAATGCTCAAACCAGAATTACTTTTTCATTACTCCACCTACTACTGTGAAAAGAGCAGGAACAATATCCAAGGAACATAATCTACTGGAGTACCCCTAAATGTCCATAACTTTTAGTATTTCATCAATTTTTGTAAAGACAGTAACATAGACATGACTAAACCAGTTCTTTTTCACCAGTGAGTAATCTCTCCAGGTCAAGCCTATGAAGAAAGGAAAAAGTAAATTTTAGCATTCACATCTCCAAAGCCATGCTGCCCCTGTTGACAAGCCTTAAAAGTTTATATTAATATTATTTCCAAAAGTCAGAAATTGCTGTGAACAATTAGCAGGAAAGCTTCTAAGTACAACTATTATTGTAATTTTTAGCAGAAGAAACAGAACCCTGTTCCTGTTTGAATAAGGCAACACCAGCCCTGCTCCCCACACCATCCATATATAGTAAGGAATGCTCGGGGCACTGTGGTGTTCCTTCTCCCAGGGATCTGTGCCAAGCAGAACCAGGAGAAAAAGGAAGACTTGCAGGATCATCTCCTGCTGAAATCAAACTGGATGCTTAAAACAAGGGCCCATCCTCCCAAGCCAATGGAATGTCTGTAAGGAAATGCTGAAGTGGCACAAAGAGCACACTGCACACCTGAGTCCAATGTGACAACCAAAAAGCCAATACCAATAAGGTACTGCCCTAGTCAAACAGATCACAGAATCACACACAGAATGACGAGGTTGGAAGAGACCTTCAAATAGAAACAGCTCCCAACTGCTCTGTCAGCAGTGGGAATCACCTATCACAGCTCAGCCAAAGGACATCATCTCCTGAGGAAGCCACAAGGGTAACAAGCCACAAAATCACCTTGCCTAAAAGCTGAGAGTGCCCAGTTTCTCTGATAATTACTCTGTTCCACTTCTGCTTTCCCAGAAGGTTTTCAAATGAAGGGTCAGCTGTTCTGCTGGGTTTCAGTGCCTAGCAGTTCCCATTTTTCTCCTGTATTCCTAGTATACCACAGGACATCTACTCCACTCAGAGTTGCCAGATACAAGCATGAAAATGTACCTGAACGTCCACAACATCTGCATGAACCCTAAAATCTTCTCTTTTTTTGGGATCCTCTTCCTAGAACACCTTGACACAAGCAGAAAAATCCAGAGAAGAGATTACCTTCCAGGAACTGAGAACATGACACTAACATGAAGTTAACTAAAAGCCAGCAGGGATTGGTTTGCTCTGTTCCATGTGGAAGGTGCAGCTTGAGGGGAGCTCCCGTTCCACGCCCAGTTTAATGGAGCTGTGCCACAGGAAAAGCAAAGTCAGGACTGTACTGATCTGATCCATGACAGAGACACTTCAAGACCTACATATTCCTGCATTCTCCAAGAACAAAAGGAGGTTAAGTGCTTTGAATTCATCATTGTTTCACTCAGGAGCAGGATTATTTAAGGATTGCTGTGCTTGACAGCATGAAATTCAGCCAACACTTATGGTATTTCTGGGACAGCAAGCAGCACAATCCTTCTAATATGAGGAAGCTCAAAGAAGCAAAACCCTTTTGATGAAATTATTTAAGCTAAATAAAGTTCACCCAAATAATTCCAGACCACTGATGCAGCAGTTCTTACCCAACAGCAACACAGACACTTAAGCATTTCCTACAGATCTGGAAGAAATGACTGCTAAATCCTCAAGTGTTTTGCTTAAGCAAATATCCTCATAAATCTTCATCAAGTATAAAACAAGCCGGCTAAAATCAAACAAACAAGCCACAGAAAAGAATAATGTTTAAAAGCCCTGATGTAATGTCCAGTGCTGATCAGCTATTCCAGCTGAATTATGGCTACAGTGCAGTGGAAGTGTCCTTATTCCTCTCACTTTGTAACCACTGCTTTCGGAAGCTCAAGCATCCTGTGGTTACAGAACCTCTTGTCTGCATAAAGGAGACCCAAATTTGTTTTTCCATGAGTTCTTGTGGGTCAGTGACCTATTACAAAAACGTTTTTGATGAAATCAGGTTCGTTTATTTTCATGTTGTTAAAATAAACCTCGTTGTTTTGTGGCCCTGGTCAGAGGTACTAATGCAAACCAAACCCTCTCACTGAAGCATTGCATCCTGCTCCTTGCTACTGCCCTCAGCCTCCCCTGCACTCTTCCTGTGCTTGGACTCCTCCTGTGCTGGCCTATTGACAGAGCTGCTAATGGCTTCCCTTGGAAAAGAGGAATTTTTAATTTTGTTAAATTTTTTTATAATGTTTGCAAAAGAAATAAAAGGTTTGCTCTTGGACCAGCTATAACCAAGAGCCTGGCAGTCCAGCAATGGCTGAGTAATGTATAACTACATAATTATGTGCTACAGGCAGAGCAAGCCATGAAATTTGATGGTATTAGTGCCCTCTAGGAGTCCACAGGACATAAATACAGTAACTAGGAGCTATCACTTTTCCAACTGCATGCCCCCTATTAGAAAATACCACCTCTACACATCTTCAAAGAAGAAGTGGTTTCTTAAAATGATTTCATTCCCTGAATAGCCCCCAAAGGGTAAGGAAGTGACAGCTAATGTATCATTTTAAAATTTATTTCAACAAGAGTCCTATAAAAATAGACACAGAAATAGGGTTCTTGGACAAAACTCATGGACAAGAAAGAGTGGGAAGGATTCATCTTTGAACTAATTTATAACTAACACAGGCTTAATTCTTGTTTTTGGTGGTGGGTTTTTTGAGTGGTTTTTTTGGTTTTTGTTTTTTTTTTTGGTTGGTTGGTTTTGGGTTTTTTTTGGGTTGGTGGGGTTTTTTTTGTTTGGTGGGTTGGTTTTTTTGGGGGGGGGTTTCTAAATAAAGATGGTCCAGTAGAAACCCAAAGCAGCAGGAAGTGCAGGGGACTCACAAAGCATCAGCTGGTTCCTTTTTCACCTGTTCTTTCCATTTTACCTCCAGATTGTGTGGACAAGCCCTACTCCTTGCAAGGTACTCATCAACAGTAGAAGGATGAAATTTTTACTGTTTCAGAATGTTTGTGTCCCTCACATCAAGTACAATTCCAATAAAAGTGTCTGGGCTGCAGGAACACACATTATCACACCTGCAGCTGACACATGTGGAGCAAGTTGGGGGGGATTGATTTCCTCAATTCTTCTACACCTACTTTTTCAGTCCTGAAACTCCAAGTGCAGCAAATGCAGAATTTTTCTGGCAAATTGACATAAATGTCAAAGTTATGGCAGAGATGCTATAACTTAACAGGGTCATAGGAAAAGGAAAGAGAAATTTTTAGGTTTTTCTAGATGGATGGTAAGAAATACAAAATACAAGCACATAACCTGTATTCACACCACACCATCTCACCTGTACAGGAAAGATACATATTTCAGTGCTTGCAGTAATGCTTGATTAATTTCAATAAAAACTAAAGTTATGGGCTTTAATATAAGGGAAAAACTCCCGACATCAAGATCCAAGCCCCAGCTGCCTCTCATTTGAGGTAACACCCTGATCAGGACACATGACACAGCTGAGCACTTCTTCAAGTACCCAGCGCCCACAGAAGGACAAAGTCTGCCTCCAAAAAAAGCCCCAGATATATTTTTTTTTCATGTTTCAGCTTTTCCTCACACTTCTGTAAGTCATGTTCCCAGTGAGGCTTCTAAAAATCAACTGACCTTTTCACAATGTGGTTTAAACTACTGAAATACTTAGAATAGAACCACAGACAGCTTTATTAGGACACTGAGCAGGACGGTGACTTTCTGTACAAGCAAAACACAGACTGGGGGCATCTGAAAATGACCCAGGTTTTGCTTCTAGAAGTCATTTCAAGCCTTTTTTTTTGTTTGTTTCAGCACAGTCTTACTCCACTAGTGATCTATACTTACACTTGAACCACTGTGTCTCCCAAAAAAATAAACAAGTTCTACCTGCAAGCCCCTGTTGGCAGGAGAAGGTAAACACTAATTAATCTTGAGATACTGAGGCATGGACATTACAGAAGTGTCTCTGTGTGAATACAGACTACTTGGTTATTATGGTGCACGTTTATAGCACACAATATTCAGTTTTAACCATGAACAGAAATCATATTATTAGAGTTTTAGTGAAAAAAAAAAAAAATTTTTTTAGTTGGCTTTTCCGAAAAATAACATGAATTCTCTAGTTTCAAGGTTCTAGTTACCTCAGCCCTGTAGTAGATCTTTGAAGAAAATTCAATAAGTTGCTAGGAATAAGTGCTGACAATACTGGTGGCTACAGATATGAAATCAACAAAATTCAAAGGGAAATTTATGTATTTTGGGCTATAAAAATGTTAAGACAGTCTCAAAGCTTTAAGTATGCTTCATTTTGGGATGTGCATTTACTGTTCACAGTACATATGAGAAATGGTTTATCATTTTACTACAGTCAAAATAAGGGAATATTTTTTCTGAAAAATAAATATAAATGACAGAATAGTTGATTCACCATATGATGATCTGCATGAACTAAGCTTTCCTGGAGTATTTTCTCTCTTCCCTAAATGTTGTGAGAATCTTGACTCTATATGGAAATGTATGTACCAGACACGTTGCACCATTCCCTTGCAGAAAAAATGACTTTTTGTACTAATAGCTGCAAACCCCTCTCCTCTCCCAGTTTTATATGATTGTATCTCTGAGGAGCAGGAACAGCAACGAGAGAGCCCCTTCAAATAAAAAAGAACAATAATCGTTCCTGACCATATCTGATACATCACTTGCACAAAGGACTGACATTTCTCTAAATTACCGGCACTTAAATAGTGTAAGAAAAATACATCTCAGTGAAATCTTCCAGAGCAGCCAGTGCACAGTACTGACAGATAAGTGAAGCATGTGAGCCATATCCTGGGAACATTTATTTTGGCTGTTTGAGCCAAGAGCAACTGAATCAAAAGCAATACCCAATTAATGAGCTTCCTTCTTCCTTCCAGGAATTAACCAAGGTGAGCTGTCAGCTTGAGCCAAGGTGAGACTGGATACAGTGTGGTACCTGCACTCCTCCCCAGTGGTTGACTGAAGTGCACTACTCACATTCAATCTGTCAGCATCTATTTTACTATTTTAGCCTTTTATTTGCAGACACAGACACTCCCCCATATAGATCCACAAGATCTACTACTCTGTCCTCATTACTGGTTTAGTCTTGTGTGATTCTGAAGGTAAAATATCGTCCACACAGCTCACCAATCCACCATTTGCATCTTGCATAGTGGTTTCCATCGTATCTCATGAATAAAATTTGTATTTATTATTTTATCTTCTTGTTATAATTCACATTCCTCAGGGAAGCTACTGATTTTGCCTGGCTTTTGTTAAGCAAGTCTTATAAGAAACAGGAATTCCTTACTGGTGACTTGCCAGGTCTCCTCTAAAGCCAGATATCCAGTGTGAGCTGCTGCAGGGGTGAAGGGCAGCTGGAAGTCCATGAAATACCTCTGCTCCAGGCACGATAAAACAGCAGGGCTTGCCAAAGCACCCCAGCCCTCTCCATGGAAAGGACAGCATATCCCTGATACTCAAAAGGTGCTCAGCTAGTTCAGCAGGGGCAGAATTAGATTTGCAAAAGAGAGGCAGTTCAATTTCTTGCAACAGGTGAAAATCAGCAAATCTCCGTTTCTGGGACTGACTGCCCAGCCAGCTCCACATCCCATTTCCAGCAGTGCCAATCTGCAGCTGCACACAGGACAGGGATGGATCATCCTCCTCTACACCTCTGCCAGCTTTCCACCTTTTCCTCCTGGGTTTCTCAGCTGGATGGGGGCTGGTGTATTCACCAGCCCTCAGTGAGTCTGATTTGGGCATCTGCAGGAAGGGTAAGGGAACACCCTCCAGGGCACAGCTGAGAGGGGATCCAGCCTCCCTCCAGACTCCTTCTGAGCCAGCAGCAGGAGCAAACTGCAGCTCTGGGCAATAATATGAGGAAGGAACTTGTGAACATGGAAACCTGCTACATGAGGGTGTTGCTGCTACTCTATTGCTATCAGGGTCAAAGAACAGCAGATGAAGTTGTGGGGATGGCAGGGTCCTCTCTTAAGCAGTAAAAACTGCATTACAGCCCCTAGCAACTGCAGACCCACATTCCAAATCAACACAATTCCTGAATAAAGTAGTCAGACTCTACCCATGCAACTTAGAATAATTAGTCCCTCCAAATAAATTCATGAATTTACCATGTGTTTTTCAGAGACATTGTCTGAAAGGGAAGCCCTGAACCAACCCCACACTTGAGAGCAAAAACAAATGGAAGAGACTCAATACTAGAAAAATTCTGCAGCACCTAGTGCTCCATTCTCCATGACTGTCCCATCAGCATCCAGGAATAAAAGCAATAACACCCTGTCAGATACTCCCACCCAAAACATTCTGCCTCCTCATGTTGGACTTCTCACAAAGTAAACTGTCACACAGACACTCATTTGAAAAGCAAATTTGCTTGTAAATGCAAGGTAAGAGACTGCTTTGTCAGATATTGGTTACAGAACTCCTTATTCCTTATTACTGGAAGAATTTCTCAGAGGATGTGGGGGAAGAACTTCATGAACCATATTAATTAAATATTAACCATTATCAATAAATATTACTTAAATTTGCAGGCATCAGCCACTGCAACATGGAGCTTCACACTGCTTAGCTCACAGCTGCAGGCAGCACAAGAACTAAATACTAATCTATCCTTCCTACCAGGAGACCAGAACACATCTCCAAGCATCACAAACTGAATTTCAGTTTTGTTTATTCTTTGCCAGCTCCCACAAAGAGTGGTTCAGTTTACAAGTGGTCTCTGATAGAAACTGTTTTCCCCCATCTATAAAAGGTGGCACCACTGACAGCCAGACTGTGACCTGGGATTAGACGCCACAGGACTGGTTTTCCCTCATGAAGGCAGCTGCTGCAGCAGTAATTCTGCCCAGCAGGAAAGGGCAGCTCAGATTTTGACATATCTCACACCCAATTCCTCAGGAGCCAGGGGGATGCTGCTGTCTTTGGTGTGAAAGCAGAGAAATCCATCAGTGCAACATGCAAAGAGACACCTCCAGCAGCCCCTGGGCAGTCTGGCAGCAAACCTGGCACCAAACCAACTCACCTGGGGTAGTTGGAGCAGCAAGAGGGAAACACTCAACTGATTAAACTGATTAAATACTCAGTCACAGCTGTAAATCCACTTTAGGGGTCTTTGTTCTCCTCCATTTCCAGATCAGCATTTCATGAGCACAGCTTTCCAGTGGGATTGTGCTACCCACCATGTCACAGGACAGTGGGGACTGAACACAGTGAGGCTTTTTTTTCCTGAAAGGTTACACTGAACTGTGTGACATCCTTATAGCTCCATGTGGCCTCTGAAATGTGTGGTGCATGCAGCTCCAGCAGAAACATCCCAACTGCACACGCTGCAAACCCTGTGTAAACACAGTGGGCTGCTCCATGCTGCCAAGGACTGGCTTTTGTTTACAACAGCAATGCTCTTATTACCTTCCCAGCTGCTCTGAAGCACCTACCAGCCTCTCCACTCAGTGTGGTAATTGTGGAAGATGCTTTCTGTATTACATGATTTATTTAAAGCCTGTTCAACCTCAATTTATGAAATCCAGATTGCAAAGCCCTACATAACAATTTATTCTTTCCCTTAGCATCCCTGGTCACTAATAGCAATTTTACAGTACACTGTGCCAAATAAATACACTTTAATACCTCAATCAAGCATTTGGGAAGCTGCTTACAAAGACTCAATGCACAGTAGCATCAGTGCAGTTAAAAATCAAATGTCATTTCGATTTTGACCTCTGTCTTCACACACACCAAACCAAAACCATACCAGGGTTAAAATCTGGATTCTAGCTTTTTGCTATTTTCTTAGAGCTAATTATTTTTCCCAACTTTGAGAAGATTTGATTTGGCCACACTTATACATTTTTCCCCCCTCCCTTAAACAACAAAAACACAGTTTTAGTGTTTTCAGATGTTGAGATCTTTTATGCTTGCTAAAGACACTAATTTGAGTAGAAAGAAGCAGCCATCAGCCAAAGTCCATTCTTTTGAAGATTACAGAGCTACGTGACAATTCCTGGCAGTTGGCCGTGGAAAAGGCAGGATCTGTTGGTGTCTTATATCCTGCCTCATTTTTCACATAAATGTGTGACATACATCTGGCTCTGGGAGAAATGTCAGTTCATCCTTCAGGCCCACCAATTCGCCTCTTGATCCTCTTGGCACGTGAAATTTCATAATCGTTTATCTTAAAATCCTACACTGTGTTAATAGCAAAGCATAAAACTGAAATGCTGAAATCCAAAGTAGGGGTCAGCTACCTCAGCACTAATCTGTGTGTTCTGGAATAAAGCTACACAACCTTGCTGCAATAAAAGCACTGGAAACATTCTGGCTTTTCCACTGTGGTGAGTACCTCTGGTGTTTCTCAGGGTTCTGGATCTCAGGATTCAGCAGGACTTACACTGAACACACAGAATTTTGCCAGTAGACAACGGGTTAGATTCCTGTATTTTCCAAGTGCTGAGTACAAACATGCCAAAAAAAAGAAGTGGTTTCTACATTTCACTTCCACAATGCTTCGTTTCTCACCTTTGCACTGTCTGTCGCTTTAAGATACCTTGCATTAAGTTCTTTCTTCAACTGACATGGCCAAATTTTACTGAGCCAATATTCTATCTGAGAATATCCTCCTTTATTTGCATTTTAAGCATTAATGCCCCACCAAAAAAAAAAAATCAGAGTAAATACAAATAACTGCAGGGCCACCCCCATGGCATATTTGGCAGCAGTGGGTATCAGCTCTGAAGACACTGTATTTAAAGTTTACTTTTACAGGACATTAGCAAATTTTGCTAAATTGCTCAGATAATAACAATGGATGTGCTTCAGTGTCCAGTCAAGTGAAAATAAAATGAGCTCAAATATTCACCTGAGCTTAAGCCTTTTGGATGCTTACCATGAGAGGAGGAGTGGAACATACTTCCGCTGCTACTTTGAATAAAAACCTTTATATGTGGTAATTTGCCAGAATAGAAATTACTCCTATTCTTTAAAGTTTGACCCAGTACAGCTGCTTTGTTTAAAAATAAGTTAATGGTTACTTTTGCATCCACTTCAATAGATCGAAAAAGAACATTATTCCAAAAATCGAAGCAATGAAAGTGATTGTTATTTGAAAGAAATTAAATGGAAAAAAGCCAGGTTTTTTTTTAAATGCAACCAACATACTTTCTTCATTAACATTTGCAACGTTTGACAACACTTAATAAAATAGCTTTAATATTACCTAAAATGTTGCAATTTAGCCTTTGTAAGTTACGCCAAACTTTCCGCAGTCCATTCTCCAAAGCCCATTGACTCACAGCAAAAATTTCAGATTTATAGTTTTGTCCTACAAATGATTTCAGCTAAAATACCAAAAAGTTGCAAGTTTCCAGACCTCCCTCTCATACTACATTAATTTAGGAAATATTTTAATGACAGGCAATCCTGAAAGAGAAGCAGAGATTCAGTATGGTTAACAGGCCAAGCAAAGAGATCATACAGGGAAGGAAAAAAAAGTTGAGACTTTCAAACATCACAGACTTAAAGAGACACTATTAAAGGTATCATATTTCCTGCCTTTTGCTTTCACAATATATATTGTTTTCAGTTGCTGGCAGAGCAGGCTCTGCAGAAACACAACACACAGATGACACTTGAGTTTTGTTTCTGGCTACCAACAGCCAGCCCTTTCAAAATTTAACTACATGAACCTTTATCTAAATATAGACATGAGGAAACTACATGGATCTTTATCTAAATATAGGTATGAGAAAGATTTATTTAAATATATACACATGTATATAAAATGAGCTTAAAACTAGGAGTTGGTAGTTAGGATACTGACTCTTCAAGATGATGTATAATGTGGAAAAACTATTCTACAATGTCAGGCTATGTTTAGTTTTAGAAAATTAAGCTAGATGTTTTTTCAGGGTTTTTTTTTTCTGAAATTAATCAGCTATGACAAAACTGCACCTGAAAGTACTTTCTAATTGAATATAGGTGAAAATCTGTTATAATCAAAATTTTAAACTCATCTCCCTTATTGCCATAGATGGAGCTTTCTGATTCATGACAAAAGTACTGGGTAAATTAATTTTAAATCTTCAGTGTATTCGTTAAACAACTCAAATGCAAATCTAATCCTGAGATCATCTGAAACAGCTTTAGTACAGCATTAGCTCAATACTTCAGACTTCCTTTGAATAATTGCTAGTGGGCACTTAACTCTCAAAAGCTGCTTTAGAAAATATCAATGGGAAAATAACAAGTCCGACAAGAAATGCCTTGCAGATAACAGTTACCAATCAAGCATAAAAAGCCTGCATTCCAAACCAGCTTGTGATATTGTTCTGGTCACCTACCTCTAACAAAGAATAATTCTCCAAGGTATTTCAGTTTTGCAGAGATTTTGTTCTGCTCCCACTGTTAGCAGGCAAAATTAATGATGATAAGGAGCACACTCAGCTAAAGAGCAGCAATTGGATGCAGAATTAACTTTGTCCGTCTTAATATTTAAATTTATATTCCTAAAGGGCCAGGAGTGTCCTATAAACTGATTCCAGATTAAGAGACATCTTATATTCACCTTCTCCAAAAAAGAAAAGAAATTAACTGAATTGATATCAAAAGCAGAGGAAATCTACAATCCATCCTCCACTAAGTCTTCCATGATACCCTGGAATCCACTGATATCACTGGCATTATTCTACTTCAGAAAAAATGAAGCTAATCAGAAACCTAAATATAAAGGCAGTTTTAGAAATACTGTGATTCTCAAAGGAGAAAATGCCATTTCCATTTGTGTAAACATATATAAAATACAAAAATACACAATAATACAAAATTATTTTTAAAAAAGAATCTTTCCTCTACATACCAATTTTAAGACTTGCCCAGATAATGTCCTTTTGATAATATTATTGAGACTCTGCTTTCATTCCCAGTTCTATTTTCTTGGCAGCCACTCTACATTTTATTTCAAGTATTAGCTATCATGTTATAAAAATTCAGCTGTGTTTAAAGAGCATGCTTTAATTTAGGCAGGTAATCATCTCTCTCTTTCTTAAATGAAGTTAATTTTATTATCATAATATACTATGGATGACCATTAACAGTGAGGTAGAAAATCTGTAGCTGTTCCACAGGTATAAATACAGATACTCACAGCCGTTCAAGTTGTTTCAGATCCTGGAAAGCTCCACGTTCTATCACACTGATCTGATTTTCTTCCAAGTGTCTGCAATTCCAGAAATACCAGTTAATTTTAACAAAATATAAAAGCATCCCCACGTCTCTTCAAACATTAGCAAAATCCTCTTCACCTAAGTATCAATACCAATCTTCATTGGAGATTTTAATAATCAGGGCAGAGGAGCACTGTTCTTGGTTCACTAACAGGAAATTAACTCCAGATTTTCCTCCTGACCTCCACATTTGGTAAATATTTTTGTTCCTAAACTTCTGTAACCACATCTTGCTCAGAAAGGTGCTGGTCTGGAGGCTGGTGGTTATAGCCCTGGGACATTCCTAATCTTTCTAGGATATTTGTGTGCCATAATTGAGATAACTGACTTGTACAGCCCACAACAGAAACCTACCCAATGGCAAATTGGTTTTTTTGTCCAGTCTCTGTTCTGCACTGATTTGAAGCTTGCTCTGGAGCAAATCCTCTGTCAGTGCTCAAAAGGGGTTCCACTCCTCAGAACCAGCAGCTGTGTGACAAATCTCCACAGCCTCACTGAACAACAGGGTGCAAAAACACCTGGGACAGGTCCAGCTTCCCCCTGGTGCTGATCCTGCTTTTCTGCCCACCTGACACCAACACTGGGAATAAGCTGCAAGCAAAGGAGACTGACTCCTCTCCAATTTCCAGTGTGCAGGGCATGACTGCCATTCAGAAATGCCAACATTTCTGCCACAGCAAAAATGCTCTTGATAGGTGAAGTGGAAGCCAAGGAAGAGAGATTGCAACAGTCCCATCTGAGGTGACCTTTTCCCTCCCTCCAGCACACATCCACTCCTGCTGCTGTGACAGCACTCATACAGGGACCAAACAACTCTGAGCATTCTGAGTAACCACCTCTGAACAGTCTGGACCCAGTGAAGACCAGGGAAAAACACACTTCTTCCCTGTTCAGCAGCCACTCCTCTGCCCTCAATCCTCTGAGGATGCTCAGAGCTGTCTGACTGGAGAGGAGCTGAGGGCACAGGCAGCAGGAGAGTATTCCACAGGTAACACCAAGAAGATGAAAATACAAAACTACAAAACTCAAGCACGTGAACGAGACAGTCACGTTGCTTTAAGGACAGGGAGGAAATACTGTGTGAGGGAAAGGGAAAAGGATGGAGCTGTAAGGGATGAAAAGGTGCACAAAGGAGTATTTTGAATGTTTGTTTGAATGTGGTTGCTTGGGACTGGGGGATGATTTGTTGCTGTACAGGGCTATGGGTTTCCAGGTCACTTGTTCCTGGTCCTCATTCTGATGTGTGCAAACAGGATTGTGCTACCTTGCTAGGAACATTGTGACAGGCTGCAGATCTCTGTCTTCTCACCATATCCCCCAACAAAACAGGGCAGGGAGGGGAAAAAAAGAAAAAATAGGGCTTTAGTAACAGAATTATGAAGAGACTGTAAGAGAAACCAAAGAAAAGTCAAGAGATGTTTTATTCCAGTGACTCCTGTGGCAGACACCACACTACTCAAAGTCTGAGCAAATGAGTTACATAAACCTGGAATGAACACAGGACAAAAGCTCCATATAAATATGGCATAAAGTTGTACATTTTGGCTATTCCTGAAGGCATAAAAGACTGCAGCAGCATTAGGCAATGTCTGACACTATAAAAACCCAACCAAACTGAAACAACTACTGGCATTAATATAGTATAGAACATGTATTTTAATATACTCCCAAAATGGTACTGACAGTTGGGATGGGAGCCAAGGAAATCTAAACAACTCCTCTGCTAGAGATGAGAAAAACATCACAAGAACACAAAGCCTTCCCACAGATTTGAGGTGTTCCCTCAGTATATGACAACTTGTTCACAAGCGTTAAGGTAGGAGGAACAAAGACTCACCTTTTCCTTAGCAGGACTTAAATATTTCTTGAATTATCACTAAAGAACAGTTCAATAGGTGCAGCTTTAAGGCTTGTTTTAGAAAATACTCAGAGAAAAACTTTCCATCACTAACTTAGTGGTGCTGTTTGAATTTTGTGTAGAGAAAACAGGAAACCAGGAATGACTAAGTTTGCAGACTGATGTTTGAGGCCCATCCACAGGTATGGATAAGCTCTTGACAGATACTGAGACCACGAGACAGCACCACCCAACATCTTTGTATTTATAACTGAATACTAGACCAAAAAACTCACCAGTTTCCTTGTGTTCAGGTTCTACAGCTATTCTTGATCAACTTCTGCTTAATACTATACAAAATGCTGTTAATGGGACTGTACCTTACAGTGGCCAAAATCTGAAAGTCCTATTTGCTAGTGTCTCAATGTAATTGATTTATGCATGAGTGATTCTAAAGCAGACCAAAATCTCTACCACATGACTTCTTCAAAGCTAGTAAGAAACAACTGAACAGCTCTGAAACTACAGTCACTTTAGTGTGGAACTAAAATTTACTGTTTCACATGACAAACTGTTCAGGTTGCCTGGTTTAAAAGAATACCAACAACTGAATAATCTGCCAAAATTACTAGAATTTGATCTCTGGAATTATGGAAATTGTAAGCAATAGTCTAAAATAGTCTCGTAAAAAACAGTCTCGTAAAAACCAGACTAAGTTTTGTGTTTTACTCACAAGACACGAAGATTCTTCAGCCCCGTGAAGTCCGTCTTTGTGATTCTTGTGATGTTGTTTTTTTCTAGATCTCTGCAGAGGAAAAAGAAAGCGGCATTCAGACGCTATAACTGACACCCAAAATTCCATTAGTGATGCTCCATCTGCATCACTGGAGCACCCACCAGCTGCTCAAACTGTACAAAGAAATATTTCCATTAAAATCTCAAAAATCAAGTCATTGATCTTGAGGCATTTTCCCTCCTCCTCTGTGCTGTTCTCACAGATGAAGTTTCTCCCATTTTTAGTTCCAGTGTCAGTGCTCACTATAGCCTTCCTTCCCCCTCAGACTATGATTCTGTAAGAGGCTGTGTACATTCAACACCTAGTTAGTACAAAACAGCTGAAACAAGAGCACAGGGCCCCAAAATTATTATTCTAAACCCAACCCCAACCTACTGCAGAAACTTTGGCCACACAGAGCCTGAAAAGAGGACAGCTTAGTTCAGTGACTCCTTGGTGTGCTCCTACCCTGATTACTGGAATATTCACTAGTTAGCCATTTTCTCCCCTCTAGACCTGCCTTTGCCAAGAACCCTTAAAGTTCTGCCAGTTGAGCATGTCCTGTTACTTGGCCTTAGATATTTTATGGTTTCCAGTCCTGTCCACACTGTTCTCCCTAACACAGTGCTATCCAACAGGGACAAGACAAGCAGTTGGTCTTCCTTTCTGGTCTTCATGCCATCAGAAATACGGCGTGTAGACACAAAATGTATAATATTTTTGGCATAACTTTTCAAACATTTGACATCAATCTTGCAATGAGTCTAACATATAAGCAAGACCTTAACTGGATTGAAGCAGTATGCGATGCACTAGAGCACAGAAATAAGTGTTTAAGAATATTGGAATCTACATCTAATGGTTATTGACAGACATCAAAATAATACTAATAAAATTCTTAAGTCATAAAATGGATTATAAACAGATTTTACAATCTATAGGAATTACTTCATGCATCTTAGCACGAGACATTTCTGTAATACAAGAAACATTCTCCTGTCAGGAAAGCACAGATGGAAAGTAAGGACAAAGATAAGGAAATGAGGAGGGAAAAGTCCCTCTGTCTCAGCTATATGCACAAGCCAGCTTGTACCCCTACGTGCCTTCCACCAGCTGTATTTTAAAAGGTTCACTGAAGAGAAGAAACCACAGAGCCTGTGCAGGGCACGTTCACTGCCCGTACCAGCCGTTCTCTTCCATTTGTCTTCATCCTGATGATTGACTCATGCTTTTCCCCAAGAATACCTTTGAATCACTGCCTACATCTTTCAGATTTTCCAGCTTAATTTCCTCTTCTGTTCCCAGTTCAGTTCTCCTACCCTGGTGCATCATTAACTAGTCAGTGGTGTGCCAGTGAGCTGATTGCAAGAAACACTGGAAAGAATTACGTCTGGAGTAAGCAACGTGTAAATAGCTTGTGTTTGACTTGCACGTTGTTCCCCATCTGCTTTTCATGGCATTCCATCACAAGCTTTCCCTTTATCTCAGAGAAGCTCTAGCAAAACACAGCATTAAGCTGGTTGGAATCCCCCAAGGCAGAGAGGAGCCAGCCAAGGGACATGGAGCAACACGATGTCCGAGGCCTCAGTTTTTGTGTATTTTGGTAAGACTTGATCCCACACAGCTTTGCTTGGCTTCAACAAGTGCATACAGAACCACCACTCCTGCCATCCACACAGCAACCTCTCCACCACACCCAGTCTGACCCACCAGTCTCACACATGAGCACAATTCCTCTCTGCTTTCAGCCCCAGGAACACTCAACATCCTTCCCCTGGGGAAATCTGCAGCTCTCTGTTCTGAAAGACTTTAACATTCCTTGATCAACACATATCTTGAGATTGCTTTTTCCTCTACTCCTGCAGATTGGCACAGCCTATCCTGTATACACAATATCAATCATCCTATTAATCACTTACAAAGTTTAGTGTCTAAGTGAAAGGTTTCCATTTCTGTTATTCCAATTACTTGTGCCATGCCCTAACCTTAAAAGAAACATTCCTCATCAAGTTCACTTTCCTCAAACCATAACTGCAGCCTCTGTTTTAAAAAACGGTGTTTACCTTCTGAACATTTGCCTTTTCCAGCATGCTCTGCCTCAAGGCTTATCTGCCATTTGAAGAAAAACAGACTAAAACTGTGATGAACTATGTAAAATTTCCTCCTCCTGTTCACAGTAGGTCTAACGCTGCTGCAAAGCAGCAGATTGCCACAGGTTACCCCATTAGTCAATTAAAGTTTGTGACTCTGAAGTTACTGAACTAATGCAGACATTAGTGGTTTACAGCTGGTATTTGTGGGCAACATAATATTTTATGTTTCCTTTATAAAGTTTGGCAGCTGATTATGGGCTCACTAGTGGGTTTCAACTACAAAGAGCTAAACCTTAACATGTAATCTTGGTTGGCTTTCAAACACATCAGTGTTCAAAAGGACTCTTGGAAGCAAACAGATTTCTTGGAAAAGAAATCATCTGGGTCTAAGATATGAGGAAAATAATACCATGAAGGCAAATTTAATTTATATTTCACTTCAACACGTATCTATGTCCAGATGAAATAATTCTACATAATATTCCTATCGTGCAGAATTCCTGCATTTTGGGTAGTATGTGGGGCCAAGCAGATCTTGAATCCTACTCAACACATCTAAATCTCCCACAGGACCAGCTACCACTGTCTTTCACATACAAATAAGACAGCCTAATCAATTAAAAACATCAAAGAAAACTCCAATAAGGAATACTGGTCTCTTCTGGAGTGTCAGCAGCAAAGTTGATTATCACTCCATTAAAGAGAAATCAGAAATGACATCTACATCAGCTTTGGTAAAACTCTTAACATTTGGTCTGTCTTGTCAATTTATTAATTTATTAATTCATTTCAGCATAATTTGTAGGATAAAGCTTGCTAGAAACAATGCAGCTACAGTGGTCACTTTAAGAAAACAGACGTGGAAGGAATTATTTCACTGAGGATAGAAAACATGAATTGGACTAGAATGGTACAAGACATCATGAAAGTGAGTTCAGATGAGCTATTAAGGGAGCTTTACTCATAAACATGTCCTGCTATGTTCTAATAACAATTTAATTCAACACATATTTTGTAGATGCTGAAGACTGAGTCACACAATGTACACACTTATTACAAACAGGGATGCTTGGAGCAACTGGAGCAAATCCTGCTTCATTGCAATAATTCCTCTGAATTGCTTCATCTTTCATTCTTCTCTAAGGACAATCAAGTGAATTTAAGACAGACTTTTCCATGTCTTAAAGCATCAGCATTCCCAGGAGCATGCCAGGAGTGCACAGATTTCCTCTGCTACATTACTTAAATTTTGCTTGATAATTATTCTGTTCAGCCACTCAACTCTTCCAAAACATCCGGATGCTGTTCTCAGCCCCCACCCTCTTCCTTGGACTGGAGAAAGTTTACAACTGGAGAAGGAGATCCACTTGTCTCTTCACACTTTGTGCTTCAGCCTTCCGGGCTCTCCAGCCTTTGGCAAACACAGCCCCTCATCCCGGACAGCTTGGAGCCTCCCTCTCCTCTCTGATGCTCAAAATCAGGATGGAGTCTGACACCCCATCACCCCCACAATGAGCACTGCAGCTCTCACAGAAGAGCCAATAACAACAGCAATCAGGTGCTGAGGTCTTGCACAATCTTCAGCTCAGTAATTCAGCAGATATGTATAAACAAAATACAGCGTTCAAATCCTTTTATGTACAAGGATGCAGAAATTCAAAGCAACACTACTAGATCGTAGCAAGTTCCAATTGTAGTCAGAGGCTATTTTGCTGCCATCTGAACCATCTCTCTATTACAACATCCAAGATCATCTGGATAATAAAGTTTGGGCCCTCATCATAGTTGTGAATCTTAAACATACCCAGGTCACTCCCTAACTTAATTCCTCAACATCTCCAAGACAACAGGTTTGGGGTCTTTTAATCAGCTGCTCATTTCAGAGCTCTGGTTGCCCAGCTGGGCTTTTCCAGGCACACAGAAGCCAAATTGAAGAGTCTTAATAAAGCACAAACCAGTTCTCTTTCTACAACTCTGCAGTGGTTTGGTTTTGCAGCCTCTGATACATGGGCACTGCACAAGTTCATGGGCACACAAAAAACACTCCTTCTCATTTCTTACTTACACAGCAAATGCTGTGCTTGCTTAAAAAGGAGGTTCTATTTTGTGCTAAAGAAAAAACAAAAACAACAAAAACAAACAAAAAAAACCACTTTTTTTTCTGATCTGAGGTCTGAAAAACTATCAGACTTCAGGTCTATTTCTGTTACCTTTTGGTCAGAAAAGAAATTGCCTAAATTTAGTTCCCTCTCTAGAAAGAACACAGTTGTGGCATTTGGTTAAAGCCATTTATTATCAATAAATGCTCAAGAACAACAAATTTGCCTCTGTTTCAGAGAATTCTCAAGTGCTCATCTGGCAAACAGTGACATTCCTAACAAGAAAGCTGGAGATCCTTGATGCCCAATAATTTCATGGCAGTAGCTCATTTTGCATTTCAGTGACAAAAACAAGTCCTAGACGGGCAGTATTTTGAAAAATATTTGTCTAAATACTGTCTTTAACCTAAGACAACATTACACAAAATGAAAATACGTGGCAAATAAAAATAACCTGCTACCTAAGGAGAAGGAGCACCAGACTGAATTGCAGTCCTCAGATAGTTCTTCATTTACATCAATAAAGAATTCAATAAGAGCAGTAGAGAAGCTCATCTCAATAAGAGCAGTAGGGAAACTGTATTTAAAGAAAAATTAACTACCATACACTTCAAAAAACAGCTCTTACCCAAGTTAAACAGCACTAGGATTCTTTCCTGTCCAGCTGCTTCCTAAGTAAGGTAAATATTCATTTCTAGTCACAGAACCTCAAACACAAAGTTTAGTTTCTGTTCCTGTTAGGTTTTCAAAGTGGTCACCACACACCAGTTCAAAGCTGCACACATTTGTGTCTCAGTAGGGACAAACAAATCAGCCCAGAACCCAACACTCTGAAAGGGATCTTGATTCAACCAACATCCCACAATCTACAGGGAAGATGCATTTCTCTTCACCTCATTTTTGGTATTTTTCAAGAAGGAATGCATAAAACGTGTGTGTCACGGACCAAAGCTTAGGAACTAATAAAAACCTCTCTTCTTCCCCCAAAAATAGGTCAAGATCCAACACACCATCTAGAATTCCCATCAAAACAAACCCCACCTGGGACACTATTCATGCAACTTCCAAATGTTCTTGAAGAACAGAAGAAAAATCATTTTCCAAGAAACTTAAGAGCACCTGTTTTGAAGTGATAGCACACATCCTTTGCTATGATTAATTTGTACCACATTCCAAAGGGTTTATTTTAAATGGCAAAATCAGCATTGAAAACATGGGAACTAAAATTCATTTGATAATGAATGAATCCAGATTCCTGGATCTAAGGAGTTCCTGATGTTTTTCATTAGCCCAGTTCCCCCAGGTAACTAAAGCAGCCCTCACTGCTGAGAAATGAGGTTTTTTTTCTGTGCCACTGTGCTGCTAAAGGACTTTGTCAGCCCAAACCATCCTGAGTCATCCCCTGCAAGTTTTTCTGTGCCTTGTTTTCCCCATCCTAGCCACCTCCCAGGTAACCAAGATCACAGACACGCAGCACCTGAGCTGGCAGAACCTGCATTTTCCACAGCAATGCATTTTTTTCACCCTTGACCTGGCTACTGCTTACACTCCAGAAACTTAAAGCCATGAGGAAAACCTTCTTGATTTTTAAGAAAGCTACCTGCAGGGCTGGAGGCAAAAAGCTGTTCAGTAAAGCCTCCCCTCTTTAGAAGTGCTTTAGTTCTTGGTTTGGGAACATGCTAAAACCAGGACTGGGACAAAAATCCACTCCCATGTGTGAATGTACCCACACAGCAGAGTCTGGCTGCCCTTTCAGTCTTCACACACCCAGTATGTGTTTTATTATTTCAATCATTTCCCAGGATTTCTGCTGTGCAGCTAATTTTCTTTAATGGGTATGAACTGCCACCAGCCTCTTAACCTTAAATGACCATAATTCCCACCAGAAAGCACTTGGCAATTCTCTCTTTTGCCTTCAATCCAAGAACTTCAAAGTTACAGTGATAAACTACTCAATTATAACACTATCCTGAAGCCCTCTGGCAGCACAATCTGCATATCTTCAGATTGAACATATTTTCATCTCCAGTTTTGCAATGCAGGAAATGAATTCCTGGGACTGGATTTTATGAAATACACAAATTCCACCAGTTTCCAAATCACATGGGCAAGTATGAACATCACTTCTAAAGAAAGACAAAAACTTTAAAATCATATTCAGCTGAGGTAATTCCATTTTTTAAAAAATAGTACATTTCATCTCTGTAAGACTCTAGATTTTTTTTTCTTCTAAACAGCTGACTTTGGAGCATAAGAATTTATTTTTATTTCTACTGAGCTCTAGAAAGACCAGCACTCTGAACCTTCCACATCATTTAGTTCAATAGAAGAAAAATATTCAAAGCCCTCCATCTGAGAGGAAATAAACCCATGCAACAATGACAGGTGGAGTACTGCATGACTGGGAAGATGCTTGGCAGCAAAGCCTCCTGGAGTCCCACTGTGGCCCAGAACTCCAGCAGTGGCCCTTGAAGCAGCAAAGGCCACCTCAACCATAGACAGAGGGGTTGGAGAATTTGCAAGAACTCCCTGCTGTCTTGTCCTGTGGATTTTTGACAGTCCATCTGCAATCTGGGGTCAGGACAGGCTCTCCAGGACAGGAAAGAGACTATCAGGAAGTGTCTGATGACATCTGAACAGAGGCTGAGACACCTGGGTTTGTTGAACTTTAAATTTAAAAAAGGTTAAGGGAGGATCCTACTGCAAACTAGAGCCAGCAGCTTGGAGACTGCAGAGCCCCTTGCCTGATCTGCAGTGAGAACAAGCCACAGGTGGAGAAAAGAGAAAAAAACAAGCCCTGTGACAACCACCAGCTCTTTCTAAATATTCTGCACAGTTGCAGCAACAAGAACTGCACGGACCCACACAGCAATCCCGGGATGCAGCAATGTGGACATTTTATACAAGAGTAACAATCAACTCACAACTCAACATGTCAATTTTTACTGTAGTTGTTGGATACCACGTGTGTGACACTGGATAGTTTCAGTCCTCAGGAAAATTCAAATAGCAATTAAACAGCCACACAATAGTTGGAGTGTTCGAATCCCATGCTGAAGTCCATCATATTTTTGTAACACTCCTACACGACAGCTTTTAATTCAAAAAAGGTTAGATCCTCTGTTCTGATTACAGGAGGCTTTCAGGTATGAGTCAGACTGTTTTCTTTCTGCCTGAACAATGAGAAAAAGGGACCTTGAAGGTTAAGTGCCCTAATTTTGTGAATAAGCTGCCCATTCTTAAGCCCATTACAGCGGTGCTTGCTTAATAACACACAGTGTCCAAATGATCTGGAACTGCTTGCAGACACCACACTTCTGCCCTCATCCTTATAAAAATAATAAAAAAAAAATTTGGCAAACTACAAATGTTAAGAAATATCAAAAAAAAATAAAGAACCAAAGCCTTAACTTTTTGCAATTTGTGCAGTGGCTGAATTCCCTACAGCAGACTGCAATGGAAGTCATACCAAGGCCCCCAGAAAGCAGCACAATGGATTGAGTAATTCAAGTATTTTGCTTCTTCCAAGGAAATACATGTTTGTCTCAGCCTGCAGGAATTCCTGTCTAATTATTGGAGTGTACAGGTTTTGTCATCCACATAAAAGAATTGTAATGCTGACAGCATAATGTTTACCAGTGCATTTTACACTCCTGTGTCCTTCACCTCTGTTCCCAGAGTCCTGTACTTGCTCTTGATGTGTTCCAGATCTCCTCTGGCAGTGTCACCTGTGCCCTGGTGAAAGAAGAGACCCACTGCAGGAAGAATGAAAGGGGTGGAGGTTGTCCTGGCACCTCCTCGTGTGCCAGGGCACACCTGGGCTAAAGAGGCACCGGGGGATGGAGTTCCAGCCTTGGCGGGAGAGGACAAACAGCACCCAGGGGTGCAGAAACACTGCCCAAACCTCAAGTGATGGTCTGAGCAAAGCCAAAGCTCATCTGGAGCTCCAGCTGGCAAGGGCCATCAAGAAAAGCTCCTAGCAGTGCACCAGCTATAAAATAATAAACAAGATGTGATCGTTCAGTGACTGAGGTGCTCAGAGCCTTAACCAGCACAGTCTCCCATGTTCTTGTGTTCAAGGAGCAGAGGAACAGCCAGGAGGGGCAGAGGATCAAGTCAAACATCACTTGAGAGCTCCTGACCTGAACAAGGCTGCAGGAAGACAGGACCCATCTGCTGCTGCAGAGATCAGGCTGACACAGCTCAGCCTCGCCCTGACACCTCCAACACAGGCAAACATCACCTCTGCTTGAGAGGGTTTAAAAGCACAATATGGCAAAGGCCAGGCTGGTCAGCAGCAGCCTCAATTTGGTACTGGAAAAGTCACTGAAAATGCTACAGGATGCAGTTTCTGGTTTTCAAGACCCAAATGGACATTTCCTGGCTGAATTCCATGTTCTGCTTTGAGCAGAGGCTGAACCAGGAGACCTCATGAGGTCCCTTCCAACCTTAACAATTCCATGATTCTACATTTTCTGCAAAGGAAAAGGGTAAAACGTGTATTTGTTGTCTTTTTTTTCGGGGGGAGTTCAGGAAATAGCAGAAAACTTTAAATATTAAGCATAAAAAAATAGAAAATACTTTAAATAGAGCTGCTACAGAAACATGGTTTAATATGAAGAAGGCAGGATGTGCACATCATAAAGAGTAGTAAGAACAGTTCTGTGTCAGATTAGCTCAAGCCTCATTTTAACTCATACTAAAAAATAAAACCTAAAGTTAACAACTGCACATACAAAACGTCACTTTTTTTACTTTTCGATTCTTGATCCTGTTTAGCCATTCCTACTTGACTCCTGCAACTGTAGCTCTTCTTTCACATCCAGCAGGACCAGCTGGTTACACGGATTTCAGGTGGTCAGACCAGCCCAGGGCTATCCCAAAGCTCACACTGCCACAAAAGCAGGAATCAGACCATGTCAAGCATTCTCTGGCCATGTGGCAGCTGAGTGAAAAGGTGGCCCAATCTCCTCAGGATATGAACAGAGATGTGCCTGTGCTGCAATGTTGGACGCTCCTGGACTCATCTGGGCAAAAAGCATTGCTGCAAACTTCAGCAAAACACACTTTGCTTTAATTCTGTATTTCACTTCACAGTGTGGTGTGTGACTGAACAGATCACAGTGAGGAAACTGCAGTGTTTGGGAGCTCTTCACTAATACAGACAACCTGATATTTCAGACTTGAAATATTTCACACCTGCTCCTGAGTGCAGTAAATTCTTGATGACTTGGAAAGACATTCTACAAACAAACAAATGATTTTAGTGAAGCCTGGCACGAAAATCAAGCCTTGGTTTCATCACCCTGCTCACTTTCAGACATGCACAGACTAGAAACCTTTCCCAGATCTTTTCCTGGAAAGGTAAGAGAGATCTCTGTTTACGTTTGGGGTTTTTCTTTTTGTTGCTGTTCAGGGTTTTGGTTTTTTAATGTAAAAAGCATCCAGTTTCACCAACTCTATTCATTCCTAGCACCACCACACTAAGTGTAACATGTCTACAGAGGCCACTGAGGAGCAGAGGAAGCCAAAACGTTGCAATAAAATGCATAGGGCAGTTTTAATATGTAAAATTAATTTTGAAGGAAGGGTTGTATTGACTTGATGTTAGCAACCAGATGTTGCAACCAATTTGCAAGCAATTTTTTTCACTCTCAAGTAGATTCCCACCTTCCTTGTCCCCCATCCTCATCCCAGTTGAGGTTTTTTACTTGCTGCAGTAAAGTTGAATTGATTTCACAATGTTTGCTAAATGAACACAAAACTCAAGTTTTCCTAAAGCCTTTGCACAGAAATCTGATGTTTCAAGTTACTGAGACTCCTCATGCTTATAAAATCACTTTGCACCAACCCTGCTGCATACATGAGGGCTGCGGAATAACCAACTTGGAAATTATCTATTCTATAAAATGAAGTTAACATCAACGGGGAACAATCCATTTTCTTCTTCTTAAAAACTTCATAAGCAATTAGCTAAAGAACTTTCCAGAGGGAAAAAATGAACATAAAACCAAAACCAATGCCAAACAAACCCCCAAAAATTCATAAAACACTTCTGATTGCTCCTTATCTTCTTCTGCCTATTCACATGTTATCTATTAAAACTCAAAGCTCCAAAGGATCATTGGGCTGTTTCCTACACTTTCACATTCTTATCTGAGAAACTTATATCCAGATGTGTGTTTTCATCTCTCTGAAGAACCAGCCTTTCCCTTAGGGCTTTATTTCTCAGTATCTATTTCCACTTCTGGAAAACAAGTTCTCTTTGCTCAAGAATTTCCCTTCCATCACTTTTTTTTTTTCACCTCTTTTTTTTCTGGTCTCCAGCTAACCTCCCTGCTGCATTTATCTAGGCATTTCAGACATGCACAATGGCTTCCCTGTACCATTCCCTCCCAATGAGTTCTCTTTTTTGCTGCCCAGCTGTCTTCTCAAAACCCCATCTCTAACCAGCTCTACCACTTCAAGAGGATGAGACTGCCAGGGCCTCTTCTCACCACTCTACAACTATTTCACACAAGCTTGTGACCCAAAGGCTCCCACATTGCTCGGTGATGCTGTAACCACTGCTGCCCTCCCCAAGCAAAAATGTTTCATCCAGGTTTTGCCAAAATCAGCATTTCAAAAAAACCTTCCTAATATAATGCCTCCCCAGTCTAAACAAAACCATCACACAGACAAAAGACAAAATTGGAGAAAATCCATAAGTTAAGTTCCCACTAAAGTCCAGGCAAAACATGCTTTAGGACAAACAGGAAGGCACAAGACACAAACTGCTTTCTGGACTCATCTTATCCTTGCTGAAATTTCTCAGAGTCATATTTAAACAACACAACTGTTTTAATTAAACACTGCTGTCTCCATAGCTGTGGACAAGCAGCACATACATAGGCAGGATTACTTTAATGGGCTGGATGTCCTGTGATCCCATCTGCCATGTGAACTTTACATGCCACACACTCTATCCTAAACCAGGGAGAAAAGGCAAACTGCAGTTTGCTATTTCCTGATTAGGAAAGCAGAAAAATCATTAATGTGAAGTTAAATTATATTCTTACATAGGGAATGTGTAACAATGCAGGATTTCTTTGTTCATTCACCTTGGATAAGACAGCACATCCCAAGATACAAAATTCTAAGGAAGAGTCTTGCATTTTTGGGCAAGCTCTTTGTAAGCTTCAAAGGAAAACTGAAGTTAGGAATTGGAATATTTTCTCTTTTGGGACAAATTGTTTGTGGAAAAAGCTCTTCCAAGTCAATTTTTCATTAGGGCAGTATCTTTTAACATATGACACTGCATTTAAAGCTAACACTGAAAACCCTCTTAGGCAGACCGACAACCAACTACTTCAACTTAAAAGGCTGCTAAAATATTTGAAGAAGTGCTCAATATTGCCCAGTGCAGAGAAAATGTCAGAGATGACAATTCAGTAGGACAGTTCTGCTTAAGTGCCTCAAAATGCCTGGTTTTACTCTGACCTGAGAAAGGCCCACAAGTTATGGTACCATTTGAAATTTTCAGGATTATTTATCAGGTCCCACAACAACACACACCAGTAACAGCTCACAGTCTACTACCACTTGTATTCTGCACCAATTAATTATCACATTCCTTACCTGCCACAGGAGACAAGGGAAAAGACCAACAGGAAAAAAGTCCAAGGACTCAGGAATAGTCCCCTAACTATTAGCATGTACCTTGCTTCTGCTATCAAAATGTTACCTTCCTAATAGTTAAATGCTTATCTTCTGACACTTTTCACAAGAAAGTTGATTTCCACACTCTTCTCCTCCATTCTGTGCCCCTCTCTCCCCACAGTGAAATAGCCAACCCTGACAGAACCCAGCCCTTGAAATAAAGTTTGGAGACAGACATTAAAAGCTGCATTTGATAGTGCTGTGATTTTGGAGATCAGAACCTGAGCTCCACTAATATGAAATTTATTACCATTTCTGTTATCATGCCTAGAAGCACCCTCACAATAGCTCAAGATTTCATACTGAGCACTGTGCAAACAAAGATTTCCCAAGGGATTTTCTGCAAAGAAAAAAGAGCAAAGGGATGAAGAGAAGCAGATGAAACAGAACTGATGAGTACTGCAGGCACTGTCCTCAACTCCAACGCAGTCTAACTTGCACGCTGTATTTTTAACTGAGATAATTAAAATTACAGTAAATTTTAAGTTTTGTAAAACAAACTGTTGTTTGTTGGGTTTTTTTAACAAGGACTGCTCCTCTAAAGAAACAGCATCAGAGTAGAAGGAAAGAAAGAATAAATCAAAAAATAAATATCAGAAATTGAGTTCATCACCATCCTCCCTACACTTCCTACAAGTATGTAGACAGGCTGTTAAAAATGGGTTACTGCTCTCCAAATCACTGACCTCCAGAGCAGTCTATCTTCCTCTTCCATGGAGCCCTGGGTGAAACAGAATCACCAGTCTGTGTGTCTGGAGAATCTAACAGCTGTCAAGGTGCAGAGAAAACATCCTGCAAAACTGCAGGCAGCTCCTGTGTCCTGCTGCTGTGGGTGAGTGCCGGGATGCACAGACACAGCACAATGTCATCACTGTGTCCCACACCACAGAAGAGGGGCAATTAATTCCTAAATACAACATTAATAACAATTAATTCCTAAATACAACACTGCTGCCCCAAACCACACTGCACAGGACAGCCAGTGAGATACCAACAGGGATAACGTGTCCCAAAACCCTCAGTGCTGCCTGGACTCCAAAAACATTTCCAGGTGTTTCAGAGTCTTCATCAGCACCCTGGTACTAATTCCACCAGGCTGGCCCCCCTCCAGGCAGCTGAAGCAGGAATTAAAGGCAGGCACAGCATCTTCCAGGCAGGAAGCACACAGGACTCTCCTGAGGAGTCCCTTGCACAGAAAGTTAAGAATCATTTCTGCAACAGAATTGCAACTATTGAGGAAAACAGGTAAAATTAACTGCTGGGTAACATCAATTCTATAATCCATTTTGAAGCAAATTTCAGATAGATTTTGAATACTGATCAATGGAAAGTCAAGACAAGACCAGCTTTAAAACTGAGTTTTCTGCCTCATTTTAACCACACTCATGTTTACTGTAAATGTTCGCTTCACCAGTGACAGCAAAGGAGATTTGAACCAATGGCTACATTCTCATTTCTACCTGAGAGACAAAATTAGAGTCTCAGAAAAAGAAGTAAATCACAAATAGAAAGGTAAAAATCTGATTAAAAGCTCCAGAAATCTATCAATCATAAGATTAAAAACATATATTGCAGCCATCAAACAGATGGTGTAAAAGCGAAATACAAAAATTTATTCTGACAGAGACAACTGACAGACCAGATTCATTTGCAGGGGAAAAAAAAAAAAAGCTGAAAATAACTGGCAGAAGGGTAAGAATCAGCCTCTTAAAATCTCTTTTCTGTGGAGATGGCCTTCAACTCAATCTCAAATTTACTGAGTACAGAGCACAGACCTGTTCCCCTTATCTTTGATGTATTTAATACCATTAGACAACTTAGTTGCTTACAAGGCCATTTGCTAATGGGGAAGAAGCAGTTCTTGCCATTGACAAGATCCATTTAAGATTTTAAATGATGGTATGTCTGACTAGAAAGCACTGAAAACAGACTTGGAAATAAAGCATTGCAGATCTCCGGAGAAAAGATTTGAAAAATACGAAAACAGAGCAGCCTGGGCCATATTGCAACCCAAATATGACTGGAACCCAGCCTTTTCTTATCCTGAATATGACTTGAACAACAAACAAAAAAGTAGAACTGACATAGCTTTACACTGGCAAACAAAACCTGTTAGTGAACACAGGAGGGGTGGGAGTCACCACAGCAGCCCTAGATCCAAACCCATACCGAGTTATGCTGAAGCACTTGAATCCATGAGAACTTCTACTGTGACCTCAGCAGCAGAAAGGAGCCAGGACAGGAGGCACATTGCCACCAGCCTGTCCCTCAGAACTCACAGGAGGACAGGGAAAAGAACTGACCTCTATTAGAACATTTTCTGAATACCACTGCTCCTGCCTGCATCCCTGCAGCAGGAATGTACAGACTGATAATCTCCTTCAATGTTCGAACTGAATATAGTGAAATCACTACTACTGGTCTTCTCAGCCATTAATCTAAAATTCAAATCTGTAAATAACACCAAAAAGAACAAGACCAAGACAGTGATTACGCTTCTCCTTCATGACTGCCTTTGCCACACGTCCCTTGCAGTCAGTCTTTCTCCATCACGTTGCCAACATTACTTTTCTTGAAAAAGCTTTGCCCTTTGAGGTTCACTTTGGCTTTGCTCCCCAAACTTAGCTTCTCTCCTCACTTGAAGTCAGAAGCTTGCTGTGTATCCTCCTCCCTGAGGAGGACAAGCATCACTATTGTGACGTGCAGGAGTGGAAAATAAGCCCAAGGAAAAGAGGAGCCCCTTCAGAGAGCTGTGGGACCACAAGATGTGTGAGCGGATTCCTGCAGGTGCCCCCAGCCACACTGTCGGAAATCAAGCACGAAGGACACCACACAGACTTTATCAAGGGTTTTGGGAAAATTCAGCTTCAAATCATTTGAGTTGTTCCTGGGAGGGAACATATCCTGATTTAAGCCTTCTGAAGAGTCTCTGCAGTAAACAAGCTCACTTCTTTCCACGCAGTCACTGAAGTTACTCACTGAATATCCTTACTAGCCCCAAGTTCTTCTCCCCTATTATCATTATCCCCAAACATCTTGTGAGATTTCTGTGAGAAAATAATTTTTCTCTCTCCGTAGAAGTTGAGAAATAGCCTAAATACTCTTGAAAACACAGACAACAAATACCAGAAGTCAATGTCCACGCAGTCAAGCTACTTTTGTTTTAAACACAACTGGAAAAGCTTGTACCCTGGCAGTGACATCCCAAAAGATTGCAGGTAGCTCTCACTAGAAAGGTCAAATGACAGTGTACAACACAAGGAGTTTTATACAACTACTATACCAAATAAAGAGCATTTGGATTTACTTATTTTTGGCCTCACATCCCTACAGGTAAGCTAAATCTGTATTCTTGGCTAGAAGCCTCCTCAAACCCATTCAATGCACAAATTCCAGGGATATAAAAAAATACTCATCATCTGTATTTTAGGACCTCCTAAAAGACAACAGCTGCTCTTTAGAGGGGAAATTTTCCTTTGGCCTAATTCCTTTCCATGAATCAATACTCAGCTGCAAAAGTAAGAATATGAATAAAAGTAAATAGTCTCAGAGAAGCTCATTAAAAAGTTCAGCAGGAAGTAGCCTGGTCTCTTTCATCTCAAAATCTAATCCAAATTTGTGCAAATAAATACAGGCAACATGACAATGGCCACTACTTGCTTCTGCAGCTACCAATTTACAGCAGTTAATTTCATCCTCCTTCCTGCTCCCATCACTTCAAAACCATGTCACAAATTTAATACCACCAGACTGATCCTACCCAAGTTCATGCCAACATCCACTCAAGCACTACTAGCCAGAGTTACATGAGGAAAGGGAAATATCTCCATTAAATTAGGGAACTCAGCTGAGTTTTCCCAGGATCAGTCCCTCCCAAAGCAAGCCTTTCCAAGCCAAAGCCATGTACATCCACTCACTGACACATGACCTAGGGAAGAAAAAAATCTGATAAATGCTCCATGCAAGGTTTTGGAGACAATTACTACAAACAAATGAGTGGTAATCCCTAGTGGGAAGAACTCTAGAAAAGCAGAATGTCAGTGTAAGAGACACATAATTATATTTGCATGTGTTTAACATCGCCTTCTGCAGGAATATGGAAGCATTCAAGACAGGAGCTTAGATTTAATTTGGAGGCAGAAATGAGGAAGTTGAAGACTTATTACAAGCCAGTACAACTTCAGCAGCTCTGTGCACCTAGGCCAAAACCACCATAATAATATATTTGTGTAACAGAAACCCCAGACCACATGAAAACTCAGGAGTAAGCAGATGACTAAGCTTCTAAATTGCACCTAAATGTGGACACACTCAATTTAGCTGCTCAGACAAAGGACAGAACAGATTAGTCCTGCAAGCTTTATCAATTTAGCAAGGTAAAGAATCCTTCAAATGGAAGACAAAACAAAGCAATGACTAACACAGGAGAGCTATCAATTAAACAAGAGCCTAAGCCACCAAACATAAACTCATCAAGAACTCAAACATGGTTGAATTCTCCAAAGAAGCTTTTATACATATATAATGTGCTGCTAACAGACAAGGAGATAACCAGGCATGAATGGGAGAAAAAACACAAAGGATCATGGTTCACATTCAAACAGAAGGCAGACACTGACCCAGAAGACTCCTGAGCAGTTTCTCAGTATCACTTGTTCCTTTCAGAGCTGAAGAACTCAACTGCCAGCCAGGTGGCTTTGATCTGCTCACTGCATTTATGCATCATCTCAAACTAAACGTGACTATCAGCATTATTAGCTGTTATAAAGAGCCACATGTATAATATTCTACATATATAGAAAACATTTCCACTGGAGGAAATGATATAAATAATCACATCTCAGAACTGAAGCACAGCTAAGCAAACTCTGGTTATGGGAGTTTGATGAAGCAATCCTAAGGAACTTTTCAGAAAGGCAAAATGTTTGGGATTTTCATGGATGTGTTTACACATCCTTAAATTTTCTTCCTTTATTAAGTCAAAGTGTCTTATCAGTTGCCCAGCTAAAAGAAAAGAATCACTGGGTCCACTCCAGATTAATTTTATTATAGATATAAATATGAATAAATATAGATAATTTATTTTATCTCATAAATTACTATTTTTTTCTCCAGAACACAAAAATTCTATCAACTTATTCTTTGGGTAAGGTGCTAATTTGCTTGATAAATTAGGGGAAGGGATCAGTAAATTCTAACAACAACCACAAGGGCAGCTCCACCGTCCTGCTCAGAGACCTCTGAGGAGCAGCACATCCTACAATATGAGGATATACTGCAAGTTTGGAATTCAATGGTTACCCTGAGCATTCCTTCTCCAGAACAACCGTCATTGGAAGTCACTCCAGCAAGTGACAAGGATTTGCTTCACCACTTATTTTCTCCAGAATGAGTAATTTCACTGTGCAGCAGGAGAGTTTTCACCTCTTCTTAGCCCTTTATGAGAGCTGAGCTAAAGCTTCCATCTCAACCACACAATTAGCAGATTATCACAGAATGTAATGACTAGGTAAAAACTGCAACACAAGCCTAATACTACTTGCTGTATTTGCAAAGCTACTATTAAAGACCAATCTGTGTAAAAATTAAAAATAAAAGTGTGGGACTGTTTTATAACTCTGTTTCTGTGATCACTGGTTAATCTGTGGATTTCCTTCAAGGTAGAAATCACAGGTACACACCTACAGACCTTCAAAGCAAAGAAGAAAAAAAGATTCAAGCATGCATCTCATTTCTCACCAAGAATCAGTAATCAAAGCTAGTTCATTTAATAGTAGTTCTAAATAAGAAATTCTTTTCCCCCTAAAGATATTTCCCATTGTTTCCTTAATGTTATATTTTCAGTTTTTCTGGGTTTCATATTAACACAAATTTGAATAATATTTAACTTGGCTCCACTAGCCCAAACAATCTGTAACATTTGTCCAAACATAACTCTAAAAGCTTGGTGGCAAAATATTTTAAGTGCTGCCATTAGATCTCTTACTAATTAAAGCAAAGAGTTTCCGACTTGAACAGGTATGCAGAACTTTTAGCTCAGGAGAATGCAGAGAGAAATAAATACCTTTCCAGAGCACAACAGTTTAAAAAGCCACTTCGTGTGTGGCCATCAGGAAACTTGTTAAAATTATTTTCCCAACATATAAACATTTCTCTGAGATTAAAAATATTTTTGTGATTTCAGATACGATCAATTTGGTGTTATTTACATGCTAAACATACTAGTAAGAAGATTACAAATCAACCCACTGTTATGGCATAAATAGTTACAGGTTGCTGTGGACCACAGGGCAAAATGAGATCCTCTGATGTATCCTGTGGCTGACTGATGTTTCACCTATGAGCAGAATTTAGACTCAGAGGAATAGAGACTTTTTCTCTCTGCTGCTTAATTAGAAAACCCAAGTCAGTGCAATTAGTAGAAATCTAGATGTGAAGGGACTGATACAACCTTTAAAACAGTTGCAATGATGTTGGCGAACGCTACAAAAACAGTGAGAGGCTCACAGTGGACTGACAGAAATGAAAACTGAAAACAGTATTTAAAATACAGATAAAGTGTTACCACATGACATTCTGTATCCTATTTCCACACGGTTTCAGCCACTGAATGATCCAACAGCACACTATTTATATATGTAAAAAAACCCCAAACAAACCATCCAACACAGCTACATTTCATATTTATCAGTGGTGGTATCTCTGAGGTTAAATGTTCGAACTGAATATTTTGAAATCACTACTATTGTTCTTTTCTCAGCCATTAATCTAAAATTCAAATCTGTAAATAACACCAAAAAGAACAAAACCAAGACAGTGATTAAGCTCTTTCATTCTTTTTAACACTTAAGCTGCCAAGGCCAAGAGCCTTCTTCTTCTGGCTCAGCTTCCTGCAGAAGGCAAGGAAAGTTCATGTCTCTAATGTTCATTCTTGCAAATGAAACCCAGTAACAACATGAATTCAGCCCCCCCTAAAGCTCCAGCTATAACAAATTACCATTTATTAAATGGTTCTCAGGTGGCCAACTAACCTTGTGCTGGTGAATCATTTTAACCTGCAATTTAAAAGTTTAATTCTAGCCTTTAACTCTTTAAATCATTCCCACACCTCACCAGTGAAGCGCACAAACCAGCCGTGTTATCGCACATACCTGGCGTGCTCCCTGGTACTGGTTTGGTGTGGGGTTTGTTGCTCCAGATTTGGGGTTTTTTTGGCTCTAAAATGCCAGGTTGCTACCCACCAATTTTAGAGTAGACAGTTTCAGGCACAGAAGTTAAGGTTTCTATAGCACTGACATCTGAGAGCTATTGCTCACACAGCTGAGGTTAAAAGGAGGGCTGATATGGCCACAAAACATTAAAGGTTGTAGAACAGTGTAGTAAGAAAGCTGCATATTGCTATCATTTAAGAGCTCTCAGCGCTATAAAACGCATTTAGGAACAGCCAGGGATTCTATAAAATTTCATTCTGGGACAGAACTCAGCCTTTAGGAGCGCTCTTTGCACACAAACTTTGTTTGCTTAGTAACCTCATCCAGCCTTCTTCCTCGGAGGAAAAACTGCCTGAGAATTTGAAGTTTCCCCAAGTCTATGACCCAGAAGGAAATAAAACAGGAAGTCAGGCCATACAATCTACAGCATTTGCTTACAAGTTCAAAAGCATTTTAAGTTAGGGGCTAACCCACATGAGGCACAAGCGAGTGCACTCTCCTGGGGTCAGCCCGGAGCGCCGGGCTGGGCTGTGTTTAGCATTCCTCCCCGGACGCGTCCCTATCTAGCCGGGCATTCTCTGAGATGTGCCATCTGCTATGCATTAGGCACGTCACAGGCGCCGTCCCCTGCACCGGGCGAGTGCCAGAACTCTATCACTAAACTCAAGTTTGCTTTCAGCCTTCTCCCTAGGAGCTCACTGAGCTGGTAAAAACAGTCAGCTAAAAAACTCCCGAGAACTTACAATACAGGGGATTTGCTATGAACGCATTCGTTATTCTCCGTGCTCCCCACAGCGTTACGTTTCTATCATAAACCTTGGAGCAGATTAAAAATTGAATAACCAGCTTCCCCGCAGCAGTTTAAAACAAACTGGAGGCTGTTTAATGCGACTTCTCCATTTGAATTAGTTTATGGAAGCAGTCGGTTTTCCATGGTGATGAAATCACCATGCTGAGAAAGTAAGGAGAAACTCCTAGCAGCCGCCAGGTAAAAACATCCAGGTTTCTAATTGCACATTAAATTGGTGTTTGCACTGACAGTGATTACAGCCGGGAGCACTCCAGGTACAGCTCCGAACTCCACTGCCAGCAAGTCACTGCAAAACCCGATCAGGCGGCAGCTGAAAGTTACCGAGAAACTCTGAAACCCACCGCTCGTACAAAGGCACGGCGGCAGGAGCGCTGGAACTCCTGGAAAGCTCCTCCCCTTCCCTCCCGAAAACATTATTCCGTGTTGGATTGCTGAAACTCCTGTTACCGAGTACTCTGCACTGATAGGCAGGTGTTGGGAAACTCGTCCCAGGTGTTCCTACAAGTGCTCGAGAAGCCCTTAACGCTGTGTACTCACAGTCTCTCGGCGTTCCTGGGAATATCCCTCGGCACGGTTCTGAGTCCCAGTCCGTGACAATCCACGTTGGAGGCAATACACGTACACTTATGCGGGCATCCTCCAACAGGCATCCAACTCGCGGAGCTCCAAAAGCTCAGGACCATTCCAAGGCACAGAAACGCACTTCTTCCACCACACAACATGGTTCTCGATGGCTTCGGTGGGTATAAAAGTGAGCGCGAGCAGCCGGCCCTTAAAGATGAAATGCCTCTAAGAAAAAAGGGAAAAGAAAACAAGAGGCTCTTAGTACAGCCCAAGGGAACCCACCACTGCCATCATCGCCGGAGCACCAGCAAAGCTTCAAAGGCGCCCGAGAAGGTCACGTTAGGTGGAAGAAGGTGGGGAATTGCCTTTCGGGCTCAGGTTTCTCTCTGTTATCTACGAACGGTACCAGAAGGCAGATAGTTTAACAGAGCTCGAGCCAGATGCGTCCTCAGATGAAAGAGAACCCGGGAGCGGAGGCAAACACACACAAAACATCCATCGGGAGCGGCGGCAACCTCCAAAACAGCCTCCTCCGCTCTGCACCGCCCCACCTGGGCCGGGCAG
>VXBQ01011525.1:177134-232076 GCA_013400175.1 Phainopepla nitens | reverse complement strand
ACCCCGCTCCGGGACACCCGGGGCTGCTCCGGGACACCCGGGGCCGCCGCTCCCGGCACCCCGCTCCGGGACACCCGGGGCGGCCGCTCCCGGCACCCCGCTCCGGGACACCCGGGGCTGCTGCTCCCCGCCCACCGGCACCGTCCTTATCCCGCACCGGGACTCTGCTGGGGTCAATGCTGAGCTTCGAGAGCTGAAGTTCAGCACCAAAAGTTGAAACTTGGAAAAATTTGCTTAATAAGACAAAAGCAGGGTCCCTGCGCGTGGTCATTCTGCTCCGATTTGGTGCGGTTTAAGGCTCAGATGTTTTACCTAAAAAGAGCAAAAAAAAGGCAACACACCCTAAAAGTCCTGGAGCACCGGGAAAATGGCAAGTCCTGCCACAAGGTGTTTTTGTAAGCTAAGTCTTGTCCCCTTAGCAGGAAGGATCGCCCCGTAGTACACCATACACACAGTGACCTCGTGACCCAAAATAAAGCTGCTGTATGCACAACATGAACATCTGCCTGTTTCAATAAACCTTGTTCCTTATTTCACAGACTTAAAAATAGTTCAAAAGACAGGTTTATGACAAACTTACTTGGGAACACAGATACTGTGTTCTTTATCTGCATCACAAACTTGTGGTCCATGACTATGGAGCCCAGGCTCTGATCCCGTGGGTAGGGAAGGTTTCGACAAGGACCATGGCCAGCATTACCACAAAACCCTCACAATGCTCCAAAGATTTGACGTGGCTAAGTTACATTAGGACACAGGTTGTCAGGTTGTGCCCAAAATGTGCTTTCAATTTTTTTCTACAAATATTTAGTATTTTAAGTTAAGGGCTAGTAGGAAAAACACCATTGTAAGTTATGGATATGGCCTTCCTATTTGCAGTAGCACATCCTAAATAAACTGTTCATTTCTGGCAATGTTTCCTTCATGTTTTGATTACTGAAGTTTGGAATTACCTGAGGCATTCCTGCCCAAAGCTGCTTTTGCCCAAACCAGTGAAGTGTCCTCTATCACAGCCAGCAAAGCAGCTACTTGTCTACTGCCTTCTGTAACAAGCAAAGATTTGACACTCAGGTGTTTCCCTGTGAGGGCAAATTTGTCAAAGAGCACAAGCAAGACCACAAGCTAACCTTCAACTCTCCTGGTCTGTCTGAAAAAGCAGGTTGTTTTTCCTCATATAATAGTGAATTATTTGCATGAAAAATTTTATTTGTTTATACAAACCTTAGTCAAGCCTTGAGATTGACCCCCTTACATGAGAACCCAAAGCTCAGTGAAGTGGGCCTTATATAGCAGTATCCAGCCCAAGACGGCTCAGTGGCTAGTGACACAAGGTTTGAAAATGCCCAGAGGGACTCAGCTGTCACCCCTCCAAGTGGCTGCTTTATGCTGCTTCAGAAGAGATTGGAAAACACTATCCCCTCATTTCTCCCAAATCCACAGAAACTAAAAGCTTGGCAAGGTGTGCATCACTCTGCCTGGATTATCCAAATTATCCTCTCCTTTCCTGGAGCAAAAGGCAGAGCAGAAGACTCTGACCAGCAGCATGAAGAGAAGTAAAAGGCAAAGCCACAGAGCCCTGTCCAGCCTCAGTGCCCCAAGCAGCAGTGACAGCCACGGGGCCCGAGCCGTGTCCTCTGCTTTTCCCTCTCAAGAGGCCAAAGGCACAGCCAGCTCCAGGCATGTCACCCACACTCAGCACTATCTATTCTGAGGCAAGCACCCTCCATCAAGTGTGAGCCTACAAGAGATCAGCTCTTGAACAAGGAACAGCTGGTTCAGAGCAGGCAAGACAGAAATTACACTGCTTAGGAAGACAAAGTACTCGGGAAGCTCTGAAGTCTCCTCCGCACAGACTGACGGTGGACGCCCTTAGCTCATTCTGACAGTGAAAATACTTTTGTTGGAACCTAACTTTCCTTGGCAGCCAGGCAACATCATTCCAAGGAAAGACTCTTTTTCTGTTCTACTTCACTGGCAATCATCTTCCCAGCTCTGAAGACAGCCCTAAGGAGAGGCACACACCAAAGCACTTGGATGCTCAGCAAATAAGATTGTAGGTAATGCAGACATCATAGCCTGATGGAATTTTTTGTGTTTATCTGTGATGAATTTCAAATTCTAAAAAACAATATCCTTGAAACCTCTTTAACACTGTCATCCAAAGCTGTTGACATATTCCATGCTTCACTGGTAATCCCCCACAATAAAATTTCACTGAAAGACAAGTGAACCTGATTAAATGGCAGAAAAATTGATGAGCCAAAAGCCAAGCCTATCCTTGAAACACATTTAATTTTTATAAAAGCTAAAAAGCACATTTTCCTGCATTCCAGTTAAAACAGCTCTTAAAGGGAGATGGCCACACAATCTCAAGACACGCCACATTGGTTTTCCTTCACACACATCCTATGGCTTCTGGCTCACAGCAATTGCCACAAGCTGGCAAACAAGTCACACTTCATTCTCTTTCTCGGGCACAGGCAGAGGTCAGCACAGCATGTGTAACACAAAACTGCACAAAACTACAAATTATTGGATAATTTGAATATATAAAGTGTTTCCTCCTCATATAAATACAAATTCAGGCAAGTTATTTTTAGGAGCCATCTAAAGCTGGACACCTTTTATGTATACTATTTCCTTGAGTATTAGACACTACCAACATTTCCATATATGTAAAACTCCTTACAAACAAGATTACTATCAAAGGTGTGCTGTCTGCTCAGCAGGGAGTTAAATCTTGCCTGCTGCTTCTGCAATAAGAAATATAGTACAAAGAAATCAAGTTTCTCTTAGTAGTTCACTACTTAGAACATCTTTGAAAACTGACTAATACATAAATATTTGTTTTCAAGTAAGGAAAAAAAAGTAGTTTTACTTTTTCCCCTTAGCGTGGGATGACATTTACTAAGCAGATGTTCAAAGTGTATCAACATTCAAGCAATGCTGCCACCTAAGTACTTCTGTAGCTGCCTTCTCTTGAGAGTTCATCACCACCATCAGTACCTCCACCTTGCAGGAGCACTCTCCATACCAGCCTGGGAAAGCTGAGTTCTGGGAGCAGGGTGGGCAGAACCAGATCATCATAGCAGCTGTCTGGGGAGAGGCAAGCAGGGGGAAAAAAAAAACCAATAACAAACCAACCCAAAATAAAAATCCTTTCTCTAGACAATTTCGAACTTCCAAGACATTCTTTGTGAAACACACAAGCACAAGTGTTTACAGTTAATTTCAAGATAAATTACATGGTGTGTCACACATAACGTCACCATGTCCCTTGTTGGGGACTTGCTGGGTAGTTGTGCACAGGCACACGCTGTGCAGCAAGTGTGACGTGGCTGAGAAGCACAGGACTGGCTGCACTGGTGCTGTGCATGTGGCCTGCACATGTGCAGGACAGCTTATGGCTCCCAAATGCTCATTTTTTAGCATGCACAATAGCCAGTTGTCTAGAGGCCTGATGGGAACTGGTCAGCTGGATGAAGTCCTGAAATCTAAAAGTTTATGGGCAAAAAGTAAGAGCCATTAAAGGAAATCCAAGCATGTGGCAGTGCGGTTGAAGAGCAAGAGACCATCACAGAAGCCCGTGCTGCAGGACTACCTGCACAACAGAGCAGCAGCCAGGAGGGTGGAGAGGAAATGACTAATTTTGATCACTTCAAAGGAATCAAGCCCTGAATCTTATCATAAGTCACAAGGCTCTCTGAACAGCTCAAATAGGAGCTCTCAAGCACATCAGACACATCACTTAATGCTTCCTCACATGCCCCGGCTGATGTGTGCATTTCAAACGCGCTCAGCTCAAACCCCGCCTAATTTTAAAGCCACTGATGCAAGCAGCGGGGAAGCAATGCCATACAGCGAGTTAAATAAAGTCTGCGAGCACATTGCCTAAAAAGGGCAGAGAGCAAACACTCGGGAGCCGTGTCAATGGCGAGGAATCCGAGCTGGGTTTTGGACGGGTTCGGTGCGAGGTGTCGGTGCCGGGGCTCCCGGCGCCCGCCCGGCCGGAGCTGCTCGGGGCCGCGCTGCCCTCTCGCGGCCGCGGCGCTGCCCGAGCCCGTCTCCTCCGCCCGGAAAACTTCGGTCTGTTCCCTCGGATGGCAATGAGCTAAGCTAAGCAAACTATGTCTGCACCTGCGCTTTCGGTTTTAAATTTTGTGCCCGTTGAAATAAGCGTGTACTGCTCTTAAAATAGTACAAAACGAAAACAGGCATCAGATCCAACTACTGAAGGGTACAGCTTCCTCTGAAATAGCGAAGAGATTAGAAAGTGCGGCCAAGGAAAGAAGCCCTATATGCCCTTCAAACAGGTTAAAATATCCGCTCCCACTGGGAGATGTGGTAAGAGGGAAGGTGACCCCATGCCAGAAGAGGTCCGTCACTTTGTCCCCTGGCACACTGGGATTCACCATGTGGGACACAAAAAGTGTGGTAACCTTAAGCAGCAAAGAGTTTAAATGAGATTTCTTCCACTTAGAGCAGAACTCCCATGCACACTAATTATGTAGAAGATCATGAATGAAACTTAAACCATCTATTTTGTCTCCTTCTTAGATTCAGAGACTCAATTACAATTGTCCTTGAAATTAGTTTATTCTGTCAGTCTAATTATAAAGATGTGTGGTATTGAAATAATTTGCTCCTTATTATAGTTTCTAATCTGCTATTGCTCCAGTAGTCAAAGTGGTAAGTACCAGAAAGCCAACACTGAGATGGGATCATGCACCTTCACAGCTGCTGAAAATGTTTTAAATGTGTTAAAGAACTTTAAATTACAGCTTATGAAGTAAACAAAAAGTAGTTCCACTAAAAGCTTAGTAAATTAAATTAGGTTTTTCTGTATTAGATTTGTATCCTATATCAGAAACAAGCCTCCCACATTATATCCCCTCTGCTGCTTACCCTTATATTCCATCAGCTATAGAGCATTAACTATTGAGTTACCTTCTCATGCACACACAGCTTGCTACAGCTTTTTCATGCTCAGCATTTAAGTAAATGAATGACCAAAAGGAAGAAAAGGCAGGAAGCAAACTCTACTATTATATGCTTTTACCACAGTAAAGCCTCCTTATAAATGAACATTTTCTTCTTAAACCTGCAATCAATAAGAATATGGCTTGCACGTAGCAGGTAATACTCAAGATATTTTGTTCTGTTTACAGGGAGTTTAATCCTGCAAGGAAGTACCAAATTAGTTGGAAAATCTAAATTACTTCAATACTTATGAAATATATAAAAGACCAAGGAGGTCACAGCATGGCATCCTTTCAGGCTCCAGAGTGTTGCTGTTAAAGCAGGACAGAGCAGGCTTGGCAACACTTACAGGAGAGATTGGAAAGTCAAAGTGTACAACCCATGACCTTCACTACCATATGAAGCACTATCTCCTTAGCTTCAGCTTGGTCTGTCTCAGCTTGTCTAAGCAAATTTGAGAGATCCTGCATCAGAGAACATTTAGGGTTTGTTTTGTTGTTTGTTTTGTTTTTCTAATTCAAGGCATAATAATTCATTATTCATGGTGGTCTACACCAGCAGCTGTAAAAACCCCCAAACAGTTAGAGGGGCACAAATCATGGCTAGAAATTTAAATACAGGCTTCTTGCTCCACCACTGAAGTGTATGAAATGCAGAAGTTTTCAGAGCTGCAGGCCCAGAAGTGACCACTTCCCTTGGACAAGAGCTAACAGCTCCATGTTTTAAAGACAAGCAATCCTTTGGATAGAGACTATCAGCTTTATAACATCAATACTGAAAGTTTGAAATATTTGACTTCCTCTGGAACCCAAATCAGAGAGATGGGGCAAGATGTACCCTTAGTAAGGCCTTTTCACATGGAAAAAGTGTTTATTACCTTGCATTGTCTTGGAGGACAAAACTAAGCTGCAAATTTTGGCATCTTTGGGGAAAATAAAGCATTCAAAGCTGTCACAAATCACATGTGTGTTGTGTTTGAATGTTATTAGCACTTGCACTTAGAGCAGTGCCACTGCCACAGTGTGAACTGTTCCATTACCTCACCCTGGATGGTTCACATGACCAATGTGTCAAGCAGAACCCCCTGGTTTTTGAAGCATAAGTGCCTTCCTAGAATATTTGCTTCAAAAGCTGCAGCAAGAGAAGTTAAAATATCATTTAGCATGTGCTGGCATCAAGGGTTCAGGTCTTGACCTCCTCACAACAAAGTGGTTTCCTACCATTGACTCAAAATTTCAGTAACATCAGAAGTTTAAAAAAATGTTCTGTGCAAAGCTTAGGCAGCTAAATCCCCCTTTTGCCAACACACTCACATTAAAAATTCTTCTGAGCACAGAGAGGAAATATCTAGTGCTTAAAGCAGGAACCAGAAAACCTGGATTTTGTTTTTTGTGTTACTTAGGGGCTATGACCTTGGCAAGTCAGCCTTCTGGCCTCCATTTAGTAGTTTGTAAAGATTTATAATACACACCAGGTTATAGAGCAATCTGAGCTTTTCAAAGCATGTTTCAAGAATTATTTTTTCTAAGTTAAAGTCTACATTAAATATAAAGAACTAAAAGTATTTTGTAAATATGCAATGTTTTATTAATGTGAGCATTTTGTGGTCTTTGACAGTAGAAAATTTTTTTCCCTTATGGATGTCTTTAATGGATATGGTAATTGAAAGCAAAGTATTGTAGAAAATTCCAACATTTCCCTGTAAGTGCTTACATATGTATGTACATTGATCTGGAAGGCTGGTGAACAGTATTTTTAACAGTACTGTGCGATATCTGCTCTGCATGCTGTATGAAAGGCATGGAACACCAAAGAATGAAGGATCTGAGAGCATTTTATGGAATTTTCCATTTCAAAAGACTTGCATCCATCTAGTTCATACATTTTGTAGATTTCTGCATGTTTGGGCTTTCTAATTTCACATCCCCAACTCTCAGGGGGAAGAAAAGTTTAAGAAATTTCCCAATGAAGCCATAACCATCAGGACAATACTGTGACCAGCCACACTGCACAGAGCAAAAAGGACGTGTCTGGTCTCTGGGCTACACAGGCTTCCTCACCTAACTTATTCCAAGACAATACTTGGAAAGAAAAGTCCATAATTGTTACTCTCAGGCATTGGAATTGAAGATTTCAAGCTCAATCTTGCACTTGCTATAGAAAATTAGTAAAACCTATTGGAATGGGAGCAGTCTGTATTTAACATGGTTCCTAATTGGAAACCAGATGCTGTTGGTTTAATGAAGTTGATGGGCACAAAGGAATCAAAAGTGTTACTTCCAGTCTTGTTTCCACTTCCAGTCCCAAAAAGACTGATCTAACTCAGACTTTTGAATTATAAAGAAAGTTTAAACATTTTTAAAGTATAAATGAATGCCTTAAATGTTAACATTCCTTGTTAAAAGGATCAGCAAATAATGTGTTGGGCCTTGAAATGAAACTGCCTTGTGATCATGGTTGTCTTTTCTCAAGAGAAATTGTTTAGAAACATTGGGATTAAAAGGGCAACTATGCTTCCTTTAATGAACATACAACATATGGAAACAAAAGAACAGAATTGGAAAATACAGCTTCTCTTTCTGGTGGCAAGCAGTGGGCCTGATTTCAAACACAGTTTAATTTTATGACATCATTCACTGTCACTGTGGAAGAAATAGGATTGAAATTGTGTAACTTGATATGTGAACTCTCAGGATTCCATAATCTAATTGCTTTTCTATCATTTTCTCTTCAAGAAGTACTGAAGCATTTTATGATTCACCCTCAACAACCCTCTTCACAGAAAATACAATTTACCAAAGAAAAAGCCTTACGCTATTAACCTTTTACTTCTTGAAAAAGGTCTCTGAATGTCAAAACACCAATTTACCCTATACTGACTCTAAAATCTGCCTTCATAACCAGAATGATTTCTAAGCTTGAGGTTTTATGCCTTAGGAACCCACTGTAGACCATTAAAATTATTCTAATGTTATTGGAGATTACTATCTCAATATAAATAGTCTAAAAGATTTATTATTCTCTTTCTTTAAAATGTCTTTTACTGGAACTTGTACCTTCTTTGCTGTCTGTCATATATGATCATCTACCTTTCAGCATGGAGGAAATCAAAATTCACATCACAGATGGAATTCTTGTCCAAGATACTATGCAGAAAGCTTATTTCAAGTTTCAATACAACTGCTGTCAACAAATATCTGTCAACAGCCTTTTCCTCCATAACCACTGTAAAAAAATTATTTACAACTTCCAATCATTATTTTTCACTTGCCAATTAGTTAGTCTGGTTTTTTAATGCCTCTTCTTTCTCATTTTAGCTTGGCCAGTGGAATTTTGGCCCCACTCTGCAGGATCCACTGCAGCTGCCTCCCACACCACCCCCAAGAGTTCTGTGTTTCAGGGAGCACAGCTCAGCATGGAGCCTGTTGCCTTTTGCCCAATCTGGAAATGAAACTTGACATCATTTTAGTAATGAGGTAATAGAAAGTGTATCTTTATTGGAAGACTTTTGTGGACATCTTTCCATCATTGCCCCTGAAGGCTTTCCAAAAAAGATCCCCTTTTCTATTATCTCATTAAAACTCTCATGTTTCAAGGCAGGCTGGGATGGGACACAGCTCCCAGACTGGGGCTGTTTGTGCCATGACAGCTTTGCCTTCATTCTGTACCAGGTGGTGAGCACAAAATACCAGCTGGGCCACTTGGGCTTGGTATTTAACACTCTTGAAGTAGATGGAACAGGAGACAGTAATCAAAACAGTCACTAAACAAGCATTGAGCAGTTGGAGATCTGAGGATCTCAATCCAAAATGTATGACCACAAAAAGGAAGCAGTAGAGTTATTCTGTTACTGGACATTACAATAAACTTATAACTTGGAAAGTGATTGCTGTAGGAAACCTGGATTCCTATTCACTCTTGATCAGTTTAAAATGGTGGAGAAATGTCCACCCTAAATTCATTGTCATACAACTGCTTCCTTGTGCCACAACGTAATTCCAGGAATCAGGACAGAATTTGTCTTTTGTAAAAAGGCAACCTGGAATGAGTCCAAGTGCATCAAGTGCAAATTTATGTGGTTAGTGGGAATTCTTCTGGCAATCCAATTAATGAAGTAGCATTTTTTGAGCCTAAAAGAGACAGGAGACAGATTTAGAAAATGTCAAACAAAGGCTTCGAAGTTTCAATTAGAAGCCTAAACTGTCCAAGTCTCCCTTTCACAAAAACAAGATTTTTTTTTTTTTGACCCAGCATTCTGGACTGGAAATCTTTCCAGTGTAATTAGACAGAATAAATATGCACGGGCAAAGGCCAACTCATGGAACAGAAAAGACTGTTGGGTTTTGAGATTGTTTTTTAATCAGAACAACATATCCAGTGGAAACATAGTCAAGTATTTTGACTACTTAATAAACATATATGTCTCTGTTCCAGGTTAAGTAAAGGTGGCCCGTCCACCTGGTCCAAATCAGAATTTGACACCCAAAAAATGGGCAAGGAATGACGTGGTATGAAAGACAAACTCTCCCTCCCATAAACCAATTCCAACTGCCCAGCTCTAACCAATCACCAGGAAGGGGCCTAATTTATTAAACAGATAAAACTGATCGAGCTTTGCTTAAAAACATATGTACAATATCTCCAGAGGCAACAAGCACTCTGGATGCCGTGGCCAGGGCGATCTTCCCTAGCCTCGTTTTAGAGAGGCTGAGGGCCAAAAGCAATTCTGAGTTCTTGCTGTACCATTTTCCCCTCACTCCAATGGGAAACCTACAACTTCAATATCTACCACATTTGTCGGTTCTTGCATTTGTGAACAAAGATGCTGATATTTCCTGGCCTTCTCAGTGGCAGCCTCCCTCAATGAGGAGCTACTGTGCTCATATCTCACTGTAAGGTCAACCACAAGTGCCTTCATTCCTCTCACAAAGAGCAAATGAGGCTTAAACAGTTCACTCTCATAATCTCTCTAGCGTGAACACAGCCCAGTCCTCCCTCTTGGCTTCACAGCTAAGAGTTTCACAGATGGAATTGTGTCTTTTAGTGCTGGCATCCTGAGTGATTGGACAGTTTCCCATTATATGGGCCATAGTTTCAAAATCAGCACCACAATGTCTGCAGAATCTCACACAGTCCTCATGCCTACCCCTAGCTAGGAATTCTCTTGTCAGGTAGACATTGGCTCTTGATGGCAGGGCAGTCACCAATTTTCTATGAGGTATGCCTCTATTACTGCCTTAACCAGGCATTACTGATATCATCATTCTCAAAATTCTCAATACCGTGGCCCTGGGCAACCAGATGTTTCCACTTATCAAACTCTAATTTCCAACAATTTCACAGTCTTGGATAGCAGATTTTAGGAATGGAGGCCTCCCATTCTGATAGGCCTTCACCACCACCAGCAGCACATTCTGTCATTGGAATAGGCTCCCAAATCAGCAGGATGGACTCCTTACCGCCGGCACGCAACCATAACTTCTCAAATAAGAACTCCAGGTGTTCCTCTCTCAAAAACTTCACCAGGGCCTCATCCGAAGACTGAGCCAGTCTGTGCAATCTTCACGCCTGGATACTTAGAACAAGCGCCGCCAACTTGATGATGCCCAACCCACCATCCTGATAACTCGGATACAAGATGGCACCACACGGACTTGGAGGGAGACGAAGCTACTCCTTGACTGAATCACCAAGTCAGGGGATTCGAGGAGCCCCACACTCACTGCAGCCAGATATACTAGCCTCTGGATGGTATAGGTCCGAGGTATATCGACCTTCTGAAGAGGTTTAAGAGGTGAACCCCCAACCTGACAGAGCCACTCTTCCAGTTTCTCTGATAAACCTGAATCAGCAAAGCCAGTCCAGGCGTCAATCCATGTGCCCAGATATTTCTCAGAGCTCCCTGGGTGGATCACATTAAGGGGGGATCCATTTATCACCCATGGGGGACAATCATTGATGGTATACGAGTCCCTCGTCAGCTTGATGTAAAAGCCGTGACACTTCTCTCCCTGTGTCCGGACACCTGTAAATTCACAAAAGGTCTCCAGATTTTTGATGTTACAGCACATACCACCCCAGGAATCACTCAACAGAATTTTTTAATCAGAGCAACCTATCCAGTGGGAATACAGTCAAGTATTTTGACTACAGTTAATAACATCACTGCTTACTGACACCTTAAGTCTCTTCCTCAGGACATAAATTACTGCTGCCCAGGTGTAAGAGGCCAACAGCTCTGGCTGGTTCCATGTCATGGTATTGCCTTCCATTACTCAAACTCAACATTAGCTTCACTTCTCTCTCATGTCACTTTCCAGTGTTCAGCTAACATCAACTCCTAAAGTTTGAGCAAAACACATCCTGAATTCATAATTACACTTGAGGCCAGACACATTCAAATCCCCATCCAGTCTGGTGGGTATTGTGGCAATAGTTCTCTCTCAATGCAGATTTTAGGCAAGCCAGCTTGAGCCATTACTATCACAAACCTTTCTGTAGGGCCTGGCATCAGAAATTAATACCACCACACCTTTTAGTGGTGTCTGTCATTTGATTGATGTGATGAAAAAAGCATTATTGGAGACTGGAATGAGTGGAGGAAAAAAGTTTATGAAAACTCAAATGAAAGGCACATTTAGTAACCTTCTAGGGAAATGTATGCTGATTACAATGCACTGCTCTACTTCATTTTTTTCCTTAGAAAATATTAAATCTCTCAAAAAAAGCAAAGTATTTCTGTACCAAAGTTACACAGGGAGGAACAGGTACAGGGGAACACCCAGAGCAAAGGGCTTCCAATGTTCACCCTCCATATGTGAAAAAAAAGCACAGTATTTGAAATAAAGTTTCATGAATTTACCCATGCTGACACCACACATTGCTGCCACAAAGCCAGTCCTTCACACCTGAATATCATTTTTCCTCGGCTTCTCATCATGATACACTCAGGAGTTATTTTTATTTGACCTCCAGAACAGGCTTTAGGTGTTGTAACATCTGGAATTTTCACATTCACTGCAGCCCAGACAGAGAAGTTACTGAAAATGATAACCCACAACATGACAGGGAACGACAATGAATTTTTCAGCATCAATAAGGGCTGCAGCTCTGAACCAACCTGCAATTCTTACAGTAGGTTCAGGATAGCCATCTGGAGAGGCTGCTGAGCTCCAAGAGTTGAGCAAAGTTGAATTCAATTCAAGTAGAGCTGGAATTTTCACCTCTGAAACTTCTCTGCCTTCTATGCTGCTGCAAAACTAAATACCAAGTAGTTCATTGTACCCTGACTGCACAGACCATTTGTCAAGACAAAAAGAAAACATAGAAAGCTCAGAAACATAAATAAAAACTCAGCAGTCTATCTTGTGTATGCACAAACTTTAAAGAGGAATCATCTAAACTGCAAGTGCAAGAGATCACAGCTAAGCTCAGGATGTAGCACAGAGTTTTCTTTTTACCATCCTGGTCATCATCTCCCAAAGCAAGAAGGAACTGGAAGAATCCTCCCCTTAAGCCTGGGCAATACTACAAAGACCAAATCCATACTCAATGTTTGGAAACGTTCAACCATCTTATTGCTGCCTCAAAAAGCTTTGTGGAAAGAGATCTTGAACTATGCAAAATAAACTTCTGAAATCCCTCATCTAAATAAATACGCATTAGAATTGTAGGGGTTTTTCTTCCACAGTCCTTAAGTTTGTGATTATAGCACCAGGAAAAGATTTGTTCTTCCTGCTGAAGTTTATTACATGTAAAGTCTCATTTAAAATTCTCAAGTACCCTGGCAATAATAGAGCTATTCCAAGAAATGACTGAATGTTTTTAGAGAGCAGCAGAGTTACAAAATGCAGACTAAGAAGAAATGCCACCATGATGAAATATGTTAAGCTGTATACTTTGGGTATTACTTGTGTATACAGACACAGAAATACCCAGATTTTGTAGTAGGCCTCTTGACCCCTTCCCATAGAATTATTGCCAAAATCTTTAAGTGTTCTGGATCTGCTTAATGCAAATATTTTAGTTGTAATTATTGATTACTTCACTCTTTTTCCAGATCTTGGAGACATATTTTCTTTCAACTCCTTTAAAATAAAGACTACCTTTACGCAGACTGCAAATACTTTCTGGAACAAAAAAAATAGTTGATAAAAATCATGGAGAAGTTTGTGGCTTTCTGAGGATTTTTTTTTTTTAGTGGCAATTTTTTGATTTATTTCCTAACTATTCAAGTTGTATTTTGCTTTGTTCAAGTTCCATTATGCTAATTTTGCTACCAGTTCGACATTCATCTATCAAATTAAATGCATAGCTACAAATTGCTTTTCAGATAATCAATACCTGAAGCTTTCCTTGAACAAGATATTCAAAGTGTATTGCATCTAAATTACCTGCTTTATAACGATGTTAACTGGGAAAATTTTAGGATCAAACTAATGAGTACCTGTATGTGCACATTATTTATCTTTACACACAGAGAATAAATCTCAAACCATTACTCATCTGAAAGTGGTTCCCAAAATTGCATCACCATCACTTACGGGTGCTCCTGAGCTGCAGAGAAAGCTCAGCCCATTGAATACAGTAACCAATAAATTCTGCAGAGTTATTTCAGCACCCATCTGGATTAGCTTTTGACACCTTCCTGGGTAAAAAGTGTAATGTAATTTTCACTACCTATTGCCTGACTACTTTTGTATAGTTACCTTTTATATATTCCCTGTAAAAACAAAGCCCTCAGATGCAATGTAAAAATAAAGACAATGCATCATCTATGGAATAAAAATCAATACCTTAACTAGATCTTTTCACACTTTCCACCAAGTTATTTTCATCCAATATGAGGGAAAAAAAAATGCAGAAATTGCAGCTTGTTCCTGAATTTATGCACTCACTGCCCCGACAATGATAATTTTCATCTATTGTATTGTGTTCAGTACAGACTGTTTGTGATCAGTGCTTATCACATTAATACAATATAAGAAATTTAGTATTATTTTTCTTTACCAAAATATTCAGGAAACTAAATAGAGTAAACAAAAACATGGAATTTAGCCTCTAAAGGGTTATAGAAGGAATGACAAGGTTCACTAATAGTGAACAACCACCCCTTTTCACAGATCTTTATTGATCTATCACAGGCTATCAACAAGGCTCATTGAACTTGAAAAAAAAAAAGATAATTTTTCCAAGTCCCTTTCAATTCTTGCCTCCAACAGCTGCCTCTCACCACAGGGCCCTCCCCAGCTCAAGTTTATTCTTCCCTTTGGAGCATTTTGATGAGCACAAAGTCCAGGAATGAATTCAACATTTGATATGCTGCCAAGAGCAGTTCTCTGCCTACATTTGCTATTTTTGTTGTCTCATGCCACAAAGCTCCTTAAGACTCAGTTCACTGTAGCTGCATCTCCACTCTGAATTTAGACACTCCAAGGTTAGTCAGCACCCAGCAAGGCAGAGCTGTGAGTTTGCAGTCAGTGTGCCATTCTGCAGCCTTGCTCAGTGTGAGCACCCACACAGATCCCAGCTGAATGGGGAACCTCTGTGCCCAGCAGCTCCTCTGCACCAGCACACGTCACACCCAGAGCCCTTCTGCTGCAGGCCATGAATTCAGATTTTACAGATCCACTTCTGCCACAGGAGACTTCCAGGCTTTAGCTGTAACAGCTCAAAGTGCTGCAAGAGAGGTGAAGTCCTTTCCACACACAACTCATATTTGCTACCTCAGGTGAAGGCAGGATTTGTGCTGCTGTGTGCATCCTCTGTCCGGGGCTTTGGGCTGCTCTCAGAACAGTCACAGCTCCACCAGCACAAGCTGTTTGCCTGATGTCTCCTTACCTCGCTCCAGCCTCTCCCTGAAGAGCTGCACGAGTTACAATAGCACAGGGCTCTTACCCAGCCTCACAGGGGTTCACGTTCAGGGGACAACTGGTACAGAAAGATCCTAATTAGTGCACAAATGCTGTTTAAACTAAAATAATTTGTCCTGGTCACAGCTGCACAGCAGTCAGCTGCCTTGTCACTCCTCACCTGAGCAGCACAGCAGTAAGGTGAGACCCAAGAAGCAGAGATGCCTCAAGGTGAATGAGCAGAACAACAACATGCAGGATGACAAATCAGTTCACAGTGATGCAGAAGGACAAATTCAAGGAACACACAGCAGGAGCTTTGCACATCAGTTTCCTCATCCAACTCCCATGGAAGGAAAATCTGTCATACAAGGAGAGACCCTCAGAACAGCACGTGCAGTGCAATAACAAAACAGCTCCTGAATGCTCAGCTTTAGCCCTAAATCCTGCCCCAAGGTAAAATTAATTGAATATATTACTCAAGGCCACATCTCCTACAATAGTAACCCCACCAAAATCAAATAACAATAATGACATTCTGAATGAGAACATTTGTATGGTTAAATATTGCCACGAGGTAACTGCCTTTGGCAAAAACAAACAAACAACCTGTTATGGTAAGGTGATTTCTTTCAAAATACTCAATTCAAACTAGATTAGATGCATGCTTTGCATTCATTACTGACACAACTCTTTCAGCTGTGGATCTGATGTCTTCAGATGTATTAACCTACCCCATAAGATAAACTTGTCTGGAGAAGGAACTAGGTATTAGTAGCCTTTCATTTAATGGCACTGAACTTGCAGAATAAGCATTGGACATTTCAAACTAAAACCAGCACACTCCTGTGATTATTTTAGTCCACTTATTCTCCTGTCAAATTAAGACATTTCTATATGAATCTTAAACTGAACCAACTAACCAGAGCTGAAAGAGTCCTGCTTCTCTGCTCTCCTGGTGTACAGGGCTGTCCCAAACTGATTCTGGCCACCAGAACTTGGATCTGTTAATTCCCTGTTATACTCCAGGATCTGGCCAAGGTCTGTCAGTCTATCTTCATGGACTTCCTGACTTGACAACTTTTACCTCCAATTTCAAATGTGAATTTCTTGTAGTCATAAACAAGTATTTGGCACAATAAAAGTATGGTTTCTGATAAGACTTAAATACCTACATGAAATCTCAAACAATAGTTGTTAACAATGCACAAACACATCAGAAAGATGGGGAAATATTCCAGAGACACTCTCACTGGACTGGACAGCAAACATTCACTACCAGGAAGAATGAGGGTCACACACTTACTGTAGAGAGGACAGACTTGTCAGAATATTTTGAGTTTCCTTTTGAAGCCAGTTGTGGAGTCACTTAGGTATCCAGCCTCACCCCCTAAACCAGCTACTTCAAAACCAGTCAGCAAAAGGAATGTTTAAATAAGAAGCATGTTTGTGTTGTCTTTGGTTTTGTTATTAAAAAGAAATAAGGAGGGAAAACTTGGCTTATCTTTCACATGTCTTAGCCTTAAACTACTTCCAAAGTCAAAAATATCTGAAATTGTAAACATCATACACTTAAGAGATAATACAGAATTCTCATTTGGGGAACAAACCCTAACAAAAAATCCTTCTACAACAATGCTCATACTATTTTCATTTTTTTTCTTTTTAACAAATAATAACTCTTGTGTTACTGAAAAAAAATTATTAATTAATGATGCTTTTGAAGAACACACAAGTTAAAACTGTGCTAAGTGTTCTTTAAAAATATCTGTCCCTTCCTGCTCTGAAAAAACACTCAGTGTGCTTATCAAATTTCAGGATGACTGATGACACTTTATGCCATCTAAATATTTAATAGAATCACTGGTGTTGTTTATGGAGACACACTGCATATGGAATTACTTCTTACATGAACTCTAAAAAAGACTCCAAAAGCTATACTTCAAAGTTGAAATAAAGTGAAATTTCAACTTCATATTAAAACTGGTTGGATTGTTACAGACTGAAAAATGCTGGTAAAGGCTATACTACTATATATATATATATCTATCTCCATCCCATTGCAGGATATGCACCAACTTCAGTAAAGTTCCAATGTTTTAAGATGTAAGTAGATTCTAATTAATTACTAGGATAAATAGCTTGCCTTTTTTTTAGTGTCTAGTAACACCTAAACAAGCAATGAGTGATGGATGTTCCCATCAAAAATGTTTATATAGCAGTCTGGGCATGAGAAATTATCCCAGCAGATTGTAGAGGAAAGTGACAGCAAGAACTATTGCTTCAAGTGTGTGGACTGTCATTCAGCTCCCACAAGTGACATTATAAATCAGTGTCTCTGAGTACTCCATCTAAGCAATGCTGCTCCAATCATAAAAGAAGCCAGGCCTAAAATTCCTTTGCTTCCACGCCAGAGATGGAGGAACAGTTGGGACTGCAGGTGGTGACAGTGCTCCCAGTGTGACAGCTGAAGGGACACTGAAAACTTAAGTTTCATTTGCTGATCATAGGCCTTTTTAAAGGTGTGATTGAGGCAAGATAATCTTTCCTGAAAACTTGTGTGTAGATACATATTATCTCTTGATGATAAAAAAAAAATAAAAAAAAATCACAGTTTGCACAAGTGCTATAAGCAGGGGAAGCAGCATTGCCCAGCAAGATTTCAGCCCCCTCTGATCACAGCGTGATCCCTCAGCTGCTGCTTTGGCACTGCTGGTTTTGTCCTGCCCAGGGTGAATATTGGTTTGTGTCCGTGCCTGGCACTGCCCCACCAGAGCCCCTGCTCTGTGCCAGTGCCTGCAGCCTCTCCTTTGGAGCAAGGAGTGGAAGTGGTCTCTTATCCAGCAGAATCTGAACTTTCTGCCAACAAAACACCTCCCTGCCACCCCCTGCACACAGCATTGACTGGTGGGTGCCACGAGCCCTCCACAGATAAATCTGCCCTTCTCACTTGGCTCAAACCCTTTTGTTCCCACACTCAGCTGGTGCAGCTGCCTGGGGGACAGGCTGCCCTCGCTCCCCATCCCATCTGACACACCTGCAGGAGCATTTATCAGCCGAGGAACTTTCCAGAGTCACAGCCAGCCTGGCAGGATGGGTCTGGCTCTCTGTGCTCACTGGGGAGCACAAGTTCCCTCATTTTTGCTGTGGAATAAGACCATACACAGGGAGTGGAGAAATGTGAATCGATAACAGACGGTCACAAATTCAGACACTGAAGGTAGCATGAGGTATTTGTTGCTCCTCCAAGCACCTCCACTTTCCTTACTCCACATATTTTGGTCAGGGATCCAAAATAATCCAACACAGACAGCTGAGCATCTCCTGCAAGAAATGTTAACTCTGTGTGCCATTGGTAAATTTTCTTTTTAACTGTTTCAGCATTTACTTTTCAATATAATTGGCCAATATACTTCTGTTTCCTTAACCAGGGAATAACTCTAAGATAGCTCACATGCTTGTCAGCTTCAGCAGTCAGGGAAAGTACCAAAGTTCTCAGATCATTACATTCCTCTAATTACTGATGGATGTGTTACTGGCACATCTTGGGTAAAGAGAAAGAAAAGCATAAGTCATTTGTTTCTTTCAAGCTCCCTTTCCTATCTGAGGAACGCCCAGAAGAGCCAGCTGGCACTCACAAACTCTCACTACTTATTGCAAGACAAATGTTTACTTCCTTTATGAAGTGCTAAAGTAGCACATCACTGACAGTTTAATACCAGGACCAAAAGCAATTTCCTGCAGAAATCAAAAAAGTAACCTTGATCAAAACAATCAAGAACCAATTTTGAGACACTGAGTTATCAGCTGAAACAAGAAAGACTAAAATTGAGCTCAAATTTATTTCTTTTCTATGGTAGCATCCTAGATTTCACTGAACAGGAAAATAAAGTTCCTGTTAATTAACTGCTTGAGAGTTTAACTAGTGCACTACTGCTAAATAACACTCAGGGCTGATTCAGAGGTCAGGGTGGTGGTTTTTTCTAACATTATGTCGTGAACAATCAATCAGTTTCACATTCTAATAGATGTAGGACTTTCTTGTGTTTCTTAAGTCATGAATACTCATCACCTAGTACTGCAAAGTTTGCTATTGCCCTATTGTTTACTGTAATTGTGAGACTAATTATAAGAACACTTTCATCCAGTTTTGAGCTCATAAGCTGCTACAGGAAACTTGTGTTCCATGGGGATGGAAAAAAAACAAAAAACAAAACCAAAAAAGAAACAAAATCCATCCAACCAAAAAAGGACAATCTTTTTCAGTGTAAGACACAAACAAGAGCAGAGTTCTACCAAGGTATACCCAGCTTATCTGGACCCTCAGAACTTATGCACACACACTACAGCCCATTTTTTCCCAGCTCTGTACCAGAAATAGAAGAAACTTAGATCCAAAAGGCAGCTGTAAAACAGCACAGTTTGAAAATTTATTATCTTGGAATACACATAAAATCAAAGTCAGTAAAGAAGAAAGCACCCCAAAATATTAAACCCTGGGAGTATTCACACTCACTATGTCTTCTGTGGTTTTTTGACAGTTTAACAGTTTCTGAGAAACTTTGATCCCTTGCCAATTGCTTCCTTCTCCCCTGATCCATGGCAGCTTACTGCAACCATTTCCTTGGTCTTCCAACACCTCCCTTTTCCTAACTTCCTTTACCTTTTCAGTTTGAGGCTCATTTTGAGATATGGAGACCCATAAACACATTTTTGCTTCTGCTCTTGCTCTATAGCAGAGGTATTTAGCCTTCTTTTCTGTAGTAACGCTATTCTTCAATACATTTCACAATTTGAAATGTGTGAATAAATGAAACAAAGGCATCTGAAAATATTGCTCCTTGCATTTCTTGTTACCAAGTTGCCACTGTAACTAAAATTCTTTTTGAATTTCTATAAATTGATAGAAGCAAAACAAAGTAACAGATTCAGGGGGCTTGATTGTTCAGGTTTTTTAAATAAAAACCAGAAAGGATGCCCAGGGAGCTCAAGACAGTAAGGGCTGCATTAAACTTTTTTCCTCAGGTGATCTTAACCCAGAAATAATTTTGTTCTACTCAATAGAGACTCAGGAGAATCAGAAATTCAGAGCTGACAGGATTATTTTTATGTTTACACTTCTAGTCTATTTTAGATAATTAGAACGTTAGAGGAAAAATCCACCAGGGAGAGCTGAAAGCTTCAGAACAGTTTTTCTTGAAACAGTGATTTATCTATGTAGACTAAATTATAGCCACTTCACAGAAATGTGCCAAGGTTGGCAGCTGTGTCACTACCAAAACCAGACAGTAACAAAGGCTTGGCAGCAAAATTGAGGGTCAGTGGCTGACACACTGTGAGGGCCAAGAGCATGGCAAACACAACACTTTGAGGGACCTAACAGGCAGAAAACATGTTGGTCTAAACTGAAAATCTTGCCCAAAGATAAGGAAACATCCCTTCTTCCAAAAGGCATCTTAGCAGGCTCACAAGGACAAGCACAATATTCTCAGAATTGAGGAGGGAGAGAAGAAAATTCACCAAAATCCTCAAACAGAAAAAAAAAAAGGGAAAAAAAAGTCAGAGGAATAATTTGATACAGGGTAACTTGCTAAGTAACTAACATGTAAATAGGTGAACTTGGCTTACACTTGAGGGTGTGGGCCAATCAGCAACCAATAAATTGATTTCTAAGCACTTCTTCCTGTGGCCTCAGGACATGAACTAAACCAGGCTGAAAATAATTTTAAAGATCTAATTAACTCATTAACTTGAAGTAAAAAAAAAAAGTCTCTTCCTCATCATAAACAGCTGTACCAGCCACAACAAAGCAAGCATGGATGTTTTTCAGAAGTCTAGAAATGCTGTCAGGGAGCCAGCCTGCTACACCCAGCATTAATGTCACACTCAGAACCCAGTGTCACACTCAAGGGTGACAATTCTCCCCTCAGGGATGGCAGCTAAATTACAGAATTCTGGGAAACACCTACTCCACATCCTTTAGCAAGAATACGTGGAACAGTGCTTCAAAAACAAACTCTGCAAACTGCAAAATAATAGTTCTCATTTCTGAATTCCATTTCATTCAGAGAGTATTTTTAGAGATAAAGAAATTGTAAGAAGACAGGAGAGAATCTACTAAGATTCAGTCTGGGCATCAGAGTCCACAAGCTACCAAGGTACAAAACATCCTTGACAAACTCACCTTGGGTAGGAATTCTCACAGATTCTTCATGTAACTTGAAGGCTTTGCCCTTGTGCAATTAAGGCCCTGAAACTCACCTGGCTACCTCTTACTCCACTAACACAGTATCTTTCCTTAGGAACTCCACACAGCTCCAATATTAGTCAAGGCAGTAATCATTTTTATTTTCATTCAACCAAATATATGTAATCACACATACTTCACAAGCATGCTGCTGGCAGTGTCTGGAATTAATGACAGAAACAATACTCAAATTCAAAACTAACCAGATAGTCTGGATCAATTAAGAACTGATGAGTCCAGATTCCTGCAAACCATTAATCAGGAATTCAGGCAAAATAAGGGAACAATAGGGGCAACAGTGGATTACACACCCCAAGACAATACTCTTGAGAGAACAGTGAGGGAAGCAGCTCACTGCTGGAACAGTCACCCACCCAAAGCTGAATATAGCCCAGCCAAGCTCATGAGAGAGATGAGAAGCACTCCAGAGTGGGCAGGAGAACAAGCACCAAAATATTACTCAGATAAGACTCACTGAGTGGGAGTGTAGCCTAAGGGCAGGCAACCTTGAGTTCACAAAGGGCTGGCAAAGATAAACACACCAGTGCTTGTTTCAGGAGAGATCAGAAGAGTTCCTTCTTTGCTTCGTGGGTAATTAGCACTGGACGCAGAGTTACTTTCTGCCACTAAAGTGATACATTCTTAACTAATGTTAAGAAACATTAATATGGGTAGAGAAATAGCATTTCCAGCAGTTGTTCATCGCTAGGGAACAGCATTTAGGCATACAGTTAACATCTCTGGAAGGGTTTAGGAATAGAAAATCAGAATAAGGCACAGTGTCATTTTATTTTTAAAATTATTATTAGTTTTGAGAACATGACAACATCCTAACTTGTAGCTATTAGATATATATATATATATATATATATACACACACTACTACTACAACCTTCAGGGTTCTGCTTTGGAGTTTGTTTGATTTTTTTGCTTTGGATATTAGTATATTAGCTGATTTTTTTATCAGTACAGCATAGGGGCAGATTCATTAAATTTTTCTTAGATTATTTCAGTTTGGAAGTTGAAGACCACAAGCATCAAGATTTTACAGTTATACCACTAAGAATTCAGTAGAAATAAACTCTTAATCATTTTTATTTCAACCCTTTATTTGAAATACTGATCTGCCTCTCTTGATAACACATTTTTATTTATTATTAATGTGGTAATAAGTGTTCAATAATTCCTCCATACTCTGTCTGTATTCAACAGATATGTTATACTATCAAAGAGAAAATGATAAAAATGGGCCAGTTTTTGAAGTGGCCATATATTTTTATGACTTTTTTTTGTGTTTGCATTTAAAGGTCACAAAGTCCTTTGGGAGGCAGGAGGTGGAAGCAGACCTCCCAAGTGGCACTGTACACTTACAGCCCACTGAAAAAGTGGAATAGGAGTTGGATAAAATAAAGTCCAAAACCACAGCTGCCCCATGGAGATTTTACCTATGTGTTATACAAAATAATTTCGTGTTTTCCTGGCCCAGCTTCAAAGCTGTTTTTCATCTTTGGAGGATAACAAAACCTTATACAAGTAGATGGTTCTTCTTGGGGTATTGCTAAACACTGGAGTTATAGCAGATGAAAAAACATCTCTTGTCCCTTAAGCACAGCCTGGTTTTGCCATCAGAAATGTTGAGTTTGGGTATTTAGGAATGTTTTACACTGCCATGCTCATCTCACAAAGTTTCTCAGTGATCAATGACATCTGTTATGATCTCAGTGAAGTCTGAGACTGAAGTTAGACATGGAATTGTGGCTCTCCATGTGTCTGAAGCTTTAAGAATCAGAACTTGAGGAAATATTGTCACAGCCCAGAGCCAAGATCTCCTCTCCAAAACAAGAGAATGGGTAAAACCTTTGGGTAATAAACACAATGACCCTGATGTATTTTTTAATAATCTAAACCACTTCATTTAGCAGGGTGTTGAGCCTGACAATGAAATTGCCAGCTACTTTCTCACACAGTCCACCAAACCCCAAGATAAAGACTTTTGTTAATCTCTGAAACTTTTTCTGTACTACATTTTATAATCCGTTCACTGCACTAACAACTAACTTGCCAAATTGCAATGATTTTTCTGGTTTTGAGTTTTTCTGTCTCAACTGGAATGACACTCTGCCCATCATATGTGTGAGGAGACTCACACGAACCACAGCTATCCTGACATGGCAGAATGAAACCATGAACTTCAGCCTTCAAATGGGAGGAAAAAAGCTGGAAAGTTATCCATAGAGAAGACCTCAAAAAACCCCTGCCAATCTCTATAAAATATTTCAGTGCTTCCATTATTTATAGAGCTTAAATATTAAAATATTTAATATGAAGAATCATTAGGTTGGAAGAGACCTTCAAGATCATCAAGTCCAACCTGTGCCCTAACTCCTCAACTAAACCTCAACTTACATACTAAATGTATAACACCACAAGAATCACCACTTTCAATAAACATCTATTAAAACTGAACTTGAAATTAATAATAATGAAATTATTATTGCAAATTAGTTGTTATTTCTCACATAGCAGGTAGTGCAAAGAAACCAAGGAGTTTTATTCTGTCCCTGTAACTTGGCACACACACCAGTTGGAGCTGAGGATGGTTTCAAAGAAACATCTTAATGTCCATCCAGGTGAACATTCTGAGCTTCCAATTCCCATGGCAGCATTGTTATATGTGAAATAAAGCAGTGAGAGACATTAAACATTGCACAAGATGCTTCAATCTGCATCTGAAGCCACCTTCACGACAGACACCACCTCCTGTGCTGCTCAGGGAGGGAGCAGTGTTTGCCAGAGTCCTGCCTTACAGAATGGTTAGAAAGTTAAGTTTTTCTCCTTTGTTTTCCCTTTCCCAAATATAAACTTCATTTGCACCTTCCAGCCAATGAGAGCTTTGCATTTGTGACATTTTCACTCATTTAAACCTTTAGTGCTTTCCATATGCACAGGTCTACGTTAAATTAAATTTGATCAAGTGCTGCCTTTAGTGTTTCACGCTATTTGACCTCAGTTGAGCCACAGAAATGGCCATAATTCAGGGTCTTCCAATCCTCACAACTACATCTCATAGAAGTATTTTTGCTTTCTATTTATCTCAAACAGATTAGAAGACTGAATGGTGCAAGCACACATGCACTGAACTATTTGACTTAAGGACAATTTAGGAGATGAAAATTAGATAATAATGCTTTTTCTGTTGCACAATGTAAGATTAAATGGTTTGTCACTTTCTACTTCAATAAAGTGAATGATTTAAAATAATGCTACTAACATCAATATTCAGTGGAGTATTAAATTGGCTTTTCAAAATATTGCTCACATATTTACAAAAACCCTAAAAGCTCATAATTTTCCCTGCTCTCTGTTTGCTGTTACATTCCATCTGTTAAGTCACTGAGACATCCATTCCACAGCAAGACAGAGTTGATGTTATTCATATACAGCAATTTTTCTAAAATAAATTTGCTTCCTGCATAGCCAGTGTGTCAGCTCTCATAAAAGGCAATTAAACCACATCACAGGAGATCTGTCAGACATAGGTTTTTTTGAAAGCTACCAAGAATTTAACTTCCTATATGGGAAATTTTACTTAACTTTACAATACAGAAAGATTAACTCCCTCTGGACACCATTGTGCCTTTGCTGACCTGTTTAAAGGTTTAAACCTTGGAGCTGTTACCTGTAGCAGGGATCCACAGGCATCACCAGCACTGCTGCTTCCATTCGCACCTGAAAAAAATGACAGTTCCTGACCCCCAAAATAAACATTTCAGACTATTCTTGACCTCCAAGTTATCTCAAAGTAATTTCCTAACCTACCTGCCTTATCTGTTGCATTTGAGACACAGCCTACATGCCTCTATATTTACTGGCAATATTATATCCTGAGGGGTGAAGCAAAGATCAGCTCCAACCTCAGCATCCACATGCACTGAGCCTTTGCCTTAGCTTGTAACAGTACTGATGCAAATTTAAATCACTTAAAGCCTTTGTTCAGTTTGTTCTTATGCTCCAAGATTGATCAAACTTTGATTTAAATACATAAAAATCATTGAAGTGAAAGTGTCTTTGGCGAACACCAAATCTGCGAAGTCACATTGCGAGAAACCACAGCACATAAGGAGTTCAGTGAAGTCTGGGATCTTCCCAAATTCTATCAATCCAAGTGCTTTGGTGTTTCACCCGCCATGCGTTCTGGCCAGATGAGAAAGAAGGTACCTGGTTACCTCTAATGTGAATGGTTTAAATACACTTTTCCAGAAACAACCAAAGAGAAAGTTCAGCTCTCAATGCCACTGCCCAGTTCTGGGTAGTTGTTCAATTCTCTGCTGGCAGTTGTGTTTGTTTTAGAATCTGCTCAAGTTCATTTTTCAATTTTTTGCTGGGAAATCTACCTACCTCTCTCATACTGTATTTTTCTTTCTGACATTTTTGTTATTTTATTAACTGCTATGCATTAAAGTGACAGACTGCAAGAAAACAAATGGACACCAAGATGAAGCACAGCCAAAATTCTGGAACACTGGAGAGATTGTTGAAGGTGATGAAGGAAGAGAGAATTGCAAATGACTCCTCTGCAGAGGAGCATAGCCAGAGCTCAGTGCAGGAATCCAAGGACACTGCCCAGAACCATCAGCAGCACACTCCTTGGAGGATCATTTGATCAGATCCTTCCATGGAATGGGAGTTGCCAGCACTGCAATCATCACTAGAGTGCATGTGGCAGACAGCTCCTAAATGCTTTCTTCAAATTGACCCGAGTATATTTCGGTCTGAGTAAAAAAATTTAAAAAAAAAAAAAAAAAATTCATAGACCGTATATTAAAATTATCTTTTATATTTTACCCAACTGCTTGAACTCTGAAGCTGTTGGGATTCAGTTTCTTATTCCTTTCAATAAGAAAACTAAGTTTAATAACAGTTCATAAATTATACTGTTAGTTACAGAAAAGAATGTCCTGTGATAGCATTTTTAAGCTGCAAATCACACCAACTAAACCTTAAAAGCTTCTGGATCAACACTATTTTTCACAGAAATAAAATCTATGGGGTTCTTTTTAGACACGAAGACGTTGCAAAAGCTAAACAAAGTTCCCCTGTTCAATGTTGTGTAGATGCCTAAAAGCAGAGGGGGCAGATGGAGCAGGAGTCCAGGCTGGGGGGGATCAGAGCAGGGACAGCCAGACCAGAGAAGTGATGAAAGCTCAGCTGTGTCTCCTGTCCCTCCCATAATGATGTTTCAGATAAGTGGATAGGATGGAAGTAGTCAATTAAGCTCAATTTTATCTGCAGATAGCATCAGAAATGCCCTGCACTGTCATTCTGCAATTATTGATTTATTGTGCAAACAAAAAAGTACATCTCTGCATTGCAATGCAAAGCTCTGCACCTCAGGCAGTGGCACACGTGGGGACACCAGGACATTTAGGAGCCTGCTGAGGGCATGGGATAAGTCATGGAAATGTTTTGGTTTTTTTCTGAGCAGATGAGTCACATTTCTCAACATGAGCTGCAATACTCAGCTGCTGTAAACAGCAGGAAAGACTGATAACAGAGTGTGCAGGACTCACAGCACCAGGGCCAAATGGATCCATTTCTATTTTTTTAGTTAATGGGCACTTATTTCATCATGGTCTTTCCACGGAAAAACCACTGAAGGAATTTCTGAATTCTGATAATAAGGCTTCATGTCAACTTTTCAGTGTTAAACTATTACAAGTAAATGGTCTATTTAGTTCAGAATTAACTGCAAAAATCCAGCATAGTTATGCAGTTATATATAGTTATATATATCCAGTTATATATAGTTATCCAGTAATATTATCAAATATAATGTCCCCAAGACTTGCTATGAATTATTTATGGACCCCTTACTAAGCAGGGAGAAGAGCAGGGCATGAAAACCAGTAAGTCCCATGAAGCTACAAGCAGCTATGGGTTTTTCCTGTCCATTTGATCTGAGCTCTCCAAACTTCCTCAGCCCATGCTCAAATTCCAGCAGTTAAAAGCTCCATCTTGATGATTGTTAGAATTTTACTGACATTCAAACCCTCCTCTCCTGCAGCATTCCTGATCAATGAGCTGTAAGTGACCATCCTAAGGAGGATTTTAGCACTTTATCCCCACAGTCGCAGTTCTTAGAAACTGGAAACACCTTGGATAAGTGACTTGGGGGGTTGAGAGGACTAAAGGAGGACCCTGTGTCACAATCCATCCCGAGGGTCACACCTTGAGTGTTTGTGTGCAATTTTATTCCCTTTGACTTTTCAGCTGAAAGGATGTGCCCTCCTTCCCCGAAAGCTGTGACTCAGAAAAAAATCACTCAAAATACATTTGACAATGCAACATATTGCCATTCCAACTCCTTGAAAGCTACACACAGCCTCTGAAACCTATCTATCAAAGACAAAGGGAATAACCACTACTGTCATTCTATTTATCTAAAAATAAATCAATTTCTTGTGGAAAGTGATAAGCATTGACAATAACTGAAAAATAAACAAACTCTTCCTAGAGAACACACCATTTCTGCATTAATGATTTTCTTTTTTGCACCACTGTTTTTCATCAGCTCACGTTCTTATCTGCAGCATCTATCCCAGGGTAACTGATGTTTGCAGGAAAAAAAGCCTCTATCAGTACTTGCACAGAGGTTCAATATATACAAAATTTATCTTGGTAATAGCACAGAAGAGAAAAGGAGAACATTTTGCTCAGTCAATATCTCGTGCAATAATTTGATAACAGGGGCCAATCCCGAGCTTATTGTGCATCCAAACAAGATAGGCAATAAAAATGAAGGACACTGGAGCCAGGGACTGTTTCCTAACACTTCAGCAAATGAATTCTCACATTAGTATTCTAGCAGTGCTGCAGTTGATGGATCCACACAAGAGATGACATTTTGCTATCTGCAAAACTAACTGAAGTGATAGCTGTTGTATATTTTGCAGGGACTAGGACCTCATAAGAAACAACTACAAATAATACTTTAAAAATCCCTGTCATTTGTGCAGTTCTCTAACTGCATCAGAGCTGGCAAACTTCCCATGCTATGTTAATGGCCAAAGAAGGGCTAATGGAAGGGAAGTGTACAGGCACACATGGGATTCTTGGGGCTGTCCTGTGCAGGAGTTGGACTCTGATGGTCCCAGTAGGTCCCTTCCAACTCAGGATATTCTGTAATTATACTACTCATTTAAGAGATGGAATATTATCCTACTACAATGTGTACTTTCCTCAGCTGCAGAACAGCAGCCACAAGGACAACAGACACCAAAATGTTTAAAGCCCATAGTGCCCATCTTGTATTTTTATATCGGTGCAAAGTGACAGAAGCAGCAGCAAAGGGCATTAGAAGAGATGACAGTTTATTATTCCTGTGAAAATAAGTAATTTTCACTGCTCCTGTCCCACACATCATGTAATGTTTACCCCATTTCCACCACTACAAGAATTTTTTACCTTTTTTTTTGTCAGGGTTAGGTGGGACAGACTCCTCAAAGTACATTTTAACACTCTGAGGTATGTACAGACTTGCTATGTATTTGATCTATTTGAAATCTTAATAAAGATTTAAAAGGTAGAGTTTTAAGAAAAAGCAATCTCATGCTAAGATCAGTCAACAGCCAATTCTCATGTAAAAAGCACCTACCAGAGCCAGTGTGATGATTTCAATTATCCAGCTACCCTGTGATATCATCTGTCTAGGTTTTATTATGCTTAACACTTTTGAAAAAAAACATGTCTTCTAAACAATTATTCATATTTTAAAGATGCCTATCAAACCTAAAGTAGAAACCTCATAGCTCTCTTTCCATAGTTAAGCACTACCTATATAGATGGAGGAATACAGCTTAGCATCAAGAACTTGCAATAGAGCAGCTTTAAACTGCAATTAAAATAAGGAAAACCTCTAAGTTATATTTGATTTGATTAATTAGAAAGCAGCAATTCAAATTGAGTCTTCCATATCAAAACCTGATACCTCCCTCTACCACTATTAATTTCATCAGAAACTGATAATTCCCAGGAAATTAATAAGCCAGCAACCAGCACATGGAAGAATTCAGTTCTGGGAATATCCATTCAACCACAGCTGGTAAATGTGCCTGGTCAGTTGTTGACCATTTTTAGGCGAACTGCCATAAAAGCCCGCTCTAGCCATGAGTCATGCACAGATTAAAGCAAAAGAACACAGGTGGATTATCAATTTCTCTCATTATCATCAGTGGATAAGTCTTTGGACTGCTATCTGTTAAGAGAGTCTCATAATTACTCTAAGTGATCACCTTCCCTGAAAGCACAACCCAGCCTGTTGCATCTTGCAGTGGAGCTGACTAATAGTGCTCCTACTCAAGGAGAGTCAGTTACAGGAGTGGTAAATCAAATACATTTCTGTTTGCTTTTCATTAGTTTTCAGAGATTTGCATTAATTAAGTTACTGATTATCAGAATGAACAAGACTCCTAAGGCTAAGATTTTACATGAGTCATCTCACTTTCAACTCAGTGAGCCAAAACCTGCAGTGCCTACAGATTGTTCCAGCTAGGAAGATCATGGAATCTGGCATCTGATGCCACCCTTCCCTTTATAGTTACATCACACTATTGTATTTCCCTCAACACAGCAGAAATCAAAAAGGGCAATCTTTGTTTATAGTTCCAAACCACTTCTAATAAAGTCTTGAACCAAAAAGCTCTTTTATTTTTGGCAGTGAGAAGTGGTGGAGGGTGGGGATGGAATGTCACACTGGAAAGCTTTGCTCAAGGTACATCTACAGGTTGCTTGATCCATCCTTGGGGCCCTTTTCTGCAGCGGTTCTTCCTGTTGATCTCACAACCTTCTGTGGGTACAATACCTCCCAGAAGGCAAGGCTCCCTCCCTCACCTTCCTTCAGGGCTCTGCTCTTGGAGTTAAGTGTCCTAACTGAGCATTTGAGTTCAGTTTACTTTAGGGAGAGAGGCACCCTAACTGCAAATACACAAATGGTATAAAACACAGGATCACAGTTTCCTTCTTATGCAGGGAAAATCAGCTCATTTCAGTGGGGTTTTTGGTACAGGACTTTCTGCAAAGATGAAAATTCCTGGTGCTGTAATTCCTAGCATGTTGTACAGACACCATGGAAAAAAGCAAGACAATTTCACAGGTTTTTCCCAGGTAAATTGTAGCTTTTGAAGAGAAGTAACCCCAGGAGCCATGCACCTAAATTAGTCAAATGACCTGTTTTTCCTCAACATGTAACTCCCCAAGAAGCAAAACAGTTGAGAACATCTTAGACAGTCCTCTCTAGAGCATGAGTGAGTGGTGGCTTAAATGCTATCTTCATAACAGATATGTAGGATAAAAGGCAAAACTCTCCTCCCCTCTCTCAACGCTGCTGGCCCCAGGGGAAACTATCAATTCTGCAAATCCCTCAAACCAACGAGATGAAAAAATCCTGCTAGGCACCTACAGTCAGTAAAAAATGAACTGGCCGTGGAGCAGTCACATGCTACCTACCAGCCTCCAAGGAGGCTGACGTGCTGCAGCCACACTTGTTGGAATACAAGCTAAAGGATTGTTCAAGGCATTTGAGAACTTTAAATGAACCCTTTGCATAAGCTTTCTTTAATTTCAGCAAGCTGAATCCACATCAGTCATGCTACATTACTGCACAAGGAACATACAGAGAGGAGTCAGGCTTCTGGGATTTTTTTGATCCTCATATTTGCACTCTAAGATTCAATTCTTATGCAATCACTTGGTGTTCAAAACTGGAAAAGTGGTTGTCACTTCAACTACATATCCTATAGAACACAATGGAGTAAGTTCCAGGATATTCACGCAGCAAACTAAGGTCACTACATCTCTCTGGCACCAAATGACAGCATTAAATTTTTCTATGGAGAAAAGAGCCCATCATGGTGAAATGGCTTATCTTTCTTTCCTTTGGATGCTTTGCAATGTTCTTGTGACTGTGATAACCCTTGTATCTGTAGCACGTATACAAGGGTTATTTCTGTAGTTTTCATGTTGTTTATATGAAAGGGGAGTGCATTAGTAAGCCCTTCAAGGACTAGAACTGGGATGTCAATTCATTTACAGCTCAAGGCACAGACTTAGGAGTTCACACCTGCCCTGACACCCCAAAACTCAGTGTCTTACAGCCTGAGGTGAGCAATGGTAAAGTGGCACCACTTCCTGCTATAGCCTGTGCCAGAACAGGGCTCCAGAGCTCTCAAGAGAATTCTCCCTGTACTTGGGAGCTGTGAAGCATAAAGCAGAAAAGCCTATTCAGGCTGTGGGTCAGCCTGGTTCGTGTCCATGGGGCAGTGATCTGCTCACTGCCCACCTCCTCCTCCACTGCTTCTCCAGGCACCTTCATTGTCCTGGAGAGCCTCACATGCCCCCAGACCTTTTATTTGCTAGAAGTTATTTCATTTCATGTGACCCAACACTCCTAACAAGATACACCTAAGTCTCTGCAAGCCACACACTCAATAGGCCACAAAGCCTGATTTGCAAGCAAATTATTGTGATATAAAGTAACAAACCAAAACCTCTGTCCTCCAAGTAAGCCACAAAACAAAATGTTGTCTCATGGCTGGACAAGACAGGAAAATTACAATCGCAGTCCAAATGAGAACCTTGAATTTTCCCCAATATGTGAACAACTCATGTATTAAAGCCTTTCAAGAATGCAAACTGGGAAGAGAAACAATCACCTCATCACTTCAATTTCATATCTTCTGTTTTATTTTAAGGCTTACTAGTAAGGGCTTTCATGTATCTGGGGAACTTCATTTTGTTTAACTTTCCAGTCTTAATGTTTGTTTAATAGATACTATTTGTAAACTCAGTGTTTCTATATCCAAACTCTATTTGTGTTTGTTTCTCCAGCATTTTTCCTCCCTCTTGTGTTTATTTCTCTACTGACACATCAAGGGAGGGCTTACATTTGGCACACACTCTTGCCAAAACAAATTGTTTTATGTACTATTTCCTTTCATCAGAACTTCAACATATTAAGAACTTAGGATATTGCATATAAGTCTATACCAGGATAAAAAAAAATGATGGGAGGAAGAACAGGGCACATGCTGAGGCAAGAAAGATTAAAGGAAAACATTTCTCTGAATTAAAGCCCTTTTAGCAGTGCAGTTGAAACTACACCCTAAGTTTTGTTTTCTCATCAGACAAGTTCAGCCCTTGATGAAGTCATGTTTATAAGTAATTTGGGATCAATCTTCCTTTCCTGGAAACAATCAACAAGAAGCTAAATTCAGAACACTTTCTCCTTTTTGTGGGGGAAGTGAGGCAGTAAGGTGGCAGCTGGTTAAAAATAAAAGTAAATAGAAGAGTAGAACTAAGATAATTAGCTATTAACTGTCTCAAATTTGCCTATGAAATGAAAAGTAAAACTTATGGCAGATGAGGGTATATTAGATAATGTTGATATACTAGATAATGTTAATAATTGGATAACATTCCAAGTCAAAACCCTCCTCAGAGCCAGTTCAACATGTACATTAATTTCTATGATTCTCCACATACAGATTTACAGATGTTGGCTACCATAAAGAAAATAAGCAGAGTAATTCACATTCATAGTCGGGACTTAATATAGTACATTTAGTAAATCTCCACTATCCCATTTAGACCACACTTGGCAAAAACAACTTTGATAAAGGATAACTGTCAAACACATTTTCTTGTGGATCCTGATCTGAACTACTCCATGATTTGTTCAAAATTCTGTTCATAGTCAGTAAGTTCTGTAAAAATGACAAACTCTGTCACCTAGATTAATTTGAAAGATGTATTTCTTCATTAGCAACGCCATGTCCAATAAGCTGTGACAGCACTGATTTATCATGGGACTCAGAAGATTACCATACATTCCAGCAGGCAGAATCTGTCCTCAGAGCTGCTTGCCTTCATCTCCAGTCATTCCAAAGGCATTCACTGGGCACTGTGAGCCAGGTCATGTCCAACAGCTGCAGAGAACTGGGGAGTTTGTGTGTGACAAGTGCACTGAGCAGCACAAGCACCTTGTACATTACTGACACTTTGAAAAATGTGAATTCTTATTTCACCAGTCTACCCTTGGAGAAGAAATCACAGCACATCAGTCACATCACAGCCTTAAATGTGTGTGCCCGTGACATGCAGCACACCTTTCACTGCCACAGGGGCAAACTTGCCCTGGTAGCCCAAAGGAAGGGGACCAGGACAGCAAAGCTGGCATTTAGGCTGCTTAAATACCACTGAAGGGCTTCTTTCCCTTTTGGTAAGCAATAAATTTATGGATTATCACTTTCAGATGAGTTACTGGTGATGGGAGCTCTGTTTCTCCCCTTCACATTTCCATTAAAACCTGTTAGGTGAAACTTGACCAGTGTCAAAGCTGTTTCAGGGACTTGGTACTGGACTCTAATGGAAAAAAACCAAAAACCAACCAACAAAACCAAGCAAGCATTGCATCAGTGAAACCTTGAACACAAAGAAATACTCATGTAAAGGGAGAGGAGTCAGTGATAAAAGCACCTAATGCTGGGAAGGTTGGGAGGCTAGATATGATCAAGATTTAAGATTTTAAACTCACTGTACAGATATTGAACAGGTGAAAGGTGGTAGCAGTCCCTTCAAAGGGTTCAATAGTTGCAAAAGCACTGCAGGTTAGCTACTGCATAACTTGGAGCAGGGGAGCTGGGAAAAAGTCTTTGAGGGACTATGTTGTTGAAATTTTGCTAAATAATCTATGTAAGAACTTGATGACAGCAGCAAAACCTTCCAGACTTAAAGCAGCTATAGCAAACAATTGTTTTCTCATCCAGTTACCTGTTTTTAAATACTTGCTCCATGTGCACAAATCCACTCCTGAAACATGGACTACAAACTAGAAATCCTGCAGTGAACAAACATGATTAAAAACACACCAATTTTCATGCTTTGTTTTGGATTTGGTTTTTTAAGGTATTGCACTGTGGTACATGCAGTGTTTTTGACACTAGGTGTTATATAGCCAGTTTGGAGCAGAAATCTAAGAACTGGCGATAATTTTTCAGTACTGCCCTAAAGTAAGGGACTGTTGTGATGTTAACACAATTCATGCTATCCTCTTATATGATATTTTTATCTCTATTTTTCTCCACCTTACTATGTCTAGTCTAGCTCTCCTGGCTCTATACTCCTCCTTAAAACCTTTTTTATGTCACTGCCCTGCCCATGGCATTCATTTTATGCATGGTCAAGGCTTCAGTCTCATGAAACATAGCCAGTACCTACCAACTCTGATGAAAAGATCATTCCACAGACACACAAAGGCAAATGGCTTTGGACCCCCCACTAACATTAAAGAACACCAAAGGAAGGAAAATTCAGGAGCTGGCAGACCTAATTACATTTTCATAAGATGGATAAGATCTTAAAAATTCATAAGCATTGGAACACTTCTGTATTATGTGTTTGAGACCTCAGTCACACTTGCTATGATTGAAGAGTTCTGTGAAGAAAACAAAAACAAGAAAAAAAGAGACAAAACCCACTCAGCCCCCCTAAAGGATCAGGAGACATCTGCCAGTCAGGGCATCTGGCATGGAAAAAAAAATCTTCATCTTGCTTGGATTTTGATTAAAGCAAGATAAAGCTTCAAAAGCACAAGTAGTGCTATCTATTGGGCCTTGTCTTGTAAGAAAGCTTTAGATGCAACCCTGTTGTCTCCAGATTGGCTTTTGCCTGCCACTCAACAATTGTTCCAGTTCCACAGGAGCCAATGACATTAAAAACTGTCAGAAAGCAAGGACATACTCTAAAAAACAGAAAAGCAGAACTTGAATATATGTTTAATGTTTCTGGAAACAGTTACAAGTGCTCTAACTTTTTGACTTGGTGAACTGGCAAATAAATTGTTAAATATGAGAGCAGCACAATACCTGAGTTACCAGCTACTGTGACATTTTCCTCAAACTTCACACATCAATGAAAGGAGCCAGTTGCGAAATTTAGCATAGAAGCACAGAATGAGGGTCAAGCACAGTGATATTTGGTGGTGCACCACCACTAATTACTTGAACAATAGGAATGCAGATCAAGAACTCCTTTAAAACACAGCCACTGCTTTGCTATTCCCCACAAACATCCCAGAGGGACAGGGATAAGTAACACAGGTGTTCTGTTTCTCCCCATTTATCTGCTCTAAGCCCTTCTCCATGACCACAAATGTAGATGAGCCAGCTACAGATACAGCTGAACATTTTGACTTAGTTCAAACTGCATGATCAGGTTTTACTCCTTAATTTTGCTATGCCAGCTTTTCAGTAACTTAACATACTACTAAGCATTGCTTTCAGAACCTGGAAGAGGCGATTTTTGCTGGAGGAAAGTACCATGACTTCACTGCTGGAAGAAAAGCTTTCATTGTTCAAGTTACTGGCACAATTTCATAGAGGTGAAGGCAGAAGATAAGCTCTCAGCAGAATTTTCATTCAGGCAAACATCCATATCTTTATCTGTCTTTGTTTGAAATTGCCCTCTGTCTGTGATTCACATTTCAGCTCTTGGAGATTGGATTGCTTGAAAAGAATTTGCCCCATTAAGGATGCAAATATTTGAAAGCTCCTATGTGAAATTATTTCAAGCCTCTAAGATCAATACCAGATCTTCATCAGACTCAAAATTACACTGGAAATAATGTGGTGAACTACCAAGAACAGACAGCCAGTCCTCTTTGGTAAAAATCTGGATTACTGTATCCTGAGAATAAGCGCTTAATGATTCTAGAATACAGATTCACATGAACTGGTGAACCTAAGTGATACAGGAACAACGTGCAGAGTAATAACTTATGGCCTCATTGTGCCCTGTTTGGCTGCCTTGTGCAGCAGTAGAAGAGACAGCCTGGGTAAGGATCTTCTGATTTAGGTAAGTTTGCTCTAGTCCAGGGAATTAGTCTGGTCCTGAGGCAGACATCAGCACAGAAAGCAGACTCAGTGGGACAGCACTAGGAGAGTTTTACATCAGCAGCTACAAAGAATCAACAATTTTCTTGGAACTCCAAAACTTTAATCCACCAATAAAGGAGAAAATCAACACTTGAAAGTTTTATTCCAGTAAAAAAAGGGACTGAGACACACTAGCTAAGATCTGCCACAGGTACCCTGGCAAGCCATTCACCCTGACTTGGAGATGTCAATTAACCAAATTTAATTATTTATTGAAATACACAACCTTAGTAGAAGAATCAGGCTATAGAAAAAGGTTTGCTTTTCTATCAAAAACAACCAAACTTCCAGAAGTAATGCAAGACTTAGGATTTACTAACATTCTAATAGCATTATTTTTACAAAAGTATTATCCCCCAACAAAACTTCAGGCGCTTCAGTCATCAAGTCCTTTTGACAAGTGCTTGCCAACTCCTGAAAGAAAAATCAGACTGTGTTCTGCACACATTTAGCCTACTTCTCTTGCCCAGAGTACATTCTTGGGGACTACAAAAAAGTCACTCAAATTGGACGGCAATGTGCAGCAGCTTTGAGCACAGCTGGAGTGGCACTCACAGTGCAATGCCTACTGGTGCAGTTTGGCTTTTCTGAGGGCCCTTCTTTGGATCTGGCTAGAAGAAACATTGAGCAACTTCAATACATACAGACAAATTCAACACAACTTCAAGACTGCCTCTTACTTTGCTTGCTTAACCCATTAAAACAGAACATTCCAAATCATCAGTATCTAAATCAAGCAGCCAGTTCTGCAGCTTCAAGCAGCATCACCCCAGAGAGCCCAGCACATGTCCTGAAAAACCAGACACTGACCCAAGGCACAAAACCCTCATTAACAGGTTTCAAGCCTGATAATTCCCATAAACACATGCTGCAGCAATGAAGTCACTACTACAGCTGTCCAAAACAGAAATACAAATGTATCCTTCAGAAGGGACCAGATGACAAAACAAAGCTAAAGTAACTCTTAATTCCAAGCAGTAAAAACTCAAACATACAACAAAATTCACTTGATCCAAATTCTAAATCTTGGGTTTCTAACTCAAGCCCAGGTGGTTTGTTGAGGTAAATTCATGTGTATTTCATTGCTTGACCTTGATAATTTTTGCTGCCAATGACTCTGTGCTCAGAAGCAGAAGCTAGAACCCACTGCTCCTGCATCCAGGATGTACCAAAGGATCTCACTGTAGTCAAAGAGCCAAGTTTTTGTACAGACAAGGACAACACAGCAGTGTCTTTCCCTAGCAAAAATCAGTGTATAGCTAGTGAGGACCATTTAATCACCAACACAAACTCCAGAGCTCACAGCCCACAGGAGAGCTATTAAATAAAAAGGAATTATTATATTTCCTTTTGAGACTATTCCCAGACACAGAGGTTAGAAAGTTGTAACAAAGCCTAGAAAAGATCATTGGTCTGTACTACAAATGGCAGGCTCCTTGATATGTTTCTATCAACTCTAACTAACAGATCTCTTCCTCTCCAGCTTTATCAAAGATATTGCTCCAGTAAACAACTCCAATTTGCAATGTTACCTTTTTCATTGCAAAATACGTCTATATAAGTGACTGGAAATGAAATGTGGCTTCCCTATCCATTACAGAAATTGCAGACACTGCATGAGGGTCTGTGTGCATCTGATAAATTGTGCAGTATTTAATAACTACTTGATGCTGTATCCATGTGACAATCATTAGATGTGAGCAATATAAATTTGTGCAAGTATTTGCATTTCACTTCTAACAGTTTTGGTGGCCAGACTAGTGAGTAAATATTATCAAAACAGGTTGAATCCTTAACACAAGAAGCTGTCATCTGTAAGCAACAGCTCTAGCACAACTGTTTAAAAGCTGCATTTGTTTTCCAAGATATTTTTCAGCTGGCAAGAGAAGTTACCACAACCTTCTCAGGCATCAATACTGGCAGAGCCAAACAACACATCTAAGTCCTGCTACAGTTTAGAGAGGACAGATAAAAAACCTTAAATGCTGTCAGGACCCCCAAGGTCCCATCCATGTACACTAACACACACACACTCAGTTCAGCAATTTTTACTGCAATTAACCTAGACATTTAGAAAATTTAGGTTGTCAGTTCAGGATTTTGGAAATGTCAGGATTTGGTGCTCTTCATGGACTGCTTTAGCAGCAACTTGACATCCTCTCTACTCTTGTCAATCTTAGTTACAGGAATCACCTGCTTCTCTGAGGAAACTTTAATGAAGTCTTTCACAAAGGCAGCATTTTGCAAAAAAAGCTTTTCCAAACACAGAACCTTTAGCCCTAAGCTGACAGGTGAACTTGCCTGTCTTCATTGGGAATCTTAGAGCCTACATATTGAAAGTCAAACTGGACTTATTACAGGGTAAAAAAAATCAAAACCAAGCTTTATAGGGCAAAGTAAATGGAAATTGATCAGTAAATAACTTTAAATAGAGCGTGAATAAAGCAACTGATTCAAGATTAAACTTTTGCTTGTTTGCTCCCATCATAACATCAAGATTTCAGTCTGAGGATATATCCAAAGTCTTCTTTCAAAGTCATGCTCCAGTTGCTAAGATTAATTATATATATCCAAAGAACAAATGATGAGTTGTACAGCATTCAGGAAGATTAATTAGCTACAAGCAGAATTTGTTACCTCTACAGAACTTAAAACAGGAATAGTTTGAGCTATTTGCTGCCTCAATGTGGCAGACAGCTTATTTCCTAAACGAAAGAGTATTTTCAGCTGCTAGTGAAGTAGATACAAGAAAAAAATTAAATTTAAGTTACATTCCAGCTTCAAAAGGAGTCAGTCAAAGGGCCTTCAGCACAAATGTTGGAGTGGCATCATTTCTCAATGTAAGGACCAGAGAACTTTTCAGTGGAAACAAGTTATAATCCATATTCTCCAGCAAAGATCTGTGAATCAGTGAAATCCTTATCTACCACTATTTGACAATAGCTGTGAGGCAGATTACTAAAGGCAACATTTTCCAGATGAAACAGTCCACTAATTAGAAATAAAGCACTTTTTTTTTCCTTTTTCAGAAAAGACTGCTGTGAGGCAAAACAATAGAAATGGCACCATCTGCTAATAATCCAATTAGAGAATTTCAAAGCACCAGCTAAAAAAGCTAGCTGGTAGGGATTTATTCTTCTAAACATATTTCTCAATTAGACCACGTGGATGTCCACATGCTTTCTAATTACATTCTATCTGGAAACTGCAAGAGTTCACAGGATCAAGGAGATATCATATCATGGATAATGCAAAACATGACTTCTTCCCAGTTATATTTGTCTCCCCTTGTGACAGAACTCTAGCACTTTCTCATATTCCCCCACACTAGGTGTTAGTCAAACATGTCTCAGGCATGAATTTTCACAGAATATTCTCCAGAATGACCTAGGATACACCCTCTCTTCCCACTTGGTTTATGGTCAGAATAATCAACGGATGCCAAAGCAACAGTAACTGTGACTAAACATTCTGAAATGCTGTATTTAGGCAGCAATTGCTGCCTATCCTTCAGGATTACTTGCCCAGAGATGGAAATTCAGCTAACACTGTTTAGGTGGGACGGGTTTACCAAGGCCAAACATCCCACTGGCTCTTGGCCTCTTGTTGGCCATACCAAAAAGCCCAAAACCCAACCACCACTAATATTTGAATACATCTTCAGACCATAGTGACAGGTTCAGTAAAGCAGATGAAAATTCCACACGAAATCCAGTGTTCAGTTCCTGCCTTTCAGTAAAAACACTATGCTTTATGGCTGAAGGCAGACAAGAACTTCTTCCAAGCTGTAAAGTTCTGAATCCAAAGGTGATTTTATGGCAAAAACAGATCTGCTAAAAGTCATACTTGCCTGGAAACACTTCAACAGCAGCTAAGGTGTAAATCATATGTCCACCATAACTGTGCTAAGCCCAAATATTTTCCTCTCACTTCCCTATCTCCAGATTAGCTTCCAGACAAAAGCACAAAATATTATCCAAACTCTGAGTTAACAAACTTAACATGGTTCTACTAGGCCTTCAGAGGAAGCAAATTGCTAAACATTGTACTCAGGGCCAATACTTCACTGTACAGCAGCTCTTGGAGAAACACTGAGGGCTGCACATGGATTATTGTTACACAAGCAATAATCAAATGCCCAAATCTCTGAGGACAACAGAAAAACCTGACAGCTTTTGTGCCCCTACTCCAAGAACAAACTCATTTCTGTTGTTCTGTAGAAAAAGCTAAAATGAAGCCTTTGGAGAGTGATTAATCCCCCAATACTGCCCACTATACAGAGCCCATGAAAAGTACTGATTTCTTCTTGGCCCATCTCTAGTACTCCTGCAGTGTGATGGAGCAACTTGCTGGTAGATGAAAGAAAGTTTAGAATTTTACCACAGCAGGTCTCTTGTTTCTTTTTAATCCCCATGAGTGTGTGCAATGAGACCACTCATGCAGCTGAACTTTTGTGGATCTTCCCAACTCAGCCTTAAACTGGTTCCTTTATAGCAACAGCAGCACAAAGATCAGCGCCAGCCAACAGCAGGCCAGATAAAATGAGAACTAACCTGAGTTTCATCCACTCCTTGCCTCATAATGTAACTTCACTGACCAACAAAAACATTCTGCAATTACACCCAAAGATTGCTGAGTTCCTAATAAATACATTAATTCAGTCACAATCTCAAGCAACCTATTGACCTAATGAGCCCCTCTAAACCCATTGCCAATATATGAGGTCATAATGGAATTTCAGGATCAAAAGCCATCTCCATGGCATGTCACCAAGGTCACATTTGATGGACAGCTATCATTTCTGTTTACAGTATGCAGTTGAAAGGAAATAAACTTTCTGAGCAGTTCCATTTCAGTTCTATTCACCTCGTTTACTGAGAAAATGAAATGGTGCCACAGCCCAGTATTTTAAAGCAATTCATCTATTTAGTGATAAGTAAATAGCTATTCCATGAAATGTGATCTCATAATACTTAATTCAAGATTTGACTGCTGTTTTTCACACTAAGCTACATAAGTCAGGAAAAGCACAGCACAGATTTCTGACAAAAATATACCTCACCTGGAAGAATAACAAAAACACCTGCAGCACAAAGCCACTCAATATTTAATATGGTTTCTTCAGCCCTGCTTGCATATTTAATACTGAAAAATAAGTTGTGGGGTTTTTTTAATGAGGTATATCAATGCTTGATCAAAAGATCCACTTCCACACCTGTTTTACTTGCATGTTTGTTACTACAGCCACATTCCTTTCTGTAGAATACATAAACAGTCCCAGGCAGAAGGCAGCTGAGCTGCTGCTTCAGTTGGTGACTTTTTCCATGTTGACTGGCAAACCCATGCACTTCCCTTGTGGAAGTCACTGAAAACATCCCTGGTACCAAGTGAACCCCTCAAAAAGACTGGGATACAAACCCTGGCTTCCATTCAGAATCCTTCATTTTACAGCCCTTCCAAAGTAGAAGGTGCATTTGCCACCTTTAGTACCTACACTCAACAAAGTACTGTGCTGAAAACTGGAGTGGACAGACTGTCAGGATAAACTGATCCCTAACACTTCAGAATTGCATAAATATAAACATGATGTAGGACTCCAGCCCCATTCCTGAAGAGATCTCCAGCCTGGGCATAACCACAGCTATCCATTAACTTTTGGTAACAACACTCAGGAGGAAAAACACACAGCAACAAGCTACTAAAAGTATTAACAAGTAGGTTTTGCTAATATAGACTCTGTACTCAGTGTTGGCACAATATTTCCCAGCTTGGTATTAAAGGTAATCCAGTCCTACACATGCATTTTGCACATTCCAAGTTATATCTCAAATGCGTACAAAATAAAGTATATCTTCGTTATTCCGAACAGCTGTCTTTTGAGAATTGTTTCAGAGACAGAAGTATCTGTACCTAAACAAAGTATACCCAATGATGAATGATAAAATAAAATGAACTACAAATCTTCCTCTCAGTCATTCTCCACTATAATCTAATTGTTAATAATCTGAATGCCTTTCCCTGACAAGTGTGCTATATTAAATACCTTTTAAGTCCTTCTGCTCTTCTATCCCCAAGAACAAAACCATGTTTCTAATGAAGCTAAAAATCCATCAGCTGCTTTCTCTTTTGTACTTTATTTGCTTTACTCACCTGCAGATCCAGAAGCAAGATGACTACATGCAGAGACAGAGGAGGAGGAGGCAGCTCTAAGAGATAACACAAGTTCTGTGCTGGATATTAGCTGCCCAAAAAGGGCTAAAAAATTAAAAAAAAAAAAAATCAAACAAGAAATTTTCTGGCAGCCAACTTCCATCAGGATGTGACTGAACTAAAGGCTGAGATCTTCAGGAGTCCTGAGGAGAGGCAGGTGCTCAACATGTTATGTCTGTTATGTCTCAAACATTTCATTTATTTGAAGATGCCAGCCAAGGAGATTAAACCCAATGTGCTCCAATTCATTTTAATTCATATTCTGTTGGAAGGAGCATTAATTGCATAAACTTTTGCCAGTTTTCTGCCTAAAACTTAAGCACGTTTCATTCTACTCCCCTGAAGGAAAAGCAGGAATAAGTAGCTATCATTACAAAGGTGTCTAAGGAGTCAGCACAAGTGCTCTCCAATAAAGGAAAACTTGTAAACAACTGACTCAGGAGATCAGTCTTCCTGCTCCGCCCAGCACATTAAAAGTTTGCCTAAGGAAAAGCCTTAATTTGGGCTTGTTTCCTCAAACTGGGAAGCAACTGCCAAAACTGTTTCTGCTAGAAATTAAAAAAAAATAAAATTACTTTATATAAGTGACCTAAGATCAGGGCAGCAGCTAAATTTAGGGTGGGGCCTAAGTACCACCTAAGAGTGAGATAATCTGTGTTATTCCTCTGGTGGGGAGTGTACTGTACTTGTGCAACAGAGGAGGACAGAAGTGAGACAAATATACCCAAAACCAACTTCATTTCAGTGGAAGTGTAGATCCATCCTATTCTCTCACCATAGGAAACAAAGCAACACTCAGCAGAGCTGAAATCTGATCACTGGATTTCCAGAGGCATCAACCTCCCACAATTCAAGCCAGCTCTAAGCAGAGTAATTTTTCTGGTTCAGGTTTCTAATCCACTGAACTAGAGCTAAAATCTTTGCTAACTTTTTATATACAATACAATGTTCATAGATTTTCTTTTGTCTTAGAGTTTCCCCTTTTGTGCTAAAAAAACTTCTGAATTTAAGCTTCATTATACTTTTCATTAATCATCCAGGTAAGCAGCAACAGTAGAAAACCTTGAAACCATAAGAATAAACTGAATTAAGAGTAAGCACAACATAGAAAAATATCATTTAATGTTCACGTAGATCACATATAGTGATATGGTTGAATTCAGAAAGCTCAGATTAGGCTACCTTCCAGAATCATGGCAACAGCAGGGAGATATAACTCAAAGTCTAATGCAAAAGCATCTAAAATAATAAATAAATCCCTAGACAGAATTTGTCTGTTAGAAATTTAAATATAAAGAACTTCTGAGGAGTGTCTATTCCTTCAGGGCTCAAATATCTTGCAGATACTGAGTATCAATATGGTTCAAACAGTAAATTGGAGCAGCAGAGCAGAGATTCAGACAGGAAATGCACAGAGTTTCAAAAGGGCTTTAATTCTCAAACAGGTTTTGAAAAATCTTGTAGTCAAAGCTAAAAGGGAGTAGCATCTGACTAGATGAGGGATTGCAATACTCCAAGATCACAATGTCTTGAGCATGGACCCCTTAAGCAAATTCATCTTGTCAACTCTACAGAATCTATGCCTCAAGAGTTAAATCTTCATGTTGAAATCTGCTAAGTGTGTAAAAACCAACCTCAGCAGACGACATTAGGTAATGAGTGTCTGCTGTAATTAATTACAGGACTTGCACACTTTTCCCCCCAGAAGTGATGGGAGTTTTCTGATGAGCAGCTTCCAGCCTGGGCACTGGAAGCAGCCAAATGAATCATCTCTTCCCCTAAACCTGGCAATCGATGACTCTTCTTTCACATCAGGCTTTAATTTGGGTTTGCTTGCAAAGCCAGTGCACAGCACAGCACTCACTGCCACAGAAATCCAAGGAAGCAATGAAGACTTAACTTCCTAATTTCAGCAGCTGTCACTGCCTGATACAAATAAGTCTTTTCTAAATGTATCTCTTGGAAGCACCTTTACACACCAATTAAGTCACAATATCAGAAGTACCCACTACTTTTTGCATAATAATAGCTTTTGGGAATAGCTTTCATGGTAAATCTAGGTAAAACCAGTTTCAGTCTAACTTTTGTCACAAGGCTATGATACGTCATGAAGCAACACTTTATGATCAAACAAACATCTAAAAAAAAAAATCAGTGCAGTCAAAGTACACAAGAGGTGGATACTAAAGGCCCAGCTTACTGTCTGTACAAACATCTAATGTACATCTTCCATGTTGTACATCTTCAATGTTGATAACCTTGCCTTTTAATCAATTAAGCAACTAAAAAAAAAAAATGCTTAACATCACTGAACAGACCTCAAGGCAACAGAAGGGTTTTACTTACTGTGAAAGTCAGCTTTACTATCCAATATCCCCTGTAAGATAACACCAAAAAGTAGCAACTGTTTGTGTTATACAAGATGTACTTTTTCTTTCCTCTCCCTCCTCTTTTTCATATATTCTTGCAACTCCAAGGCAGATCAGAAAGATCAGATTAATCTGTGAATATATTTTGGAACAAGTCAATGGCAGATAAAATACTGTCTGATTACACATGTGAACCCTGAGCAGGAAACAATGCATTACTCAGCTCACATAAAATATTTGCATATCACAACTCTCAAAACCTCTGAGCTGCTATTGTTGAAGTCTGAATTCACTTCAAACATCATTAGAATAGAAAATCCAAAGGAAAAAATTCTAATAACTTTATATGGTATATAATTATTGACTGTGAAAAAACCACTACCTGCCCTGTATTGTCATTTAGACTTGATTAAATGACTTGTGGGAAATGATACAGCAGTGAAGTAAAGCTTAGAAAGATATGATACAGAAAAAAAACATTATCTTCGTAATCAGTCATTCAATCAGCAAGGAACTGTTACAGTTATACAGAACATGACCCTGAATCATGATTAAAGCTAATCATGGTTAACTGTAAATTAAATCCAGTCACTGAGGAACTACAGAAATCTTTCACTAATATTGAAGGGACAACCAGGCAGGAACAGGAAAGAGCCAACAGGACAGCCAAGCCCTTCAGTTGCAGCATGACAAAGTTGACTGAGAAATTAAATATACAATTAACTTGATATGAGAAAATAAACAGTACCTGTTCTGATCCACCCTGCCACATTCTCATAGCAGAGGAGGAAAACAATCGTAGCACAAAGGACAAGCACAGCCTTCAACCTGAGGTCCAAACCACACTGAACTTCAGTTACCTGGGGAAAGAACACCTGCCTCACCATCTTGGAGAGATGATGGACTGTAGAGCAAAAAAAAATGGCTCATTCAATGCTTTCTTCATGACTTCATCTGTCTCAGCAGCATTTAAGCTGCAATAAGACTTCAGCTGGCAATTTTTTTGTATGAACTAACAGGTTTGAGGGTTTTTTCCACATATCTTTTTGAAAAGAAATTCGCATTAGTGGTCTCTCTATGAAAAACTTTATTAGAAGAATTTCCCTCTGAAGCTACAGAAAACTGAGTAGCACAGAACTACACAGGCAGAACAGTGCTACCCCACTGAACCTTGAATAATAAAATACAATGAGTTAAAGTCTAAAGGCAAAGCACAAACCTGCCATAAAAACACCTAATTTAAATAGTTCCCCAAACACAACAAATACTAAGGTATTAGAAGGTACTACAACTGTAACTAAACATCATGAATGCAAACATCACAAACAGCAGATATAAAAATCCATGTTAATGATGAAAAGAAGTTTTGATGAGACACTGAAGTCCAGTGGAATTTGTATTCTAATTTTAGATTACTCATAAGAAATGGGGACAGGCAAGGCCCAGCTCAGCTTCCTGTAGGAGTCAGTCCCTCTCTCTCCTACTCCCCTCATTTCCTAACCAAGTTCCCTGCATTGGACACATCATATTATAGATCAGGTCTCTGCTTTTTACCAATCAAAAAACTTGGTCTGCTGTTGTTGACCTTAATCCATAAGCCTTCTTCATAATCCCTTTTAATATGAAGCCAGATCTACAAGAAGTCAAGGCCAGTAGTTACCAACACTTACCACAGTATTAAAGAAAATCTAACCTTTTCACTTGAAGACAGTGTCATCCCATGGTTCATTGCTTAAATCAGCAATGTGTTTTAAAACTGCCATTTTCAGAAGTGTTTCTAAAGTCCTATTACTCATCTAAACATGATAATTCAAACCAAAGCCAGATCCCAGCTGCTCAAATCAGCACACACAATTTAAAACAGATCCTGAGACTACAAAGACATTCTGCATACCACAGAGAAAAAAAAGAGGCTTATTGTAATCTTAATATTACTATTCTTTGATATAATCAGTGTGAAAAAATCTGTTAACAATTAAAATAAAGAGCATTCAACCTCAAATGCCTAACAGAAGTAAACTGTGTTCTCATTGCTATGATCATGAATAAAGTTATTTAATGAAGACATGCATAAGCACCCTAATTTGTAGTTGAGGGTTTAGATGCATATGTAGTATGGGAATGCTAACTGCTGTGAAAGATCAAATAGCCAAAAGCTTTTCACTGTGCTGCTTAGTTACCCTTGAAAAGGCATCTTCAGTGTTCTGTTTTGCTCACATGAGAAAGGCTGCAGTGCCTGTCACAGGACCATTATCACATTTAGGGTTTACCAAGACTATTAAGAAGTTTAACAAATAGCTTCAAAACACATAAATACGTGGGGGTTTTTTAGTTGGTGCTACCTAAGATGAAAATATAACAAAAGCAATAAGCAAGTATTTTAAAAGCCACAAAAACATAAGGAAATTAAGTTGAAATTAACCTTTTGATAGCATTGTTACCCAGCTACCCAGAGTACACCATCATTTATAAGGAGGATAGGAGAACTCAGGTAAATCCCTATATTCCGAGTTCATTTTTCTATTGCACCCATTTATGTTGGAGCTACTCTTTCACCTTACTCGTCATTAGTGAGAGTCCAGCAAGAAGTGCTGCTTCCCTTCACACTGAACTAATTAGCAGAAAGCAGCACCCCAGCAGTTCATCTTAAACCATTCTATAATGGGACAGACTCAGCCCACCAAAAACTGGCCCCAAGTGCTGAACAATGTGGTTATTTTGCTGCTCTCCTAATTCTGAGACAATCCTTAGAAACAATATTTTAAGGAGAGTGTTTTAGTTCTGAGAACCATTCACATTTCTCCTCTAATTTAAGAAAACATCTACAAGCCATCGCTGCTGATCTTTTCTATGAGAATTTGCTCAAATTCACACTGGCATTTTTTAATTAACATTGCCCAAGTTAAGACTTTAACAAGAACATGTGTGCAACTTTGATTGGTATAGAGTGATAATGACTTGCTGAAGAGGTTCTTTCAAACCTAAAAAACCTCAGGTGAATCCACCTAAGTCTGAGCAGATTATCCAGGCTAAGTTTGGCTAAAGCAAGTCTCTGTAAAGTTTGACACACTGCTTCACACCAAGTGCCACAGTAAGTTCCATAGCTAGGAAGCTTTTTGTAGCACAGATTTTAGGCCTTTCAATAGCACAATTTATCTGTGGAAACAGATCAATTCTATTATTAAGCACTAAAATCAGAGACACAAAGCAGTAAGCTGGTTCCAGGTCATCTTCACTAAGGCATTTTGTGAGATCTTGCACTTGAGATGAAATAGTTTTATATTTTGAGATACAACATGAATATTTAACAATGACATAAAAGCCAATTGTGTTTAGAATTAAAAATAGGCTCTAAGCTGTTGATCTGCCAGTAAAGCTATTAATTAGTATAATTACATAGAAAATGAAATTGGGATTCTTGGTGTCAGAATATTTTACCAGGCTAAGCAAATAGAAAGAACAAAGAACATATTTAACTGATTAGACCCTTCTGTTTTATCTCTCCAAATTACCCCAATTTACTCAATCATGTTCACTTCATTGCTTTTATTTTTCATTTTGCATTCAAAAGTAAGTATAGAGGGAAAACAATTACACTAAAGAAAAAAATACCCAAACCACCACAAAGAAAATTTAGGGGTTCCTCAGTTTTTTACAAACATTTTCCAGAAGCTTTGGAAAAATCTGTCTGCTTTGTGGTGAGACTTAACAGATCAGGTCATTTTAGCCCAGCAGTCCCAGTATGAGACTGGCCAGAGCTGTGGGTGAAAGTAGAATTGGAAACTGGCAGGGAAGCAGGCAGCTGAAGATTAAAACTGGTGCCTACAAGACTGAAAACTCCCTCAAAGCCATCAAACTCTGCATCTGCTACTTCTTTATAGAGCCATGCATCTGATACTTTTAATTTAGTTCACTTCTAAAGCATCAAGTTCTACCTGATTTAGGTGGTCTCATGACACGTTATGCTGCTCTACAGTCAGAGCAGAGCTGCTTAGCCCCAAACAGCATCACTCAAGTTCCCTCAAGAATAAGAAAACATCCCCCAGGTGTAGCTAAAAAAGGGTTTGAGTTCACCCTTTAAGGGAAATGGAGTAGGACAGGCTTTGGGGTGAAAAGTAAAATCGAGAGTTTTGATAAAACAAAAAAACTGCTGTTAAAAGCAATCTTAAAAGTAGAAAGCCAGAAACAAAGCTAAACTACACAAATCGATTCATTACTCTCTTATTACAACTTACAATGTATACACTCAACAACTACTTCCAAAACCCAATAGCAGCTAGGTATTCTACAGTCTAATCTTTAAGTTTCGGTAGAGGAATAGACCCCAGCCCATGAAAGCAGGGCTGAAGATTTTTCTTTCATGCGTTTCTATATAAGACTGTTTCTAGAGGATCTAAATTAAGCTATGAACATGACCAACCCCCATTGTGAATAAAACCAATGTTATAAACAACATAAGACACAGATAACTCATCACAGCCTTAGCTTGAACATTTCGTAACACCATCTTTTAGCAAAAGCTGGCCTAAAAGGAAAAAAGGACTTTTGAAACCATTGAATATTTTTGCAGTGAATTACAGCTCTTTTAACTTACTACATTTCAATTTGCTTTTTTGTTTTAAGTTCTTCTTTACAGTTGTAAGATCAGAGATATATAGCACTAACTAGCATTTTCAAAGCTACTTAATAGATTAAAAAAATTGATGGAATAGAGGTTTACAACAACTCCAATACGCTTATATCATCCCACATTGTGAAAGGTTACTTAAGAAAAACTAAGCCAAGAAAAGATCAGTAGCTTAACATGTTTCACACATATAAATTCACAAAAACAAATAAAAGTATGTTTTAAAATTAGTATTTTGTTAATACACAGATTAACAAAAGAGAAATTAAAAAAAAAAACAAAACAAACAAAAAAACAACCTTGCTTTTCATCACCCCCTGCACAATACACCACCACTATCTCATTTGTAAGGGAAGTCAGGCTCTTTTATAGCAGGCCTGAAACGAGCTCCAGGTGAAAGCTATTGATGGTGAAATAGCTAATGACCTCCAGCTGGTAAAGCTAATTAAACTTTTCACTCAATTTGATTAGAACTTCACAGTGACAATGCTACAGTTATCGTCCAGAACGTAGCTGATGATCTGGATGAAATTTAATTCGATTAAAATTAAAGACAATCCCTTTGTCCAACTGTTTAGCTTGGGTAAAGGAACGTACGGCCGTGACAACTAGTTTAAAGCGTACCTTTGCTCCAAAGGAAGCTATACGAGTTGATGAGAGCATTTTTCCCGTTAATATTTGATGGCTCGGACTCCTCGTGCTCGGCTCCCGGGACGGGGCCGGGCAGCGGCAGCGGAGCCGCGATGGCGCGGGACGGCCGCCAGGGGGGGCTGGAGACCGCGGCTGGAGAGCGCCGGCAGCGCCTCGGCACGCCCGGAGCAGGGGCGCGGAGTAAAAACCTGCGGCACGGCGGGATCCGGCCGGGTAACACCGGGCTGGGTAACACCGGGAGGGGTAACACGGGCTGGGTAACACCGGGCTGGATAACACCGGGAGGGGTAACACGGGGTGGGTGACACCGGGAGGGTGACACCGGGAGGGGTAACACCGGGAGAGTAACACGGGCTGAGTAACACCGGGAGGGTAACACGGGCTGGCTAACACTGCGTGGGTAACGCAGGCAGTGTAACACGGGCTGGGTAACACCGGTAGTGTAACACAGGGAGTGTAAAACCGCGTGGGTAACACGGGCTGGGTAACACTGCGTGGGTAANGGCTGGGTAACACCAGGAGTGTAACACAGGGAGTGTAGCACCGGCTGGGTAACACCGGGAGTGTAGCACAGGGAGTGTAACACAGGTCGGGTAACACAGGGAGTGTAAAACCGCGTGGGTAACACGGGCTGGGTAACACCGGTAGTGTAACACAGGGAGTGTAAAACCGCGTGGGTAACACGGGCTGGGTAACACTGCGTGGGTAACGCAGGGAATGTAACACCGGGAGGGTAGCACAGGGAGTGTAACACAGGTCGGGTAACACAGGGAGTGTAGCACCGGCTGAGTAACACCACGTGGATAACACCGCGTTACAGAGCGCTGCTGTCCGCAGGCCTGTAAAAACCCGCAGGTAAACTGCAGTCCTTTATAAGGCCTTTCAGACAAAGGTAATTGTTTGGGTTAGTTCATGATAGTGCAATTACAAGTGTTGGTGATGGTGCCTATTTTTATATCACAAAATGTGGCTTTTAAGTGTTCGTTTGATGTTGTTGTCAAAGAGGAGAGCAGCATTTAAACTGTGAATTAGCTATATATCAGTGCAACAAATTGAATGTGAACTTGTATCAACTAAGTAAACTCAAAATATAAGGAAAAAAGAAATGAGGGTTCTGAGCCACCATTGTGGTAATATTGGATATCTGTGTTTATGCTGGGTGTGAAGTTCAAGTGGCTTTTTGAGACATTGCTGAAAGAAAAGTTAAAATAACTTTGAGTCACCCTACCCTCTGGGTTCTATTGCAAGTGGATTTGGCAACCTTGTTCTGGCATTGACTGATCCTTTGAGTTTCCAGATATAAACGACCAACAACAACAACAAAAAAAATCAACTCCCTGAGGTTATCATAACACTTGAATTGTAATTTTGTTGTTTTTAGCAACATCTTGCAATTGTGACTTTAACCATGGATATTTGGAAAATATTAAAGATGCATCAAATTTTACCCTTTCTTTTAAGAATTTATTGCACACTGAAGAAAGTATATTTTCATAAATGGGTTCCTCGATTACGTAAATCCAGGAAGGTCATTGTGAAGCTTCTGCCCCATTCAAACAAGCAGTAAAAATGCAACCAATCTAAATAAAAGTAATGGGGAAGTTTCATAAGGGAGTTACAAACCTGAGAGTTTGTTTTTGTAACTCTCACACCTACTTGATAGATTTTTGCAGTGATTACATGTGACCACAGAAGACTATTTCAGGTCAGAATGGTAGGAAAAATGCTAAGTAAAGACGTGTTTTGCTAAGATGACTGAAATAGTGAGATGGAGTGGTTTGGATGAGGTCAGTGTCTAATAGTTTAGAGAGGCTTAGAAACATTTACTGGCCCTCAATCTGTTCCTGCAATTACTGAGCTACTTGAGTTCCTTGCAGAACAACTGGGGTATTGGTATTACTGCTCTTGGTATTCACAGTAATAAATTAAAATGTATTAATATTCTGGCTTCTGTTTAGTGGAAGGTGAAAATGTTCCATCTCAAAAAAGCAGAACATTATCATATTTACCTGCTGAAAAATCTAGAGTTGAACCTGGGCTTTTATGAAGCTGCAGTAGCAAATAATATGGCTTTAAGTCGTGCAGCTTTAAGTGTTCTTAAATAATGAAGAGCAAGAACATGTGAAAACAAATACATAAACCACACGCTAATGCTCCAGTAAGTTTTTATTGTGGTGAAGCCTGGGTCACTTGTGCCAAAATGAGGGGTAGTAATCAGCACTTCTCACCAGACTGCTGGAGCTGCCTTGCTCCGAGGAGCATTTGGCATCTCAGGCACAGTTAGGACACATTTGTCAGCTCATATGTTACCCTGAGCAACTAGCAGGGAAAGACCAAGAGGGCTTTTTTAACTGATTGGTTTTTATGCAGATAAAAGCAACAAGACTCCTCCTCACAGGAAAAAAAAAAAAAACCACAAACAAACAAAAAAACCAAAACAGCAACCAACAACAGCACATTTACTTGCTGCAGTTAATCCCGTACTCATGTGGAATTCTTGCCTGCTGATAGATAAGATCACGAAACATGGATTTCCATTTTACACAGGGGCAGCGGTGCACCCATTTAATTAAGTGTGCTGATACAAAATGTCAATAAACAAAAGTATGGACACACCACACTTAGGAAACGTTGACGCTTCAGTAGCTGCTGGATTTGTAGAATCTCTAAAGGGCAGTGGTTGTTGTTGAGGTCAGAAGCAGGAGAAATGTTCCTGACAGGAAATTTATGGTTACAGTAGCAAGGGGGACTTAAATACAACCTAAACTGAAAAGAAACGTGAAAGTTACAGTACTCTCATAGATAAGCAGGATGAAAGTATTTGTTTCCAGAAAGCCACATTTACCACAATCGATGGACATAATGACCTTGTCATTCGGTGTTCTTCTCGCAGCCTCTTAGAGTGAATTCAGTTTCAAAGCTAAGGAATCCTGGGCATATCAGAATTCGGTGTTGTAACACCAGGGAATGGTCCTGCAGCATTCTGGCAAGGTCACTCCACTGGACAAATTGCTCCCAGCTTGTTAGCAACCCGTGCCTGTATTTCCTATGCACAAGTTGTAGATAATGCTCTGTCAAACTGTTCTAGGGATTGCAATTTTAGCAAGGGAACAGAACGGGTCTCAAGATAATGGATTTTTTAAATAATGAATTAGTTACTTTGCATCTAAGCTCCTAACTCTGCTTTAAAGCATAAATTAAAAATTTTAAGCTGAGGAAAATATTATGGAGTGTGCTAAATTATTTCATGTATTAAACATCAGCTATCATAGATAACTGTGGAACCAAAGAGGGGGAAGCAGCAACTATTCTCTTATAATTTACCAGGCTGGGAGTTTGGAGTAACCATGTCAATACATTTACAATGTATTTTATTTGTTTCCAAGTCCAAGAGGTACTGACTGTCAGGGGAGGTATATGGATTCATTAATCAAGTCACTGTTATCCTTATTTTAAAACAAGAGGGTTTAGCTGTGGATATTTGGAGTGGTAAATCACACAGTGAAGGCAGCAGAATCAGGATTAGAACAGGATTGTCTCATTTCCTGTCCCTCTTTTAATCAACTTGGTATCCTTGCCTGTCTAGGACCATTCTGTATTTAATTTTTAATCCCATTTCTACTGACAAAAGCTAGACTCCCATTTTGGCAGAAGAGTAGAAGTAGCATCATTGTGATAGTAATACTGTTTTATTGGCTCCCTCTGTCAAATTTTAGACTATGAGCTTCTTTTCCATGCCTCTTGTTTCTTAAGACATCTATTTCTGTCCCAGTTGCTCCAAATAGGATTGTTATCCTTGCATCTACTTACAGCCTGTTGCTTGAATTTAACCTTGCATTACTTGGTAATTCACTAAGGCAGAATCTGCTATCATGTGTTTACGTGCAGTGGCTTTTGTTAGGGATACCACATCAAGTAGAATAAGTACAAAAATATCTTGCAGAACAGATTAAAATTTTAATCACCGCTTAAAAGGTAAAAATTACTAAGGTTTTCTTTTGGAGCAAGAAAAAAGAAAAAAAAAAAGAAAAAAGGTATATAGACACTTGTGCTTGGATTCCCAAACAGCCGTGGTGACACACTCCTGCTGATGGATTTTCTTCTTTGTGGATATCACTCAGATCTTCACTGACTCAGGAAATCTGTGAATAGTGGAGACTTTAGCACTGTAAAATCCCTCCTAGGGAATCCTCCCTGGTAAGGAAGTGAGGATGAGCAGAAACCAGAGCAAGCTAGGGAGAAAAATAGGTTATTGACAGCTGTGCTACAAGCACTTCACTTGTCGTGTAGCTTGGACGGTAAAGCTGCACAGAAATTAAGGAAAGGCTTGGCTGAGTAAGCAGGAGGTGACATCCCCTGAGGAGTGGGAGCTGAGGGATCAGCAGGAGAAACGAGAGATATAACAGCAGAGGATTGCGCACTCATGAATAGAAAAGTTATGGAATCTGTAACCAATGAGCTCTGATGCCTTTGCTGACATGCATAAATAGCATAAAGCTTTGCTAATCGGTGAGCCAAGCCTTCGCGTGTTGCCACCATCTCCCTACTTCGGGCAAACTGGGATAAAACACGGAAATCGCTCTCCTCGGTGTGCGAATTGGCTCCCGCGGTCGGGACAACGCTGTGGCATCCAATACCAACAAAAGGGGAGGCCGCGACCCCGCGGCAGCGCTGATACCAGGGTCCCCAGGAGCCACGGGCACGAAGGCACGAACCGCCCTCACGGGGATCCTCATGAGCCGGATCTGCCCTCACGGGAGCCCTCACGAGCCCGAACCGCCCTCACGGGGATCCTCATGAGCCGGATCTGCCCTCACGGGAGCCCTCACGAGCCCGAACCGCCCTCACGGGGACCCCTCACGGTGATCCTCACGGGCCAGACCTGTCCTCACGGGAGCCCTCACGGGAGCCCTCACGGGGACCCCTCACGGGGACCCCTCACGGGGACCCCTCACGGGCCAGACCTGTCCTCACAGGAGCCCCTCACGAGCCCCAACCGCCCTCACGGGACCCCTCACGG
>VXBQ01011525.1:65812-176955 GCA_013400175.1 Phainopepla nitens | reverse complement strand
GGGGGGTAGGCAGCGCGGCGGGGAGCGAGCGGGGTTTGCTCTCCGCGGAGCTGCTGCCCGCGCCGGCCGCCGTTCCCTGCAGCGGGGGGGGGCCCTCCGCCGCCCCATGGCGCCCGGTGGAGCGGGGCGAGCCGGTGCCCGCCGCCCTCGAGGCCGTTGGGGCCGTGCCGGCCGTGGGGGGTCGGGCTCGGGAGGAGGGGACAGCTGCGCTGGTGACAGCCAGCACTGCCAGAGCCTGTGCGGGCTGAGCGGCGAGGCTGTGGTGTGATATTTGTATGTTCTCTGTAGTACTGACCCGCCCAAGAACCTGTTTGTGGAAGGTGATCGGCTCCGGGAATCTTTCAGCCTGAGTGTGCAACGCGATAGGCGCAGATATCGACTTGTGTAAGTAACTGGCTGCAATAGTCGGGGGAATAGCTGGGCTCAGGGGAAAACCTGAGCTGACCTGGTAGCTGTGTTCCTGATCGGGTGCTCCTGACAGGATCAGAACACAGGCAGCTCTTACATGCGGCCCTGGGGAATAGGAGTTTAACCAGAAGAGCTGTGCTGGAGTGAGGGAAGAAAGCTGGCCTGCCAGGGGACTGCCTTTTATCTCTTACCCTTTTACTCTTATTAAGGAATACCTGAATGGCTGAACAATCGGGGTGTGCAACTTTCTGAATAGAATTTCTCGTTAAATGTTGGAAGATATTTAGCCGACAGTGAGCAACTTGTAACTCAGTAGAATAAATGAAGACTGATGCCTGTTATTTTCCCCTCCTGCCTACTCACCTTGCTACCCATTCGGCTGATCTTAAAACGTTATTTTCAGAGCAATTTCCTTAGCCTCATGTATAATATTAAATTGCTGGCAGTTATTTCAGTGTACAACTTCATGAACAAAACTAGCTGGACTTGTTTGATTAATCCAGAATTGACAAGGAAAAATTGAGGTTGGCTGTGCTCCATAAGGCATACTCGCTGTTTTCCCGAATAGTCAGCAGAAATGTGTGAATAGGAAAGCTCTTTCTCTTTCTCTCCATATTTCAACTATAAAATTAAGAAAAAACCCATACCCATAAGATTTTTTTTTCCTGTTGTCCAGTAAATAATTTATTAGGACCTCAAAGTTCTTCTATGGGAAGTGAAATGCAAAAGAGATTGAAGAAGTAGGAGCGAGTGGGACAAAAATCCCAGGAAAAACCCCTTAAAAATTACAGGTGTAGCAGAAGATGACCCTGGCTGTAGCCTGTTATCCTGCCCCAGAGGCCAATTGCAGAGCATCCATCCTTTGGCAGCATTGCCTGATCTGACTGTTTCTAAGCTGCCTGACAGCTGCCTAGCTGAGATTTGAATAAGATTTGCATGTATGTGGGGCTTTAGCTTGTGATCTGCATGTTCATGAGGCAGCCAGCAGGGTTAAGCCTGTTCTGAAAAGGGACTGCTCTGAAGGTCTGTGCTGTGCTGGCAGCTCACACTCATCCAGACTAGGCAACTATTGTTTTTTTTTTTTTCTTTTAAAGGTGGAGTGCAAGAGTAAGGTCAAGAGATACTTCAGTGGGCTTCTGGAGGTGAGTTAAACATGTTATTAATTGAATTTAGAAAACTAGGAGCTGCCAAATGGCTGTGTTGCCTCTATAACTGTTGTCTGATCGGAAAATAAAGCTATTTTTAAAATTCTGTTTATGTAAGTGAACAGTGATTCATCTGTCCTCTTTACCAATGGGAATGCATGCCAGAAGTTGTTGCCTGTGTTCTTGTATTTCTACACCATGCCTTAAACACTTCATTGTTGTACGTGGTATCCCTGTCCTTGCCTTAGTATCATACTGATGATTCTCAATTTTTGGTATGCAGAATTCCTGTGTTGCAGTGGCTTATTTTAGTAGAAGTGTAAAACTGGTATTTCAGGCATTGCAGTGGTTAGAGGTGAAAACTGAGGTTTCCAAGCCTGGCTGGATAAAGTCTCTTTGTATGTGTTAATCCTAGATAGCAGCAAATGAGGAGAAAATGAAAAACCAGAATGTGATCATTTGTGCCTTGGGAAGGAATTGGCACAGTATTGGCACAATTACTTCTGCATACTAATTAAATTCTTTTCTATTAGGAGAAGCTGGGTGACTCTACTAGGAGTTATTCATGTTGAATTAAAGTTAGCAAAAAAAGGAAGTGAAGGATGGATATTTCAGCATTCATAAGAATGATGTATGTGCCAGTAAGAAATGGCAACAAATAAAATTGTTTCTGTGAGGACAAAAGGCATGAGCTATGTTTTCAATACAGAATTACTTTAATTCTGAAATTATATAGATATGGGCTCTGAGTGGGAAAAATCAGCTGCATTTTTTTTTTTTTGAGTGTTTGTCTCTCACTGTTAGTTGCTACTTTCTCAGAAAACTCTTGGCATGTGTTGTTCAGAAGCCTGAGTTACTTAGCATTTTCTGTCTTAATAGGATTTTTTTTGCAGCTGTCTGATTTAGCATATTTGGGAGCAAGCAGTCATACAAGCTTATGGAGTTAATTTGACTTGATTTTTATTTTTTAAAATGTTTAGTTTGTTGGATATACTTGAATTAACATTCTTGCAAAATTCACTTTCTGTCTTGTGTTATATTCTACAGTTAAAAGGATGAATTTTCTGAAATGTGGCAAGGAGATGATTATTTACCAATAAGTTGCCTGCATAACTAAATTCTGAAAGACTCCATTAAGCTCTTAGATAAATGCAAAGCCCTGTGTTAAACTCCATGTATTTTAACAAGGCTTCTATTTCTGACTCTTCCCTTCCTTACCTTTTATCTTCTCTCTATCCCACATAATGTTATTAGGAGTACACTGTCCTGCTAAGGCAGCTGCCAACGCCACCCTGAGATTATATTTGTGTACACAAGAAGTGCTGGACTCGGTGGGGCTTGGTTTATAATACAGAGAAAATAGTGTCAGCCAAGTGCAAGCAGTGTTTTTCTAAGGTTATATAATTGTCTTGTACTTGGCAAGAGAGCTCTATCCTAAATTAACTCTGGTTGTGTTGTACAAAGAAACCAGGCTGGGTGCACAGGAGTGCTTTTATTGCATGTTAGACATAATCAAGAATAAAGCAGTAACCAGGTTTAGGAAGAAATAACTGTTATTTTACTGTTCCTAGGTCTGTTTGTGAGCTTTTTTTTTTGTCTTGTATTAATGCAAAAATATATCATTCTATCCTTGTTAAGAAAGGCAATACAGTGATTTCTTTCAGGTAACTTATCTGTAAAGTAGATTTACTGCAATATATTTTTTAATAATTTCTGTTTGCAGTGTTGAATAAAGAAAGAAAAATGGAGGCAGAGACCATTTTAAGTCTTAAACAGCAACTCAAGGAAGCAGAGAACGAGCGAAGAAAGGCAGCACAATATGGTTTGCATTTACTGGAGTCCCAGAGTGAGGTTCAAAATCAGCTGGATCAAACACGCTGTGAATTGACTGAGAAAACTGAGGTGATGACTGCCTTTTCTTCTCAAAGTTCAAAACCAGAACTTTGTTTTATTTTAACTCTTTTCTGAAAGGCACAGGTGTTTTACCTGCCTTCTAGCACCTAGATTAATTTTAATAAACCTCTAAGTAGTCGTAGAGAGGGCTTTTTTCTGAGCATTAAGACATTGAGCATAATTGTATCTAACTGGGACAGGGTTTCATAGCTAATTATGCATCAAGTGTTCACTATCATGTAAGACTAATTGCCTTTAATGTAAAATGAATGCTGAAAGCTAAAGTAAATGTGCTTCAGAGCATGTTTTGCCTCTGTTTAGCAATTCATTCGTGTATGCTCTCCCATTCAGCTTTATATCACTTAAAAGCTGTGAGAAGAATGCTAGCAGCAACTGTAAAATTGATTTCTTCTGTAGTGAAGTTTTCAAATTTTCCAAATACCCAGGGGTTCTGAACTTATTAGCACATTTCGATGCAGCTCAGAAAAAGGAGTAGTATAGTGCTGAATTATAGAGGTATTATTTAGTCAGCCAGTTTTCTTGTCGGTAATTGTTCAAGAAAATTTCAGTTGAAATTTCAGGGAAAATTTCTTCCACTTTTCATAAAGACATTAATGTTCACGTTTGTGTTCAGCCAGCCCATGTTTCAGCTAAGTTCTTTATCTTCATTTAGCCTGTTTCTAGTTGTGCATCCATCCCTTCTCCTGGGATAGAGCTGAAAGGTTTGTTTTGTAGCAGCTGGAGGGTTTTGCAGCGCCCTCCTGCTCTGAATGGACAGAATTTTTTATTCTGGTCAGTTCACCATTGGTGAGCTTTGTGTGAGGCAGCTGAAGGCACAAGTTCCAGGAAAGCTGGGGCCCACTTCTACAGGCATGAAGTAGGCCTTCATGCAGTAGGATGACATTCTGTGTGGGAGCTGTGCTTACCCAACAGATTCTTTAGAGCTTTTGAATCTCTCTCTGGCTCTCCTCTTTGCAGTCTGAGAGCCAAGGCAGTTGCTGTGAGCACAAGTGTGGGTTTACCAGCAGGCACAAAAGCCTCTCAGAAAGCTCTGTGTGCTCTTCTGTGCCAGTGTGCAGGCAGGTTCTTGCTGGGATTTTTGTTGCTCTTGGCCCTGGCCGAGCAGTGCACTCCCAAACCTGTCCTGTGCCCAGTCTTTATCTTTGTGTTAAAGCTCCTGCCCTGGGTATTTGACAGCTAAGCCTGTCCTTGATAAGCTGTGTCTAGGCCACAGAGTTCACTTTTATACCTGACAGCTTTTAGTTTTTTATTTAATTCTGATTTGTGTCTCAAGAGTTAGGTTATTTTGAAAAGGAAAAAAAAAAATCTGCATATTTAGATGAATTTGGCTTCCTTATTACATTTTTTGCTTTTGAGATTCTCTTTTCCTTAATTACTGACTGAATGGAAGAGTAAAATGAAACTGCCCTTCATAATTAACAAACAGCAATCAAGCATAGATGGAAGCTGTTTAAAAAATTATTCTTCAGTCTGGAAGAGTTGGTGGGATTTATTATGAAACAGACAATTTAGCTGTCTTAAAAAAGCTATTGAACTGATCTGTTCTGCTTGGTGAACTGTAGTAATTTTGTAGTAATTTTTAACATATTTGGGTTCTGTAGTGGTAGAAAGGGCATTGTAAACTCTGGCTAAACTTATGACACTTGGAGGAAAGATACCCACACCTTTCCTGTTGGGTGCCAAGAAATACAGAGTTCCCATGAAGAAGGGAATATTGCACAATCAAATTATAATCACAACATCTATAAATCATAACGTTTTAGAGCAGTTATTTTTGTTTAACATGGGTATTACAACTCTCTAATTGGCAATCCCAACAAAAGACTAAATGAGCTGCAAGTATCTTGGTTCTGAGCCTGTGCTTTTTCATAAATGATTAGGGAGCAGTGTACAATTACATCTAGATATATTAGTGTGTCATTTCTTTCAGAAATTTGAACAAGAGAAATACACTCTTCAGAGAGAAATTGAACTCAAGAACCGAATGCTGGAAAGCTTGAATTTTGAGTGTGATTCCCTTAAGCAACAGCAAAATGTGCAACTGGATAAACAGAAAGAACAGCTTGACAGAGCCTATGGACAAGAAATCAGTGACCTTAAAAACAAGGTTTGGTAACTAATATATAGCTAAGAGGTTGTTAATACCATTTTAGATATTGTTTGCATAACTTATAATTGCACTCTTAACTACTAGAAGAAATAATAAATAGTTGCAAAGTACAGTAGCTTGTTGGGTTGGTTTTTAAAAAATACCTCTGCAGTCACTTATGAATTACATTAAATTTCAGTGCTTATTTTGAAAAGCTACTCTTGTGTTTTGAAGACATTTTCTGTAATTGCAACAGTCAGAAGTATTGTGCTTTTCAAGAATTTATCATGAAATGTTACTACTTAGTTGTCAACTGTTTTTAAGTTGGAGAACCTGAAAGCAGAACTGGATGAAACCCGACTCTCAGAGAAACAACTGAGGCAAAAAGTGGAGCATCAGAAGGAAATCATTGCTGCCAAATCAGAGGAGCTGCACCTGATGTCTGAGCGTGTCCATGAGACCATGTCTTCAGAAATGCTCAACCTGCAGATAGAGCTCACTGCACTCCAGAGTCAAAAGGTGTGTGAGTAACACTGGCTTTGCAGTGTAGCTTAGCTGAAGATAAAATTCTGCCCTTTTGCTCATTTCATTTTTAAGTGTGCTGTCTACAGTGCCACATTAGGATTGACTTTTATTCAGACAGTGTGTACAGCAAAAAATAACAGCTTTATTAGCTAGGCTTTAATACCCTCTCTTCTTCAACATAATATTTTGTATTAAATCTAATTACTACTGACAAATGGCTTTGGTTTACTTGGGCCTGCTTGTCTTCCAATTGTTTTAAATATTTTTTATTTCATACTTGTATTTTGTTTGTTTAGGCCAGTGATGAAGAGAAGCTGAATGAGCTGAAATGCAGCAAAGAGCAGTTAGAGCTTGTGAACAGTAACTTACGAAACCAGCTGGAGCGGCTGCAGGGGGAAAAAGAAGAGAGGGAGAAAGAAGTTGTGTTTTACTGTAATGCATTAGAGGTATTCTCTTAATTTTACTTCACAGAGGTAGATGATCCCTAAATTGCACAAGCTGTGTTGCCAGGTTTCTGGTGAAGTAGGAGTTTTGGGGAGTTGTGAGAAGGAGGGGAAAGAGGAGGATAATGGTTGGCCATGTTTGGTGTTGCCTGGTGGTAAGAGCTCTCTGTTGGCTTTGTTTTGTGGCAGCTGGGAAAGGAGAGCCTTTGCATGGCACTGTTCTGCCTCTTGGGGACCTGCTCACAGGTCACTGGCAGAATTCTCCTTTTTGTTTCAAGTTGCTGCTGAACGCCTTGGAGAATCTTGTACTGGGAAGAAGAGCATTTGTGACTGATGAACATAACTGGGAGAGTGGTCTGAATATCATGAATCCAGTTGACAGACATCAAAGCTTACCCTTAAAGACTTTTAGTTGTGCTCTTGTCCTGAGGAACAAAGGGAATATTAAGTGTTATAGTGAAATGAAATTAATTTGTCTTAGTTACTAGAGCTGTATGTACAGTTAAGGACTTCAGTACAATATAAGTTATTGTTAAAGTATAGGAAATGAAAAAGAGTTAAAGTTATCTGATTAAACTCATGTATGCAGTACATCAGATGCTTAAATGACTAATATCCTCTTTGCTTTAATCTAGAAAGCTCGTGAGGCTAATCAGGAGCTTCAGGTTCAGCTGGATCACACAGTGCAACGATCTTTGGACCCTACAAGTAAAGGCAATTCTCTCTTTGCTGAGGTACAGCTATGCAACAGATGCCTGAGAAGTATTTTCAGTTTTCTTTCTTATAATGTATTGAAAATTTGAGAGTATCTGCACCTGATCTGGATAAGTTATATCTCTGTTCCTCAAATATGACTTCAGTGTTGATCTGACATATGGAAAATCATTTCATGCTCTCTCTGATGATAAGGAGTTAGTAAACTTAATGGAAACACTTCCAGTTATCTGACTGTCAAGTCAAAAGTTGTGGACTAGGGGTTCATGTGGATCTGTCTGCAGCTCTTGACTTTAAGTAGTTTTGTTCAGCTGATAAATCCTTCTTTAATGTAGAAGACAGTATGTGAAATATTAACAGATGCTGATAAAAGCTGCCTTACAAACTTCCTGAAAATGTCTGGTTGTCTGAGCTTTTGGGAGGGTTTTGGAATTAGCTTTTGAGTAAGAGTTAAATGCATAGGGAGCATTGTTTGATGGCAGCATCCAGGGGATGGGTGAAGTTGGAAACAGTTCAGTTTTTTTTAAACTGTTCTCTTGCCAGGTGGACAAAACTATTCTACAGCAACACTGAAGCATATGAAATGTTGCTTTATTTTGTTGCTTTATCAAAAGGAAAATCTGTTGATTTGGCTTCAGTGGCGCTGTCTACTCCCTTCTATCACAGGGCAATAACAGTAGCCTGTATTTTCAAGTACTGTTGCTGGAAAAGCAGTATTTGCAGACTGAACACCAAGTGCTAAGCAACACATCCTCATCAAACTCATCCAAGTGTGACAGCAGGTGTTGTGATTTCCCAGTAATAATTGTTCACAATGTTCTGTAGGTGGAGGACCGTAGGGCAGAAATGGAACGACAGCTGATCAGTGTGAAAGTAAAATATCAGTCCCTACAAAAACAGCATGCATTCAGTAGAGAACAGTTGCAAAGAATGAAGGTAGGATGATTCCTGTAATACCCCAGGGTGTCCTTGGGTCTGATAAGGCACTGCTTTAATGCTCAGGCCATGGGATTTGTTATCTGCAGTAGTCTGGGGGGAGGGAAAGGGGAGAAAACACAAGTGAGATGATTTGTGCTGTTTGGCTCCTATGGTCCAACAGCATCCACCTTCCAGTGAAGGCACCATGTTTGCTCACTTTGGCAGTAGTTGTTTAATGTATAAAGGTAAAACACAACTCCTGTCAGTCCAACTAGCATTCAGTTTGTCTTGGTAATTGTTTTTCTTTTCTTGTCTGATTCTCATACTACATGAATCAAGTATTTGTGCATTAACTCTGGTTGTCAGGAATGATCATAAAGAAAAGGACAGGCTTTTACTGCCATCTCACTTTGAGTTTGGGTTTTTCTGCATCTGCATTGCTTTCTTGTCTTTGTCCGTGTTTTTTCTTCTTGCTTTTCCCTATTTTTGGTGTAAGAAACTAACTCCTCTTCATAACTATTTAAGTTAAACTCCACTGCTATAGGATGGAGCCTGTTGGTTAGTATTATTGAGGACTAGTTAGCAGCTGATGATTTACAAGATAATGTCAAGGGGATGCTGCAGAGCTGCCAACTGTTCTCATGTTGGTCTCATGATTTTTCCAATCCTAAAGTGGATCCTTTTATTTTAATGTACCACTTGGTCATGCAGTTTGAGGAGCATGCTTAAACATCAACGGTGATAATCATGAGTTGCACTGAAGGTTTATATTACTTAGATTTTGTGGAGTAGGTTGACAATAGTTCAAACAACAGTCTTAAAGGAGAAGAAAAACCCTACTGATACAGCAAAGATTTGAGTGAGGGAAGTCATTGGGTAGGCTCAGTTCCTTTGGAAATTTTCTCCTTGTCATATGGGCTAAGTCAGTCATACTGGTTGCATAGTGTAAGAAACACACCTAAAAGTACCAGAAATGGAGGCAAGTTGGTATCCCTGTACTAGTAATTAATGCTTTTATGTGGACTTCTTGGTAATTTTTTTCTGATAATAGTGGAGATGGGTAGTTTGTTAGGACAGCTGGTTTGCTTAAGCTGCTGTCTTAGATCCCTGTTAGCATCCTGTCTGTGTTGTGCTGCACTGAGATGCTGCCAGTTAAAGCTCAGTCTGAGTTCAGCTGATCTCTCCACTCAAAGCTGCTTACCACAGGAGAGGTAACTGCTGTTGCATTTTTAGTTGAAGAATCTCCCTTTGTGATATTTACTGGTAAATCCTGATGATCTGACTCCTGGAGAGAATGTGCACAGCACTTTTGGGAAAGCTTTATCACCTCTAGTGTATTTTTTCCTAGTTCAGAGCATCCCTTCCAGTTTCTTTAAGTTCCTGTTCTCTGTTATGTAGATCAGGTGCAATTTGCAATTCTGACAGTTGGCAGGAGGGCTTTTAAGGGAAAAGGGAAAAAGGTTGGGTATCTGTGCTTGGAAACTGTAAGGATAGTTTTAGTCAGCCAGTGAGGTGGAGTTGACAATTTTGCCTGCCTTACATCCTGTAGAAGCTGATTGAGTCTTTCATTAACTCTAATTTGTGCACAGAATCATCAATACCCTTTACCTGACCCAGGAGATTCTATAGGGTAAATGCTCTTCTTACTTTCTCTCTGTAATCTAAATCTTTCACTTGATCCTTTCCCTGTGATTTCTCCCAGTGTTACCTTCTCCATACTGCCTAGACTGATTAAAAATGCCTCAGTTTTCTCTAACAGCTTGTGAAGTCTTTAATTTATTGTATTTCCTTTTGTTTAAATGTATCACTTGTGACTGAATGTACTAAGACCCTTATACCTCAATATTATTGTGTTAACATCAACAAAAATATTGCTTTAAATGTTAGATTTTTACAGCTTCTCCTTTGTAATGACAGAGGGTGTCCTTTTGCTGGAAAGGATGTATTCCATTGGAGAAGCAGAAAAAGCTGAATTTCTTGGGTTAATATTGTAGAAGGCAAACATGGTGGTGTTATACCTGAAAAGCAGAACTGAAAAAAAATGGGGGGTTAAGCTTGTGGGTTTTCCTAAGCGAGTTCTGAAGATGCATTTTAGCACTGACAAACCAGCCTGGATGAGACTGGGTTCTGGCTGGCTGGGGGTGTGGAGTGCTGTGTGTGTCCTTGGCAGTGTGTGTGTGCTCCTCAGCAGCACAGAGGGAGGGGGACACTCGGGGCTGCCCTGCTCAGGGAGAGAGAGAGCTCAGCTGTGCCCATGCCTGGGAGTGTCTGTGCTGATAACTGCTGACGTTATGCATCCAGTGCCCTTCTCTGCTCAGGTTTAGAATTACAAGGCTTGAGTACCCAAACAGTTTTGTGTAAAAGGCTGGGATTTTCAGTCACTAATCCCGGTGCTTGTTGTAAATAGTTTTTTTTTTTTTTCCTTTTTTGCAGCTGCAGATGGCTACACTGCTACAGCTGAAGGGCTCCCAGGCAGAATTTGATCAGCTGGAGCGCTTACAGTCCATGTTAGAGCAAAAGAATGGTGAAATAAAAGATCTTCTTATGAAAGTGAGAGAGCTAGAAAATTTTAAGGTATGTGGTTTTTAATTAAGTAAAAAATTGTAATTGGTAGCTAAAACACGAGAGCAAGTAGAATTATTAAAACTATCTGAAGCCCGTGCTCAGGTTTGAAAAGGGATCCAAAAGCTGACTCATATCTTTATTTGACCTGAATTGTATTTTACAGCTGGAGAATATTAGACTCCTGAATTGCAGAGCAACAGAAAATTATACCCCATCTAACACCTGGGCTGAAGAAACATTTTTTTTTTTTATCCTGTGTGAAGCACCTTCATATCTTTTATAGTTACTACTTGCATTTAAATTCAGTTACTTGGTCAGAGCTCACTGAGCTGTGACATGGAGTCTTTCTCTGGGAAGGTTCAGTCATTTGGCACTTTTACTGTGTGTGCTTTAGCCTTTAGTGTCTCAGCTCTGTTGAATTTCCTGGATATTTATTTTCTTGATGTGTCTTAATTTTGCAGCTGAAGCATGCTCTTCTCTAGAAAAAATGAATTGCTTAATCATCCTTGTAAAGCAGTTTTTTCAGTCCTCTTCTGCAACTTGAAAACATCTTGTCAGTATTTTGAAAAGTGAGAAACACACGAAGACTTCAATATACACCAGTGTAATGCTACTGATGTTTGTGTGTTTCCATAGTGAAAAGCTGGAGCCTCTCTCAGTTCTTGCATGTTTGGTCCTTTCTTATCAGAGCTTTGGAATGCAAACTGAGGTGTATAGCTTGTGCAGTAGGATTATGCTTTCCAGGATAGCCACCTGTATTCTGTATTTAACCCAAGTGGTGTGAAACCAGGCTTAATCCATTTTAGCAGTAATTGAGGAAACCTGATTGTTTTACCAGTTTTGTCATGATTAAGCTTGATCTGTACTTATTTCTGTCTCTAGGCCATAAATGGGTAGTGTTGGGAAATGGAATGCTTGATTCCAATAACCATCAAAAGTATCTGTAGGCAGTGACTGACAGAGGCCTGGAAGGATTGAATTTGAGTGCTGCTTGTTCAGAAAAAAAAAACACCAAACAAAAACCCCAGGGTCACATGTTGGTGCATTTAGAACATCCTTACTGTGTACCAACTTCCTCATCTGAAATGTGTAATTGATTTTGAGATTTGGACAGTTGATTAGCATGGCTGGTATTCCTCTGGGGTCCAGCTGCTGAAGCCTAGAAATAAATGCTGAGAAAAATTCCCTGTGGGTTAACCAAATTCCCTGTATTTTCAAGTAAAGAGCAAGAAAGCTGTTCTTCAGTGCTGCTTGCAAACCTTGTGGAGTTGAGATAACTCACTTTTTTTCCTTTTTCCAGTGAATGAGAGAGAGCTGTCAGTTTTAGTGCTATTTGACATTTGTAACAAATGAGAAAGTACTCAGAGCAGCTGAGTTTTATCTTCTGTGTTGAAATCCCTCTGTGATGAGGCTTCTCTAGCAAAATGCATGGAAAACGTCTCCTAAGAACTAAGTTAATGTGCTTCTGAAAGGTCACTGCTTGACAATCTGACACTTGTTCTTTATCAGAGTTTATATGAGAGTATGGAGGTGTCCAGACCCGCTAATGGTGCGAAAGGAAGCGATTCTGAAAATGGCTACTATGCAGATTTACTGCAAATTAAACTTGACAACTCAAAGTAAGTGCTTCCAGCCTGAGGCCCTGGTTGTGGCAGGGTTATCTTCTAGGTACTTGTTTTTATTTTCCCTTTTTTGTAACTGTGTGCACTGACTGCATGTGCAGATGGGTTTTGTTCTTGGTGCGTTTTCTAATGCTGTGGAACCAACCTGACTTGGTTACAGGACTGGAAGTTGGGTTTTTTTGGGTTTTTTTTGGGTTTTTTTTTTAGTTTCATTTTTGTTAGGAGTTAACAGCAGAAATATTGTTTATGATTATTGCTTTCTTACAGAAATGCTGTTAATATTTCTAGATCCAGGGCAGTTGAATCAATTAAAAGTTAATCTGTAAGGAAACTGTATGTAAAGTGTTAGTCTTTAGGCTATGTTTATTTCTCTTGTAAATAGTGAGATAATAACACTCAAAATGCTTGATAGGACAAAAAAGCTTGATTTTTCCTACTAATGTATAAATACCAATTTAAGGTGAAGTTGAATGCTTAGTGGTTGCTTTACTAAAAGGAAAAAAACCCAAACCAATCCAAGTCTGACTGATTTTATAATTTTCCTCCCACCCCAGCAAGGAAACTGAAACACTGAGAAATGAACTATCCCTGCAGAGAATGAAAGCTCTGTATGAGAGCCAAAGGGTCCTGGAATTTGAAAGGAAGCTCTTCACAAATGAGAGGCATTTGCAGGCTTGTCAGAGTGAGAATATGAACCTGCGGGTTATGCTGGATGAGCTGAAAATGAAGTATGAACCTGAAGGTAAATACTTATTTCTATCTGGGAAAATCTAAATTTCTGATTTGCTCAGCCTTTAGAAATGGAATGACATTAGACAGGAAGACATTGGTTTGGTTCCAGAATTTAATGCTTAAATAGGTGACTTTCTGAAATAACCTGATCCAAAATCTGCTGAGCTGAAGTAGAAAAGCTCTGCCTTGCTTAGGGTCTCATTTGGATATGTGAACACTGCCTGGAGGAGTCTAAAGAATGTGGTTTTACAGTTTAAAATGGCAGTGTTCAGGGGCTTTATAGAGCACAGGTGGGTAGCCATACTGGGTGGGATCAAATCTCAGGTGTCTCCCATAACAGCAGCAGTGTCTTTGTGTGATGAGAAGCCTCAGCTCTCTGGGTGTAAGCAGCTGATAGGAGCTTTGGAATAAGGTGCAAAGCATTTACAGGAAAACAGTTTAGTAGCTCCAGTTAATATGAATTAAATTTTGACTAGAGAGGCCCACCTGAGAAACAGCTGATACCTGACTATGTGCAAAGCAAGGGAGCTGTGGAGGAAGAGGAATCTGTTTAAACTGAGAGCAAATTTAGGTGAAATATTAGAAAGAAACTTCCCTGTGAGGGTGGGCAGGCCCTGGCTCAGGGTGCCCAGAGAGGCTGTGGCTGCCCCTGGATCCCTGGAAGTGTCCAAGGCCAGGCTGCATGGAGCTTGGAGCACCCTGGGATGCTGGAAGGTGTCCCTGCCCATGGCAGGGGATGAGAACAAGATGTGTTTTAAGGTCCTTTCCAACCCAAACCATTCTGGGATGCCATGAATGGGGAACCAGATAGGAAAGTTGTTTTTGTCCACACCCAAAGGATTTAACTTTAAAATGTTATTTATGGAAGCTTACCTCAGCAACCTGCAGTTCAGAGCCTTTAATTTAAAGCCTTGGTGAAAAGACAGTGAAGGAGGAGAAAGATGTTGTCTCTTTTTCAAGCTAACTTCTCTTGGAATGATCAGTTTATATGAAGAAATATTATTTAAGGGATATAAATTGTCTATTAAGAATTACTCCAAGCTCTTTAATCATGTGAAATGTTCCTCTATTATGAACATCTTGGGGTACAAGTCATCTCCAGCTTTTCTTTTGTACAAAAAGTATATTCCTTCTTTTCCTTTAGAATTGCTTAAAGATCCTAAAATTAAAAAGAGGAGGGAGAGGATTCCGGTGAACACGAGTTGTGAATACTTTGACAGCAAAAATACTCCAGTGAAAGAAACTGCTGTCACTGCATTGCCAAGTAAGGAAGGGAGAAAGATCACTTCCAAGAACCTGGAGCAAGGTGATGCTTCTCCAAAAAAACAGCCTTTGCAAGCATCCCCACTGCATACAGCTCTCCAGGCAATACGGAACATTGTTGAACCTGAAAGAGAAGGAAAAAGAGTTAAAATTCAAGATGAGAATCACGTCACCTTGAGTAGCAGAAGTGGAAACAATTCCTTGGCTCCAGCTGTCCCCAGGTCAGTGTCAGCTTCTGTCTCTGCTGGAGGCAATCAGCACAGACCTGCATCTCTTTTCTTTCGCTGCATGAACTGTGCTCTCCACTTCTTTATCTGTTTCCTCAGTGTTGCATGCAGTGTCATTCCTCAGCTCCGGCTGCCCACGCTGAACCTCTCTCTACCTTTTAGAAGGACTAAAATGCTGACTAATAAAAAAGACTCTTGAAGCAGTTTCTGAAATAACTTTGGTGTTGCCTGAAGACATTTAAGGTGTGCAGGTAGCATGACAGCTCACTTGGTTTGCTCCAGCATCAGAAACTTTGTGTTCTTGATCCCCTCAAAACTGCCGCATAGCTGTGTTACAGCTCCAGGTGATAAAGGCAACTGGAATATGCTCCAGTTACATGACTAATTTCAGCCCCCAGCAACTTCCAGATCTAGCTAAAAACCTAAAAATTTTTTGAGTAATTCTTCACCTGAATTGTGTTAACTTTCATTGTACAGGATAATAGAGACTTAATTAGCTCTCTGTGTTGTCAGACAAATGAAAAGCATGGTCTGGATGCACAATAGTTGGAAACACAACTGCCAAATTAAGATGAAATTTTTCCCCTGAACTGAGAATTGAAGTTACTTTTTGCTAGATGGCAAAGTAGCTGAGAATAATCATTATCTCCAGCTTTTTATATCCTGATGAAAACAATGCTGACTTTGATTTTCTACTTTTTCAACTAATGTTTTTTGTATTCTGTTCATAATCTTTGTAAACACAAATTCGGGTGTTTTGGGGTAGAACAAAGTCTAGCTTAGTCCAGGTGTTTTGGGCTTGCAGTTAATATCTGCTAGAAGAAATAGCCAAACTTAATGGCATTTAGGAGTAATTGGATTGATGCTTTGGCACTTAGATCAATTACTCAAGGTTGCATGGATGTAATTAACAGACTTAAAGTAACCAAACACTGCAGTCTTCTTAAACTATGGAGGAAATATGGCTGAAACAGCAGTTTTAGGAGCTGTGTTAAAATGTGGGGTTGTCAGAGAGGAGAGAAGATCAGGTGTGGGTGAAGTGGAAAGGAAAGATTGGGATAGTTTAGTGATGGTATTGAGTTTTGACAATGTCCTCTACATGTAGAGGAATAGGCAGAATGTAACCTGATAGGAAAAGTTTAACTTGCTTCCTCATATTGCTTTGGGAAAAGAAGATATAATGTCTGCTTACAGGAAACTGTTGGAAATAGTTTATAGGAACTGAAGGGGAGAACCTGCTGGGGGGGGTGAGAAGTAGAAATTATTTATGGAGTTGATGCTGGAAAGCAGAGAGAGTAGAAAAAGTGGAAGAGGAAGATGAAACCGTAGTTCAGAGGGAGGTTTCTAATCTTGTACCCATTGCTGTTGGTTCAAATAAGGAACAAAACATGAAAAATATTTGAAAAATAAAAACCACAAACACAGCTAAGCTGCCACAAGACTCCATATAGCTGTTAAGCTCATATGTGGTAGTATGAGCCTGTTAAAGGCAAATCCAGACAGAAAGTTCTTTTTGTTTCTGATTGTGTTAATGAACTACTAAAACCCCAGGTCATCATATTAAGGTAATATTAAGGATTTACTTAGCCTGATCTGCTATGATGTGCTATAAAATAAGAAGTCATGTTAACATATGAGTATTTGAGAAGCTGGATTTCTAAACACTGAAAGAATCTCTGGACTGTTCTGTGATGGGTGTGGCTGAACCTTGGGCACAGAAAATATTGGCAAATTGATCAGGAGTGGGGACCTGAAAAGGGAGTGTTTGTGGGAGGAAAAGGATAATTGTCAGTGTTTCACCTTGTGTGAGCTAAAATGTGATGCTGCAGCTGCAAAGGCTGTTGTGGTCTCTGGAGGTTGGTTTTGTGCCTGGAATAGTTCTTGGGCAGTAATTAGTGGACCTCTGACATTGGCCCATGAATTGTGGGAGAACAGAGCCACTGTAGCTGTGAAAGGGCTGCAAACTTCATTTTTAGAAAGTGGAGTTGGAATTTGTCATCTCAGCCCAGGAGGTGATGAGGAAGTGGTCAGAGTGATCTGTGTGTGCTTGGGGAGGTGACAAACTCCCTTGTGTGAAGGGACCTCCTTGCTGAGGTGATTTAAGCAGCTCCAGCTGGAGAATCTCAGCCAACACCTGTGTGTGCAGGGCCCCTCTGTGTCCTTCCAGAGGGCTAGAGCCAGCACTGGAGTAGCTCATGAGGTGGTGCCACTGATTAGCTTATGATATAAGAGTGTTGAGACTACGGATTTGAATATTCAAGTGGTGATTATTACTTGTCAATGCATACTGGAATTCTGGCAATACAAAGATTATGTGTAGTGATGGCTTTTGTTTGGCCAACTAACTGGTCAATAAAAAGATACAGTCCTCTATTGAAATGCTTTTCTTCCCTTCTTGAACTGAAATAGCAGACTCTAGCCCTTGCTGCACAATTTATTTTGTATTGAGATTTGAGGTTGTTTGCCTGAATTTGATCTAAAGGAGAGCTTGGATGTCTAAGAGCTTATTTGCTCCTTTAAATTATTTAGTTGGATTAAATACCCCAAATCTGCTTCACTTGGGCTTTGTCCAATTGCCTGTGGCCATTTGGCTCAGCAGGAGATCTGGATGACTAATAATACTCTTTGGGGTTTTAGGCACAGCCCTCAGCCTTGGGAAGTAAAGCTCCACCTGATGAAACAAGTCCATATTCCTTAAACAGGTAGAAGGAGCCCCAGTTATATTTCAGTTTTGGAGTCTGTAGAGTCAAAGCTTGAATCATGTCATAATCTCAGCAGCATTTGCGTGAAGTGTTTAATCATTGTGTGTTCTTTCTGATCCATTCCCTGTGCTGACCCCTGAGGAGCCAGGACAGTGCTCTGAGGGCTGTGGGGTGAGCCTCAGCTTGCTGCCAGCTGCACATCAGCTCCTTCTCTCTCTCTTCATAGCACAAATGAAAGCAGTGGCTGAAAATGTTTGTGGGCAAAGATGACAGAGGTCAGCTGGTCATGGGTAAACCAGGTTTGGGGAAGATGAACTCCTTGCCAGTTAAAGACAGTGGGGCAGTGAGGAAGGAAGAAAATTGCCCCAGCCCTTCTTCCCAGGCTCAGCTTGACTCCCTCAGTCCTGGCTTCTGTATCCTCCTCAAGAGGCACAGGGTGAATGTGATTGCCAAAGTTGTTACTTTACATGCCAAGAGAATTCTGTAATACTGTCAAGGGGCAATATTTTGTATAAACTCAGTTGTGCTGCTTTGGGACATAATTTAAGTGAATGTGGTTTTTATTTGTTCTCCTGGTTTGAGTTCTTTCTGCTTATAAGAACTCTGTTGGCAATTTTGGCCACCAGAGAGGTGGTTTTGGTGGCCTTGGACAGGGGTTATTTAAGGCAGAAGAGTGGGAGGGACAAATGAAGGGAATCTGCCATAGGAGCGGGTTCATGGACAGAAACTCTCCATCCCCAGCTGCAGCTGCTGGGGGAGTACAAACCTCGTGGCGGCTCCTGAGGACACATTTTTTTCTTCCCTGATAATTCCTGCTAGCTGTAAGCACATAATGATTTGTCCAGCTCAAGGTGACCATGGGCAGAAGGTGCTCAGCCATCAGAGTTACAGATGTGAGCTTAATGCAAAGCCCACAGTGGAGCAAACCCTGGTCTGCAGGAGGTGCACAGCAGAGCCTGTTTTTCTTCAGCCTGTTGAGACAGTGCTTATGGGGAATAGCATGCACATGGCCTGCAATGCATCAGAGTTTGACAGAACTTTGAATCTGTAGTTGAATTTCCCCAAATGATTTTGTTACACCTCCTTTCATAGTCCTCATATTTAGCTGCACCTTTCTGTATTGCAAATAAGTCTCTAACAACTGAGTAGCAGCTATTTGTGTTGGGAAAAACATCACTGAAAGCAGCTGTCACTAGTGTGGTTTGCTCACTGAGGGCTCCTGAGACCACTAAAAATCCACAAGGTCATCAGAGAATTGCTTTAATGCCTGTCCTGATAAATGAGTGTAGAGTTTGTGTTGCTATGTAAAGTGATGTTTAATTTGGAACTTAATTTTCCATAATTTCTTTCCCTGTGAAAATAATCATGTGTAACAGTCAGTGGGCTGTAGGTGATTTGGTTGGGTAAAATACCACTATTCACCAATTGTTCTAATGGCATGTTTGCATGTTCATTAAGTTAAAAACAGGATTTAGGCATCTGATCACAATCTGATGCTTTGATTTCAGAATTATCTTTTTAGCAGCAATGAGACAGTTTTATCCCCATTTATATTCGTAGCAGAATTCAAACCTGCCAGTGGACAAATGATATAGTTTAGAGCCTGAAAAAAAAATCTTCCCCCAACTAAAGATATTCAAGCCCTAAGCTGAAGGCCATAGTAGTGTAGAATGAGGCTGAAAGGAGCATATTATTGTAAGGGTAGGTTTTTTTGGTGGTGTAGAAGCAAGAAGCTTGATTTCATCCCATTTGTATGATGTTGCTCAAACTTTTCCTCTGGAGTTGTGCTTTTGGGGACTGGATCTCCTTTCTGTGCATGACACAGTCACTGGTGTTTCTGAAGGCTGATCTCAGCCACTTCACATATTCAGTAACCTTTCTTACCAAACATTTCAGCAGCTGGGGTGTGGGGGGAGGCTTTAAGTGATGAAATGTGATTAGGGCTGATTTAAAAATGCTTTGGTTCAGTCTCATTTTCTTCTTAAACTGTGCTTGCTCTGTCTCTGTATATGGATGGTCTTGTTTGCCAGTTGGCTTGTTGATTTTGCCTAAAGTTCTTATTTTAGTCCTGGTTTATATTAACTGAATATGTATTTAGAATGGTTGCTTTGCCTATAGGTTAACAGCTGAATCCAGATTTGAAACTACAGAAGAAGATAAGAGAGAAACTAAAATCTCAACAGAGAAGAAAACACAGAAGAAAAAATATTCCACATTGTATGTATCTTCTAAGGCAAGTTCTGAAACTCAATGTGCTCAGCAGTAAATCACTTCTGCAAGGAACCTGGGCAGTTTGGGGTCGTGCTTCAGCAGGAGCTGCTGGGTGAGCTGTGTCTCACACCAGTGCTCGGGTTGCTGACTGGCATGATGATCTGCCTGCTGTTACACAGGGTGTGAGTGCCTGGCAGAGCTGCACTTTTGGTGACTTCCCTGAGGGCCCCTGTTGTGTTTCCTGCACTTGACCTGAGGTGTGGCCCGTTCTCCACTCGTGCCAAAGTCTCTGAACACATTAATTGCTCTTTCTTTGAAGCACAGGGCTGTTGTGGAAGATGACTTCTGGCTAACAGAGCTCTTATTGTTTGGTAAGACAGACTAGACAGGACTGATGGAGAACTCAACGGTGATGTGCTCTTGAATTTCTTCTGGTTTCCAGATTCAGAATTCTTAATATTTTTCCTCCTAATGTATGACTTTTCAACTTTCAGGCTGACCTTTTTGCAAAAGTGCATGGGAATCACCGTGTGTTTTGTTGGTCAGTGTTTGAAACACCATGGATTCTTGTATTTTTACTATTAATTAAAATAAAGGTTTATTTCTTTCTTTATAAAATGTAGCCTGTATTGTATTTGAGAAGAAACATGTTTCCATATTTTTAAATGAAGGTAATGTCTTTTGTAGAACCTTTTTGTTAAAAAAAAAAGTACCTCTCAATAAATGATAAGAAAGTCATGCAGGTGCTGTGTGTCATGTTTTTAGGAGACTGTTCTGTAACTTCCTGAATTCATGCAGAATAATTCTGAGGAGAGCTTTTAAGCTAGTTCCATCAGTTCTTGGGGTATTTTTTATTGAAGCTGGATTACTTCATTTGAGTCCTGATACTACAGTTTGAGCTCCCTCTGGTGAATGGATTAGCCAGTTTCTAAGTAAAAGACTCAGTAGTTAAGGTGCAAGTTCTTTAAGACTTTTTTTAAATCCATCATGGAAGAGAATACATTGGGTAGCAATCTTGCTTTAGAGTTCAGCCAGGTCTGAAGTGGTGCCTGGGATTTTGTTAACTCTGTGCATGTGGGTGGCTTTTGCTCATCAGTCACTTACCTCAACAAAAACTGAATTCTGATCACAGCAAAAGTAATGAAAAGGTGGGAATGTCACCTGAAATGACCATGTCTTCTCCCTCCATCTCATTATCAGAGCATTTCTGCACAGTTCTGTTTAGGCACAGCCCAGTGGCTGCTCCTTCTGTTGAGCAAAATAATCAGAAATCTGTGTGTCATAGAATCAAATTGTGTCACTTCACTGATGAAAGAAATTTGCTGTGTAGCTGAGTTTTTCAGTCTGTTAATGAAGCTCCATAAATGGAGAATATCTTCTTGTTAGCTTTTATTGAGGTATTATTACTGACAGCAAATATATAGCCATGAAATAGTTCTTGCTCTTCTTGTCTTTGACACGTGAACATAATTGATGTTACATTGAAGAAATCCTGCTTTTTTGCTACAAAATGTTAGAAAAAAATCTTTTTGTATGAAAATAATCATAGTCACATTTGTTTACTCTCACTACTGTGAGACACAAATAGCATAAAACAGTTGAGGTATGTGATTGCTCTACTTAGAGGAAAACCTTTGGTAAGGTGACATTGGATAATGTACTTTCAATGGCAGTACTGAGCTGTAGATTGTCTGTAAGAAAGTTAATTATGTGCTTTGTTGAGTGTGTGTTGATTTATGTTATATAACTGTATGTTGAGCTACTGGGCATGTGGCATTTCTCAGATTTTTTTCTAGGTTTAAATAACTTTTGTCCCTTGTATGTGACAAACAAAACTGAGATGTCATTTCAACAAACGAATTAAACTGATTAGGATTATCTAATGACCCCCAGGATCTGCTTTAGTCTCTGCTGCTGGAGTCCACTTGGAGTGTGCAACCTTCACCATCTTATCAATGTGTTTGTGTTTACACATCTCTTGCAGGAGTGCAGGTGGGGGAACGTGTCTGGGGTTCCGGCTTTGGGTTTGCCATAACACACTTGAGCTTCTGTGCCAGGAGAGGTCTTGCTGTGTTTTCTGATTTGGCTCTGATTTGTCTCATCAGTTGCTTTTCTGCAACTGTGCTCACAGATCTTGGCATAGAATAGAATTTAGAGGCAGTTAAATACAACTTCTGTCTCCTGCTCAAATTCTTTATAATGGTAATTAGCTGAGCTAAAAAATGGATAATTAGCTACTCAGCATCTTACAGGGTCTTGTTTTCTGGAACTGATAGCAATATTGAAGGAAGCAAGAATGGTCTCCCTTCTGCCTGTCCCCAGCCCCCAAAAGATAAGTTTTTCTTCTGAGCTTCCTCCACAGAGAGTTTCATCTTTCAGGGAAGGGAAGGAGTTTTCTCTTTTTCCTTAAAAAACCCTTCTGTCCTGAAAAAGACTTAAGGTAAAGTTGGTGAGGTATGTGAGGGTGATGAATCTGCCCACTTTTTTTCTGTGGAATATCAGTGTGGAAGTAACTGCACAAATAAACCGACTTGGAATAAAAACCTCCATGGACAAAGAGTGTGACTATTGCCCACCTTAATTCTTTAGACCTGCGTTGGGCTTTGTTCTCTGCTGTAAGAACAGGATTTTAGGTTTACTGTGTGTACTTTGCTCTGAGTGCACTTTTGCAGCTAAGGAAGGATTTGGTTCCCCAGACCATTCATTAGGAGTTACAGACAGGAGTTTTCCAGTCATAGCCAGACAAGGTGGGAGCTGAGTGAATTGAGGTGGCAGTGGGTTCCAGTAGCTGAGGAGCTGCAAAAGCATCACTGTGAAGGTCTGCCAGGAGGGAGCTGCAGCAGCTCTGCAGTGCTGAGAGCTGGAGTGGGGAAGGGGATGGCAGTGGGAGGCAGCAGTTCCTGTGGGAGTTTGGGCCCCCAAGTCAGCTTTTGGGGTGTGGAGGCTACAGGAGGGGATGTGAGCTCTGGCCAGAGCCCAGTCCCTTTGTTTGTTCTGTGCTCGGCAGAATCACATCAGGGCATCAGAAAAGTGCTGCAAATCGGATCCCAGTTTGCAGGTGCAATCTCTGTTTTTTAGATCACTTACTTTCAAAAGGCAGTAGTATAAATGAGGTGTATTAGATCTCCATGGAGAAGCAGATTTGTGAGTGAGTGCCAGAAAGGAACAGTTTTCCTCAGGGCTGTTGCTTTAAAAGGAAACACAATAAGGAAGGGCAAGAACAAGAAAATAAAAACAAGGCAACCTTTAGGCCAAGTGAATGGGAAGAGAGGACTTGCTGCAACAGAGATAATTACCACTGATTAGGAAGTTACTACTCAGAACCCAGAGGAAACTAAAAGATGGAATCGTTCAGCCTCAAAATCTACTTTTGACAGAGTAACAATATAAAGTGGATTTTCTGGGGACAGAAAAGATTAGGAACTTTTAGATGAAGCTTGTTGTCTGTAAATGGAGATAATGGGAGCTGCTGGGAATTTAGCTCTCTTTAGTAAACATAACATGGCTTTCAATGTTATTTTAGAGGACAGTAAGGAGCTAAATCCTTTTCTAAGCTAGTATGATTAAGATTAGACCAATTCAAGCAAATCTGTGGTAAAGTTTAAAATGATTTTCCAGGAGAAATATATATCAGAATTCTATATGCAAGGAGATAGACTGGCAGTCTGTGCTCCACATCATTGCTAGTTAACATTGAGAAATAGGATGTCATGTGTTATCAAAACCAGAGATGTTTATCAAAAATCAGGAGTCGGATGTAGCATGGCAGTGTTAAACAGTTTGGATAAATAATGATTGCTAAACTGCAGTGGAATATCCAGAGGACAAGACTGTCAACTGAATTTGTTGTGCTAAGAAGAAGATCAAACAAACAGTAAATCTTGCAAGGATGTTTTTTAAAATTCTAAACTGTAAGTAAAGCACAGACTTTGTTCTTTTAGGTGACATACTGCCTTCAGTTCAGTATATTGTCCTTAATCCACCTTCCAAACAACTTGGCTTGGTCTTTTGCACATCCAAGATGTCCTCACCCAAGTTGGCTCCCACAGCAGCCTGTATGGAAGCACAGGCTGGAAATATACTAAAAATTGTTTTTTTTATTGACAGTTTTGTGTTGACAATAAGTCTTGAAGAAAGTACTGCTTTGTTTAGAGAAGAGAGTCTCCTTCTTCCTCCAAACGTAAAATGGTGGAAATTTAAAAGAATGGGAGTGGTTTGAAATGTGACTTAGTCTTCACTCCATTCCTCTTTGGAAAGGAGACATGAAACGCACAAATCCATGTTTGAGGGCAGGTTAGAAGAGCAGAGTTTTTAAGACGTAGCATCCTCTGAAGCCAAACCTTGCCAGCCTGGTGTGGGTCTGGTGTCCAGCACGGAGCTCAGCCGTGTCAGAGGTGGTCACTGCACGGCCTTGGCGCAGACCTGAAGCCCAGGGTGGTGCCACAAGGCCTGGCGTGGCTGTGGTCCCTTAGTGCCTCTGGGTTCACAGCTGCCCTGGCGCAAGAGAAACACCCAGTCTGGGATTCCCCTCCCCCATGACACCGGGGCACGGTCTCTTGAGCTGAGAAAAGAGGAAGGAAGCTCCGAGAGGCAGCGAATCTCACCGAGCCCTCGCAGCTCCCCGCTCGTCCTGGGCTGGGGAGCGCCGGTGCTTCCGGGGCCTGCGTTTGCCACCCGCGCCCAGCCCTGCATCCCCCGGACCCTGCGCTCCTGGGACCTGGGATGGCCGGATGGCGCAGGACAGAGAAGAGTGGCGTGGGTAAGTAGCTCAGGGAGCTGCCATTTGAGCACTGTCTTTGTGTCTTCTGAGCAGGATGTGAGCAGGTGTTTTCTCTGATGTGATGAGTTAACGCCGTCCACTTCTCCAGCCTGGATTAATTGAAAGGATCGAATATGAACAAAGGTTTGATCTTTCAAACAGAATGTCGTGAAGTACACTAGAGCCAGCTTTTCCACTTTCACTGTAATGCAGCTTTTCCCACCTTGGCGTGTTAGAAGCAGATTAAATAATGTGTTGTACAACGTGCTGCAGCCAGAAATTATGGGGAACAAATGTGGGGGAAGGGGAATCCTACAGTTGCTTCTGCAAGATTGTCCCTTGTGGCCACTGTTACTGAAAAAAATCTGTATTAGAGTTGGTAAGTCGTAGTTTTTGGAAGGAAAGTAATCCTAAAATTAACAGTGTTAAATTGTATGAAGGACTGAATTGCTATTTTAAAAAAGCCTTAAACAAGTAGGAATGAAAGCTAAAGCACTTGAAAGATGTGTGCTACTTAATAACTTTAGTTATTAACCTTCCAAATGCTTCTAAAATATATTTTTTATTTTAACTAGGCCATAGGTTTTTTTGTGATAGGCGTTAAAATCCCAACTGGCTTCATGAAATAAAATGTAACACAAAGAAATTAATAAGACAAAAATAACGTTCATTGTCCCTGTCCAGCAGTAGCAGAACTTCAAAATGGAAGTAACCTGTTCTGTTGGCAGTTTACATTACAAAATAAAAGGTGTCAATGTCTTCTGTTTCAATTTTACAAGTAGTAGAAAGCACCTAATTTTTGCATTTGTAGCGGTATGGTACTTGAAACGTACAACAAACCTCGCACGGTAAAAACCATCTTGTGAAATACGGTCTTTCAAAAACTAATGACAGTCCAGGGATGTTTGTTCTCATGTCCAAAACATCACAATTTACTCTAGAGTAGCTTGCTGGGAAGAACTGACTCTGCAGACCTGCTGCTATTTCCTCGCCCTTCTGCTTGTCCCTGCTGCTCTCACTGTGCACAGAGTTTGGTGCAGAAGAGTCTGGGCACGCTGTGGTGATGGTGCTGCCACTTGCTGGCCCCAGGTCCATTTCCTGGCTTAAAGAAAGGTTTTATCTTAAACACCTTATAAGGCTCTTTATATTTTTCCGTAAAAATCACAATTGTAGTGGTGTCTGTGGTTTAGGGTCACAAAGCAGAATAAACAGCACTCAAATGGACTTCCCAACAATACTAGAGGAGTAAGTGGGCATACATGTGGTTTATGGTAGGTTTTCTTCAGTAGGAGCATTGTGTCTCTGTTTTTGCACGTTTAATAGCAGAGTCCAAATCCAACAACCTTTTGCTTATACCCAGGAGTTCCTTTTCTTAGCCAAATTGTTGGCTCACACTTTATTTTACTCTATCTTGGAAATCAAATGTATTCTTTAATTATATATGTTTGTGAGAAAAATGGGAGAATCTTGCACCCGGAGTAACTAAAACAATCAAACAACCCCAAAAAAGCATGTACCACCAACACTGGCTGTCCTGTCCCATAAATTAAATAAATTTATATCCTTAGAAATCGGCAGGAAAATAGTATGATTGTCAAATTTCAAGTAAGTGAAACCTCATAGAATAGTGAGATCCTGAAGAAGGGATATTGACAACTATGGTCACAAACAAAGAGGTTTTTGAATTTACAGTCTGTTGTAAGCATGCCTCCTGTGTCTGAGGGAAGAAAAATGGGTAAACTGAGTCATACTGAGTCATAAATTCTGTGAAAGTTGATAAACTTTTGGAATAATACCCCCTGGAAGCTTTTTGAACATATAGGGCTCTTTTGTCTACTGTGTTTTTGAAAATCTTTGGGTTTAAGTCTCTGATTACAAACCACACGTTGAATTTTCAAGTCTCTTTTTAGAAGTGTGCCTGATGCCTTCAGTTTCTGCTGATGAGCAGAGTTTCAGTTTGAGAATATTGGGCCCATCACGCTTTGGATGAGCAGGGTACAGTGCAGGGTGGATCTGGAAAACCACAGCATCCTTTGGTTATGGTAAATTGCAGCCTGCTGTGTTTGGTGTTTTACTTAAATAAATGGAGTCATCCAGCTACAGATACTCAGCTTTGTGCTAGCAAAGTACAATCCTGATTTTACACATGAAAGCTGGTTTTAGTCTTGCAGCATTCCCAGCATAAATTTGTGTTATTTCTATGGACAGGACAGGATGGAATAGTCATGGCAGGCCGGTGGCTTTTGGTGGCAGTTTCCTGATGGAAAGTCTTTGCCATCTCCTCAGACTTTGAGCAAAGTTACAGACTGGTGAAATATTATGTTGGCATTCTAAACTCAAGGAACAGATTTACTCCTGTTCTGCTGAATCTGAAAATGAATGTTTGTCCTTTTGAAGCAAAATTCTAGGGAGGAGTGGGTGACTTCTCTTTGAAAGTGTAGAAAAGCACATGCTCAGCCTGAGTGCACAGGGCTGAGACTGGCGTGTCTGATTTCGTCTGCTAAAATCCTCTGAAATTATTCTACATCTCTGAAATCTGAATAGATTGAGGTGTAAGAGAGCAGAGTTTTTTTCAGGGTAGGTTTCCTTCCTGAAATGCACCCTCTGAACCCAACCAACTATTCCAGCTCCTTGGGAAACAACAAAAGCTGGGGAAATAATATTTTTATCCATGGTTCTTAATGAAAAGGAAAAATCACAGCTGAATAAATACCCTGTTCCTCATGATGAGTTCTAAGAAAAATGGCTGTGCTACAATTTTATCTGAGAAGGTAAAGGGTCGGAGACTATATCTTTAAATGACTAGTTTGGTATGTTAGAGCTTCCTGGTTCTCGTAATCCAACCTGGCTTTGTCGTGTTTAAGAAGGAAAATAAGTAGCTCAAGTGAGCTAAAACCTCCATCTGGCCCCATGATTAAGCAAGTAAGGAAATCTGTATTCAGTTGTTTTCTGAGATAACTCTGAGAACTGCAGAGTTACCCTTTGAGCATGATTCACAATAAATTTCATCAGCTTCTAACCCCCCAGAGCTTTAGGACAAGCTTCTGACCTGTCCTAGAACTGTGGCTGTAGTCATTAGGGCACGCTTGCTCAGTGAGATTTTAGGGGAAATCCTTAACTTGGAATCCTGGAACACTTTTTTTCCAGGTTTCTTTCTAGAAGTCATGAAATCCTGTTAGGACTGTATAATATTTTCACTTGGGGTTTATTTGTCTCCTTGCTGAATAATTTCACCCTGTTCTCATGGGAAGAAAATGGTAACTGAACACCAAGAACTGATCTTTTATGGGTACTTGACTACTCATAAAAGTGGAGCTGCATATTTAAAAAATAAAACATGGTGCTTACTGAGTCTATTAATTAGCAGTTGTTTGAATACACAGAACACATCATGAGTTACTGCATCAAAACCATACCAAATTGTCCTTCTGTTGTGGTAAAGTGAAATTAGCAGCTGGTTCAGCAGCATCTTAGAGGGTTTTTTTTTGTTTGTTTTTTTTTTTCAAATTCTGTATGAGAGTGGAAAAGTAGCCAAGGAAAACAACTCAAAACATGGTTTGTTACAGAACAGTGAGTCTCAAAGTGAAACAAGGTAATGCTTGTATGTTTTATAAAGAACAGGGCAGGGACTGCCCCTGAAGGAAGACAGGCAGCAGACACATAAAATTATTGGGCTGAAAAATGGCTTCAGTGTTGCAGGTTGTGGCATTTTCCTCCCTTACCATTCCCATCCTGCAGTAGTTCACAGGCTAATCATGTCAATAGCAACAACATGGGGCTTTAACACCGGGGAAATGTAGCTTCTTGAGGAAAGGGTTCTGTTACCGGGGATACTGTGACTCCTCCGGAGGGTTTTGTGTGTGAAAACTCCCTAACAAGGTCCACAGTATGAGGGTGGTTTTTTATTCTGCTGGCCATTTTCTAATTTGAGGATGACATGTAATTTAAATTAGGGAAGGTTAAGTGTTTTCTGTCTCCACAGCCATCTATCCAAGAGGGTACTCATGTATTTGTCTAGTGAGGAGAACGTGTGTATCAGACCCAACAGCTCTGGCTGCAATAGATGACTAGGAGCTCAATGGAAACACAGGGATTTTCTTCAGCCCTCAGTTTTTCCTGCTGAGGTGGACACTTTGCCCAAGCTCTGGGTGTGAGGCTGACAATAACTCCACACAGAAGCTGCTGAGGGTCATTGTCTTTGCAGCACATTGTGTTGGGCTGGGCAGGACAGGGTTCTGTGGGCTCTCCTCATGGACACGATGGGAACTGTTCCCACTCCCTGAGGTACAATTCAAATGTTCAGTTGGGAAGGCTGGCTCTGTCAGCAGTCTGACCTGGCATTTCCCACTTGCTCTCTGAGGAATTTCAATGTTGTGGTGCACTGCCTTCTGCTCCGCTGTGGAGGGAGCTGAGAATCTCAGGGGCTTGCACTGGGCACTGTGTGTGTTTGTTTGTTTGTTTGCTCAGTCATGTGTGAGCTGTCAAATTGCCAGGTTATGGTGAACTCTAAAGAGATGGTTTTCCTTCTATGCTCATTCAGAGGAGAATCTTCCAACTGTGTTGTCAGCAAAAGTCCCTATTTAGGAGCACTGCTGTAAAATTGGAGTTTCTGGGTATTCTCTGTGCCATCCTGGTGGAGTCCTGCAGCATCCATGTGCAGATCCACTGCTGCTGGGACACCTCAGCCTGGGGCTGGGGAGGGCATCTGCCACCCAAATCTCTCCCTCTAATCCTACTGCCATGACTTCACCAGCTCCTGAGGTCAGTAATTGCTATTAGGATTTAGAGTGAATGCTGGGGTCACTTCTGTGCCTGAAGGATGCTGACTCATGTTGTATTTATGGTTGGGATGCAGGATGCCAGTGAGAGGAGCAGTAGGAAAGTTCTTCAGAGTGATTTGAAAGGGCTTTTATTTCTACTCACTGGAGAGTTTATTTTCAAAAAGCCGACAACTCATTGTGAGTATCCCACTAAAAAACTTGAATTCCACATGGGGTTTTCATATACTATTTTTGAAGAGAACAATGAGTTAAATGTGTTTGTGCACACAACAACCCTGAGGATCTGAAAAGAGAATGGAGGAAAGGGAATCTCCTTTTGGCTGGTGAGCTCTGAGGTGACACTCACAAATAGAGGACGTCCCAGTTTGTAAGGGAAATGACATCACTTATAGCTGACAGAAAACGTAACTGGATGTAATTGTCAATTTTTTGTTCACAGTTAATAATTAAAAGAAAAGCAAACGTGATGGTGAAGCTGTCTGGTGCTGTAGATAAGACCTATGGATGTAGTTTTTGGTATTGGGTTATCTGTTACATTTTTTTGCAAGGTTTGGGATGTGGTTTATCATAAAAACACGTAGATAGGTCTACAGCCCCAAAATTTGTACAGGGATTTTTAAACTCCTCCTACCAAACAATCCAAGTTCTACAGTAAAATATCTCTCATTAAGTTTCCATTTACTCATCTAGAAATAAGCTGATACAGCCACTTCCTTTGCCAGTTTGTTAACTGTGCCTTTCAATACATTCAAGGCTGTTAATGAAGTTTTAAGAGAGCAAAACTGAAATGCAGTGTAAATATATGACTCAGTAATTTGCATCTATACTTTGGGACAGCTACAACTAAGTAGAGCAGTGCATATTTTGAAATCTAAAGTGTTTACTGGTCAACAGTAATCCTGATCTCCATGGACATTTCAGGAAGATGGTATAGGAGCATGGGAATGCAACCACATCACCCCACCTCCCAAACAATCCAGGGAAATGTATCTTGAAATGTCATAACAACTTTTCAGGGTTGTTTGCCATCCTCTACTTGTGGAAAAGAGACCAGTCAGAATAGAATTACACATTTCCTGTACCATGTAAACTCAATTTTGTGTTGGGCTAAGGCTGTTCTGAGGAAGCGTTTTCAACATTCTCTTGAATAAATGGCTGGATCTGAGCAGCAGAGCCTCACTTTAAAGTTACACTTCTTTTACTCCTCCCCATATGTTGAACGATTCAAGCCTTGCTCTCCCCACCCAGGAGAAGGAGCTGCTGGGAAGCCCTTTATGTCAACAAAACCAAGAATTTATTCTTGGTCCAGTAAGCTCTTCAATCTGAAATTCCTTCTACTTTCTCTTCTAGAAATGTAACAAAGTGATGGCAAAAGAAACAAGAAACATAATTTATGGAATCCTTGTAACGTGAAGAGGACAAAATTTAAATTGCTCTGCACTCCTGCTTCAGGCATTTTCCTGGAAGGCAATTTATTTAGAGACTTTAATAATTTAAGTAAAATAAGTAAAGTGTTTAACTACAATGTATCGTTACACACGTTGGGCTAACAAAGATGAATATCCTGCTTTGGAAACCTGCAGAGGGGAGAAAAATGAATGCAGGGAGATGCTGAAGGTAAACTCTGCATTATAGATCAGCTTTCCCTCTCCAAAATTGTTGCAGTGAAAGGACTCAGGACTCCATTTTCCTCATGCAGAAAAGCCAATCTTTATTCACATAACTTCCTTTTATACAGTTTGCACAGACTTCGTGCTGAACTCCAGTTGGTTAATCACTTTCTTGCCAATCATTTTTATTGGTTAATATAAGGCATTTCACTTGTCTATCAAATCTCTCTATTCCTGGATGGTTTATGTCGTTTGTTCATGATTCTCATGGGACAAATTTGTTATGTAGGTGGATTTGTTTTTCACTCTCAAAATAGCTTGTGTTAATTGCTTTCATTCTTCTGATTTTTCACATGGGAAGCTAGTTAGCTTCACTGAGAAGAAGTAACAAGTTAGCTGACGACTTTTAACAGAGCAAGGCCTGATTTAATGAAGCCTTTCTTTATAATTCTTCTACTTAATACAAAATCCTTCAGGTTTGGTTGCTGCGTGTGGCTGGAGGGGGACACCGCCAGGAGCCAAGGCCGAGCTCTGCTGCCCAACACCTTTCCTGCACACCTGGGGTCACCTCCAGCAGCTCATTCCCACCTGCACAGTTTCTCTGGGCTTTCAGCTGTTTGTAGTTCAGTCAGTTCTCTGGGTGATTGTAGCTTCAATAATCTCTCCTGCTGTAATGCTGTTGTAGAAATTTGTAACCAAGGCTGTGAAAAAAAAAAAAAATTACAGTGGCATAGTTACCAGAGAGCCCACATCCTGTAGCCCTGGAACAGAACTGGTGAAGAGCTCGTTTTCTTGAATTATCTCTAAAATGCTGGTGTTTCTTAACCACATGTAGATAAGTTTCTGATTAGAACATTTTCAAAATCCACTGCTCCTCTGTTCTTTTCAGAGTCATACAGAGAATACAGAAAATTATGAAACTTGGTTGTGTTTCCATACGAAACACAGTTTCATGTTTAATTAAAGCATCTGAACCCAGGAAAGAACTCAGTAAATTCAGTTTTCACAGCCATCTCTGTGACCTTTCATACCAATGTAGCCATAGATTTCTGTAAACTTTGTGCTTAAATCCTTTGGGCCAGCAGACAAACAATTCCCCAGCACTGTGACTGTGTTTTTATCAAAGACCTGCAACTAAACAGGGCTCCTAAATCCTGTGCAGAGCAGTGCTGATCAATAGCTGCTGTCCCTGTGCTTACTGAGTTTCCTGTGGGCTTCATTTGTTTGGTTTTGGCTTTCAGCACTGGCCCTTTTCACCACCTTTCCATTCTCATGAGAAAAGAGATTATTTGATGCTGGCAAATGGAGCTTCTTGATAGAATTCCAGTTCTGTTTGTCTGGCCTAGTGTATAGATCCCAGTATCCAAATCTTAGTAACCTCTTGTGCCTTTTAGTTTCATTGTGATGTGTGACTGTATTGAAAAATATTGTTTTCATCCTTTAACTTTCCAGCAATATACAATTTCAAAGGCACAGGGATACTACAGCTATCTCTACAGATTGGTGATGTGGTCCATATCCTGGAGTCCTGTGAAGGTGAGTCACATTTTCCATTTCTTTGTGAATAACACAATCCTTACACCTCCCAGCAGTTCCCTGTATTACATCAGTAGCTTTCTAATGCCCTAATTTTTTGTGGTGGTGGTGGTGTGTTTGAGGAAGAACCTAATCTTTTCTGAAGAGCCAAAATTAGACATATTACAATGCATGTGGTTTTTTGGGATGCCTTTACCAAATGAGGAAGTCATCAAGGTGAATGTAGAGTTTGTGAAGTTTCTGCCAGCTTGTGATATACCTCAGGGAAGTTATATCGAACTTGATTTAAGATTTAAAGGAATACACTTCTAGCCTCTAAACTAAATATTTGTTGCTAGGAGATATTGAGCACCCTCACCATCCGGTGGTATAAGGAGGAAACCCAGTGAAAGAAATCTGAGTGTCAGCATGACACAACCAGGTCTGAAAGCCATCCAACTTACTGAACAAGTTAAGCAGCAGAAGTCCAAGTCATGCATGATGGGCAGTCAATTCCTTCCCAATCCCACTGATTCTCTGTAAGTCTGACAGAGCTACTGAGGTGCCCATTAGTATAAAGCAAGGAGGGGAGTTATTGTTACTGACTTGGCAGTTAGATATCTGCAAATGTCACTGTAAGAGTGATTAATTTCAATTTGTAGTGATGCCCTTGACCAGGTCAAGAGTTTTTAAAAAAATTACAAATTGCTTAAAGCTTTGAAAAATGTATTGTAAAATTATCTTCTTCTACCTACTTCTGTTGAGAGAACGAGTGTATTATTAACTGCAGTTATGTTAAAGACAGAGGCCAGTTGCTGCACTGCACCGTGGCAGAGCCAGCTCAGTGTTGAGCTGCCTGGTGTGTTGTGCTCACACGGCTGCAAAGAGTTTGAAGCTGTTTGAGCCCAGCCCATTCACCACACAGAGCTCTAGGGTGTTTTGTCCGGAAACAACAAAGGGCTTGAGGGAGGAGCACCTGAAAAATCATGTTTACACTGTGCTGGAGCACAAAACCATAATAATTTCTCTTCTGTTTGTAAGAGAAATTCAATACCTTTAAGCATCAGTGAAAACATTGATGTCACTCAGCAGTCAACAGAGTCACAATGGTTCATGTCCTCTCCTAAAAAATGTAATTCTTTAAGCCTCCTTTCTAAACATTTTGGCTAAGAACAAAACACACACACACCCACCAGGAACTTCCTCATCCCTGAGTTGTCTGTTAGCTGCAGAAATAGCATTTCAGTCTTCGGATTCTTGGGGTCCATTTGTTTTCAGCCCAGCCTAGTGAGTGGAGTGCTGATCTTATGGGGTTAATCTTTATCTAAAACCCTTTTCTGAATCCCCTGCCCTTGGTATGCTCTGTCATGCCTTGCTTTATGAAATATGTTTGTCAATGAAGAAGTGGAATCCTTCTCATTGTGTGAGTGAAGTTCATCTTTTATCAGATACCTTCAAAATATGCTGCCGGCTGCAGCTGGCAAGTAACCCACGGTGACAGGATTCTTCCTGTGCTCCTTTCTGTCCTGTTTTAGTTGGTTTTGGATGCACAAAATTTATGCACAGAACATATATGTGCTGTCACAGCAATGGGATGAAACCAGTTTTCGCACCTGGTTGTAAGTTGAGACTACGTGCAAATAATTCTATTTTAGCAGTAATATGGAATTTTATTGTTGATAAAACACTGAGGAAAAAAAATCCCACTGCAGAAAAATCTAAAAAAAAAAAAAAATCTGTTCTGAGTCTTTATTCGAGGTCAGCAATCATCCTATGACTTTTACTATCACCTTTCTGACTGTGATGTTTGGCATTTGGGATTTATTTTTATTATTTTGTGCTTTGCTTGCGTGGCTGCAATACCTGGGAGAGAAAGGGTGATAGCAAAGAGATCATATCTGCTCATGAAATTGCAATTAGAAATTGTATGCTTTTGGTCATGAATTCTTTCTGTGGGATGAAAAATATAGTATTGAACAGAGTTAAACGTTGTTGCTGTGCAGGTGATTTTTCATGGTGGCGTGTATGCACAGTGAATGTGGCCCCTGATCTTATTTAGTAAGGTTGAACTCTGCTTTTTATGGTTTTTGTAGTTTATTGTGACTTAACTGTGAAATAGATGGAACAAAGCCTGAATGAATTTTTAACTTGCCCCTGCTGCAGTTCTGCAGTCCTGTCTTTCAGAAGGACTTTCTAGTTACAGATGGAGCAGGAGCCCAATAATAGCCCTGAGTTTTCTTGACATTCCAATTTGAATTTCCACCAAGAAGCTGCTTATTATGGTTGGTCCGAAAGCCATAGCTCCTCATGGCACAAAAATGACTTCACCTTGTCATTTTGAAGGAAATTGGATCTGTAACAACCATGTGCTGTACTGGATTAATTCTGGGGTTAAAACACAGTGAGAGCTTCCTGGGCTCTCCAGGACCATGGGGGATCGTGGCTAACACAGATATTTAAGGGTGTGCATGTATTACTTTGCAAAACAAATATCTTATTCTGTCTTTTTAATGTGAGCATGAGATGCTAAATTCTGTGTACAATTATCTGCACTTACTGTGCAAGGTTTGAAAGCAGACAATACAATCACATTTGATAATATGCAAGTCATGCTTAATACAATCCCTGCTACTCACTTTAAGGCACGTATGTTTGAAGTAACTATTAATTTTTACAAATACCATGCTAGGTATTTTTTGATGTGAAATAAACCCCATGATTTTATTGTGTACTTTGTAATGCATGGTGTTTTTTGTCACACCAAGTGATCTTTCTTTCTTTTAGATTGGTACAAGGGTTACCTAGCGAGGTACAAAGGAGCAGAGGTAAGATCACATTTCTGTTCCTATGAGACTGTTTGTAAGGGGTCAGCCCATGAAGTGGATTTTTGAGTATCTGCCTAGATAGTCCTGATCTCTCTCTTCTGATCTCTCAAGTCAGCTCTTTCCACTCCTTCCTTTCAAGATGAGTCAAATGTTCAGCATTCATCCTGAACGAACCATCAATGTTGGTAAATAGAAGTGAGGACTGGGAAAAGCAGATCTGTGAAGCAGAAATGACTGTGCCTTCAGGTTAACAACTGTTAAAGCCACCATTTGAATTGAATTTTGACTCAATTTGCTGCTAGATGTGCTTGTTTCTATACTTTTTAAAAGGATTCTTTAGTTTACAAACAATATAAACAACTTGTATGAGGCTTAAGTTCTTAAATATCTCTAATGTACAAAAATCTTATTAATTTTTTTAAAAGTCAATATTCTTAGACCTGAAAATGGAAAGGCACAGAGGAAAAGTTTTTACCCTGAGTGCAATGACTCCAGAGTTAAGTAGCAGGAAAATTACTTCTTCGTTTCAGCTGCACTTTTCTAGAAGAAAAGTATTTTTATATGTTGCTTCTTCTTGGTATGAGATCTTCTAGGGAGCAGCAATGCAAATGTATTAAAACATTACATCTGTGTTTTAATTACTTTGACATTTCTTTTGACTGAAAATGTTATTACCATTTATTCTACATAACATTTTTATTTTTATCAATTAAAATTTAGCCTAAAACTAAAAAGGGAAAATATTTAGCAGAACTAACCACTTCCTTTTAACTAATACTTAATTAATTCCTAATATTGCTAAAGGACCTCAAGATCATCATGCATAACATGCTTTAAGAAGTATTATTAATTTCATGTACTAAGATATCACTAAATTTACCATTACATTACTTCTTCTTTTACTTTGCTTCTTCATGGGCATTTTTGAACTTCAATCTTAATGAAAAAATTGTGGAAGTGATAAGACACGATTGTGTTTTGATTAAGATCCAGTGCTTAAAAGAAAATGGTTATAAAAGCCACAATCTAATTCAGAGCAAGGCTTTGTAAAGTAACAGATCTGTTATTGAATTATTGTGGTACTTGAAGTAGCATATGTGAGTTATCGAATAAAGAATCCAAGAAGGATCTTGTTAATTACCAAAGCGAGATTTGCCAGTTCAGGGGAGGATTGTCATGGCCACAGTGATTGTCAAACATTCCTCTAGGATGCCTTGAGACATTTCAGCTTTTGTAGAGCAAGGACAGTCACATTAGAACTTTTTGTCTGGTGACCATTTGTTTTCTACAGAGGTCAGTTAAAATAGACATGAGATGATGCACACACAAAACCACAGTGTTTCCTCCCTGAATTTAAATTGTATTTTATTAAACTGTATTTAACTGAACTGTATTCTGGAGTGGAAAATGGTGTTTCTTAGGGAGGAAGATGCCTATGCACGCTACCTTTGAAGAGATATGTTAAACTTCTATGCGCCTGTTAAATAGAAATGCATCCATCTGGACAGAAAACTAAATAACCAGGAGTTAGTTTGGGTACTACAGTTTGTCATTACAGTTTATGTTCACAGTCGTCGTTGTTACCTAAGTGTTTTTGGAGAATGTGTGGATTTATAATTTTTTTTCTCCTTCATCAGGGAATATTTCCTAAATCCTTCATCCACATCAAGGAAGCTGCTGCTGAAAAGAAAAGGTATTGAATTTATCAGTTTTATTAATTTATTGAGGTTGTCTGCTAAAAAATGAGTTCTAAGGCATTTATGTACCTCACCCACAGTAAGTATAATATATACCCATGAAACTCAGACACTCTGTGATCCTTCCTTCTCCTTCCTAGACATACAGAAAATGTCATACCTGCTGAGATTCCCTTAGTCCAAGAAGTTACCACTACTCTCTGGGAATGGGGAAGCATCTGGAAGCAGCTCTATGTGGTAGGAGATTTTACATTTCTTACCTGTTAGTCCTATTTCTGCACACAGGGGCCTTGTTCAAATTAGTGGCTCTTCCTACATTCAGGGCAAGGCCTGAGTGGATTTAAGAAATTGCTTTCTCGCTAAGATTTTCTTCAGTGTCTTTAAATATGACTTTAAATCTAGTCTAGCCATCAGCCTTGGACTGGATGATCTTGGAGGTCTCTTCCAACCTGGATGGTTCTGTGATTCTGTAAAGGAAAAGCTGACTTGCTGAGGATTGGGGTAACTTCATGCCTATTGTTTCAACCTTGAGCATCCTGTGCATGATAAATTCTTCATAATTTTGATTTGTAGCATTGAAAAATTTCCAGATAGGAGTATAAAAGATTGCTGGGATGCATTTGAAAAAGATTCATGGTGCTCTTGGACTGCTAGAACAGAAGTTGTTCAAGGGTTACTGAGAGCAAGTAGCTATTAAAAATTGGCAATTTCAAGAATTGTGCTGACTGTTCCAGGATCCCAGCCATCTTCATCTCTGTTGGGGCCAAGGGATCTTAAATGTGCTGTAGTTTTCTGAAACATGTCACTTTTTAGTCTTCTTGATTAAGCCAGCAAGGAAAAACCTGCTTTATTTTCAGTGAATGATGCCAGAACTGCTTTTGTCACTTTTGTGTATTCTCTAATTTTTCTCTTAAATCCATTAAAATCACAATCAAGTGTTGTTGTTCCCATCAGTATCTCATACAGAAGTTCATAGTGTTGGTAATGTTTTCTCTTGATGAGAATTTGTTAAAGAATTTTACATCGAAAATTTTTAGGATTAAAGAAAACAAAAATAACATAATTCCCTATCCTGATAGAAAATTTCATGCTATTTCTTTATAATCACGTGGGATATTCTCTCCTTAAAAGTTGTGGGTTGAGACATCATTATTTTGCCTACTTCTTGTTCCTACTCTCATTTAGCATTTAATATGACATGTAACCTTTAGTTGTCAAGCCCAGTGTTTCACTTCCACTTGAAGCCTGAAAGTCACTGAGGTTTTTTTTCTCTCAGACAAACAAGAAAGCCCAGTTCCAGCAGGTGCAGTCCATGATGTATGACCTGATGGAGTGGCGCTCGCAGCTTCTGTCCGGGACTCTGCCAAAAGATGAGCTCAAAGAACTCAAACAGAAAGTCACATCCAAAATTGACTATGGTAACAAGTAAGTGGCCTACACTGCTTCTGGAAAGCAGGATTTAGTTTAAAGCACAGCACCGAGGGGATGATGATAAAGTTTTCTTGTTCATAGGTTGGAATTCAAAAGTGTGGTTCTTATCAACTCTTCCTTTTCAGAGCTCTCCCTGTAACTGCTGTGCTGATGGTGGATACCATGATGAGGCTTTTCACAGCAAAATGCTTTTTCAAAATATTGAATTATTTCTTCATTATAAATACATGAGCTTGTCAGTTGGGAAGTCTTGAGGTCAGATAACCAGCCTCTATGTACATGTATCACCAGCACACTTGAGGCCCAAAATTCGTCCATCTGTCACAAACATGTCCTGTGTCCAGTAAGTGACCCTCAGAAGTGGTGCTGGCAAACTGCACTAAGTCTGCAAACAAACACCTCCACACACACCCAAATCACTAGGGAATTTCCAGGCAGAACTCTGGTTTTGGTAATAGAAGTGAAACTACCAGGGACAGAATCGTTATTTGACAAAGTGTCTTGTCTGCTCTTTGCTAGTACAGAGTCACTGCAACACAACATACTTTTTGGCAAAGTTGTGGGGTTGTGTGAGGTTAATGGTGTCCCATCATCTGATGAGTGGGGTGGGGGGTGGAGAGAGAGAGCTTGGTAAAAAAATCTTCACAGTACTGTGTTTAAAGGCGTCAGAATCTGCTTATAAACTGTTTTTTTGCTATTTTAAGTGACTGTGATGGTTGTGGTGTGAAGGCCTCTGTGGAGCTGAAAGTCTACAATTACCTGTGGCTGCACATAAAAAAATGACCACAAGGTGTTAGGATATTCTCAACTTGTTCACTGTGATTTGGATGCAAATTTGTAATAAATTGTATTCATAGAGAGCATGCTATGGAATACACATAACCCAGTGCACTTTGTGGAGCTGAATGTTCTCTCAAAAACAGAATTTACTTTGAAGTCCTCCAATCAAAGAAGCCCAGCTGTGATTAAGGCAACATTAAAATTAATTTGCTTTCAGAGTTCTGTTTTGTCACTCATATTCTTGCTGCATTATGAGACAGTAAAGTGCTTCCCTTGGAAGAGTAGGGGTGAAGGGGACGTCTAAAATAATTTGGATTGCAAGCTGGAAAGCATTAGTAAGCTCCTGAATGTGTGGGGTTGAGTTGTGTGGTGTGAAGGAAACCTGCCAAACAGTGGAGAAGGAATAAAGGGGAAATGACAATGGAGACTGAGGGGGTCACTGTGGTAGAGGGAAAAAGGAGTGGCAGCAAAAAAAGGCATGATTTGTGTGAGAGCAGAGTTAAGTATTGGGACAGAAAGGGTGAGAGAGCAACATAAAAGCAGAAGGTAACAGGAAGACCCTAAACATCTTGATTACAAACACTGAGTGTTAAAAGCTAAAAGTGATGAAGACTGCTGGAAGTCATTGAGCAGGCTGAATCTCTTTTATGTGAGAGGCATTTCAATGCTTTGGTGACATTTCTATAAATTCCTAAATACTGGAGAGCAGCTTAAAAAAACCCATGGGATATAGTTAAATTTTTCTTCAGTGAAATATTGTTGCATGTATTTACATTTTATTAGTTTAAATCTTTAAGTGCCTCCTTGTTTGTTACATTTCTAAGCCGTCATTACATGGAAGGAAATAACCCTTCTGTTATGCCTTTTGTATTTTCACAGAGTTCTTGAGCTAGACCTGATAGTTAGAGATGAAGATGGAAATATCTTGGATCCAGATAAAACCAGCGTTATCAGCCTGTTTCATGCACATGAAGAAGCAACAAATAAAATCACTGAGCGAATTAAGGAGGAAATGGTAGGAATGACTGGCTAAACTTGATGCTTCCTTTGCTCAAATCCAAACAAAAACTACTCTAAGGGTTGGAGGATGGAACCATAAAATTTGGTGGAAACTTTTTCCTCTGACTTTAGAGTAGATCCACAATCTTGTGTTATAAATATAGCTAAGCCTCAAATTGAATTGCATTTGTGCACTTGATTTGAGCTCTGGGCTGGGCTGAAAGCTCGTGTCTAAAGCTGGTTCTAACTCTGTCCTTGAACTCCTGTATGGAAATGTGGCTCCACCCAGTCCATGGGCCACTCCATAGTTTGAATTGCACAGGAAATAGTTACACAGTTGGAGTTCAGGCTGCAAAGCAGCACTGACCACAACCTGTTTTCACATGATCTTATGACTACACTGGTTTTTTGAGTGTTTCTGCTTGCTAGTTAGTCTGATGGCGTTAAAGAATTTAAGCTCACTGAAGAGGAACTAGGGTGCATTCAGAATAATCTTCTGGACACCAGAAGTTCATGTGCCAAAGCAAAGCTGACAAGTTCATAAATTAAATCTTTTCAAATGCAAAGCAGGTGACTACACTTCCCTGACCTTTTGCAATATTAAATCTCTGCAGGGATTTGTAAGCCTCTTTGGTTCTTTTCTCCATTTATGAGAAAGCAAACTGTAAAAAAGCAAATAAAATACTTAAGAGAAAATAGTTGGTTTGTCATGACACTTCAATAACACCCATGACAAATCACTGGAAAACACCTTGTAATTAACTGACAATATAAGGAAAATGAAACTTGGGAGTCTGTGATAGACTGTGGCGACTTATTTTAAAAATAGAGACAAGCAATGGGTTTAGAAGCGTTAAGAATCTGCTTCTTGGTGGCTAAGATGGGAGGTAGAATTCAGGAGCCTATTTTTGAGTCAGTGAACCTGCTCAGCTGTGTCCTGATCTCAGCATGTTATTTGTCTCCTCTTCAAAGAGACTGACTTCATTTTGCTATTGCTGCAGCACACTGCAGCCCCACTGTGATGTGGATCACAGGCCTTCTGCTACAGCCTGCTGTGTTCAAAAATAAACTCTTTCTGGCTTGTAGGCTTGTCTCTGTGCTGACATCTTGATACTTGCTCTTTTCTGTAAGAGTGGGGAGAATGTTTCCCCCTTTACATCACTGCCTACTGGCTGAAGAGCTGGCCTGAGACATGGGAGTCACAGAATAGCTCAAAGTGGAAGAGAATTATGATAATTACTGTGTCCAGCTCCCTGATCTCCTTTTCAGTTTTAACTGTTACACATACTAGAAAGTAAAACCTCTTGTAGTATAGCACCATTTCAATTCATGGATTATAATTAACTGATTTTCCTCCTCCTGAGTAGTCCAAGGATCAGCCAGATTATGCATCATACTCCCGGATGTCTTCATCCCCCACCCACAGCCTCTATGTCTTTGTGAGGAATTTTGTTTGCCGAATTGGAGAGGATGCAGAGCTCTTTATGTCCCTGTACGACCCACAGAAGTCAACAATCATAAGGTAAAGCTTCCTCCCCTGACTGCAGAAGAGCAAATGGAACCAGCCAAAATGAAGTAAAAAAATTTCCAATGTGCTGTAATAATATAATAATGCAAAGAATATCTAAACAAAAGGAATGAAACCAAAAGCAAAGTGAAGCATGGACAAGTCTTGTTGCTGTCTGCTGCTAAAGGATTCTAAGTTTCCAAATATTTTCATACCTAATTCCTGGATTGAACATTTCAGAAGTTTGGAAAAGCCGGAGCACATTTCAAATTTTAGAGATTTTTCTAGATGGGCAATATTGTGATGTTTGGAGTAAGGTGCTGAAGGGGGAGGAGTGAAAAGAGAATTTATAAATTTCTGGGTAGATTAAGATTCTGTTGAGTATTCCCATCAAACAGAACATGACAATGGTAAAGTTGCCTCAAAAAAAAAGATACCCATTTGTGTTATGTTCAAGTTACTCCTTTAAAACTTACTGTTGATACTTGTATAGTGTTTTTCTTGTCTTTTTAGTCTGATCTTAGATTTGAATCATCACCACAGACTGCCTGTTATGCAACTTTTGTACTGTGTAAAGGGAGAATTTTTAAATCACTTGACAGTGAGATATTTGTCTTCCAAACAGTGAGAATTACTTGGTGAAATGGGGGAGTCGAGGCTTTCCAAAGGAAATTGATATGCTCAACAACCTTAAAGTGGTGTTCACAGTAAGTGTTTTCCAGTTTACTTCCCTTTGTATTTGCAAATGAAATTCTCTTCTCTGTGGTCACTGTCAGATCTCCTAAAGAATGATCAAGGTGAAGAAGCAAGCAGAGGTAATCTTAGAAGCAGAGCAAGGTGACCAGTCACTCAGTTCTTTAAGGCAGTGACAATGCTTCACTGGCCTTTCTTCAGATCACTTCGCTGCCTCATGAATTTCTTGATGACTTATTTGGTTTTATCTGCTGTATATTTATCTGTTTGACTGTTATTACTTTCTCTATTTATCTTACCTTACTTTTTTTTCAAAATTTAAACTGTCAGTTTTTTCATCCTTTTGATGTGCTCAGGTTTATTTGTTTGTTGAGTTTTTGGGGGCTTGTTTGGTTTGGGGGTCTTTCATTTACTTTTTTTTTTCCCATTGATTGCTAAGATTCAATTTATTACTGGAAGTCCTATTTCAATTTCCCAACTTGTTTTTTCCTCAAGTAACACTATGGTTCTTTTTTGTTTGTATCTTAGGATCTTGGAAATAAAGACCTTAGCAGAGACAAAATTTATTTAGTTTGCCAAATAGTGCGAGTGGGAAAGATGGACCTGAGAGACAGTAACTCAAAGAAATACACACAAGGGCTCCGGCGGCCCTTCGGCGTGGCAGGTACCTGGTGTCTCCTGTGCTATCAGTCAGGGTATCTGTGATTTTTGCCAGCCCTGGACTAGTAAAATCTCCACCAAAACATGTTAGAACACCCATCAGCTCTATCAATTGTTTTCTGTACTTTTTGAAGTCTGTAAAGACTGTACGTACCTTGGCATTTTAGTTCAAGTCAGAAATATGCTCTTGAATTTCATGTCCTAATTATTCATATAGTGCCATGCTGTGTGAGTGAAAGCACAGAACCAATTTAATAAAAGATTCCCTTGCAGATGAAATGAAGTCAGTGATTGTGTCCCAAAAGCACCACAAAGGCTCTGGTAGTTGTATTCACAAGTTTATACTAAACCTAGTCTGAATTCTCCCTCTCTCTCCACAGCAGCATGTTTGTAGGGTGGACTTTGTACAAAATGCTCTGTTCCCCAAACCCACCCATGCTGGTGGAGAATCCTTGAGGCACAAGAACACTCATAGATAAGAGAAGCTATTCTGAAATGCTTTTATATGTTCTGATGATTTTTCTTTTATTCTTCTAGTCATGGATATTACAGATATCATCAAAGGAAAATCTGAAAGTGATGAAGAAAAGCAGCATTTCATTCCCTTTCATCCGTAAGAGCACCATAGATATCTTCTTTTATATGCAAAAGAAAATATTTATTTGTCTATCTCTGTGGCTGTAATAATCTGTGAAATGGTTAAAGAATAAGAAAGTTTTCCTTTAAGTTTTATGTTGTAATAGTGCTAATTATCTAGGTGTGACTTTAAATGGCATTTAAGACTTGCAGATGTACCACAGCACATTAAATTAAGGAATAATTCCACGAATGTGCTCCTTCAAAACAGCTGGTACCATGTCTGCTTTCACATACCCAAGTCAAATAGTTACAAGTGAGATTTATAAACAAGGATAACTACTATTTTATGAGCTTGATGCTGGTTTGAATTTGAGAAAAATCTGAGTAAAAACTGTGTTTCCTTTAAAAAGTAATAGAATTATCCTATACTATCTTAAGTAGAAATGCCAGAGCAGCTGCCTAAAAATGTGATACTCACGGATCAAGTGCAGAGATACCAGTGGAAATAACTGGAAATAACTCTGTGTTCCTACATAGCACTGCTGCTATGTACTATGGAGGTAAAATTTAATTCTGAAAGACCCAAGTATGACACACTGATTTATTTTCTCACTTGTTTCCAATTTGACCCAACATGTTTGCTATGTGTGGATTAGTTTCTGAATCCAAAAGTAGCTGATTAAAACTCCGAATTCATTTATCTGGTTGTTTGTCCGGGAAAATGGACTGAGCTGGGGTGGCAAGTTGGTGAGTGCATTCCCATTGTCACTGTCATGAAACACCATTCTTGGTGGCTGACTGAATCTTTTTCACTTCAGTGTTCACACAACTGAATGTGAGTGGGCTGCAACTTGAGTGAGAGGTAATAAAAATACCAAATATCACAATCAGACAATGCTGCAAAGACTGAGGCCATTAGTCACTTAAGTTCTAAATGGTGTCTGATATATTTAGCACTTAATTCCTGAGCAGACATTGTTCTTTCTCTTGCAGGGTAGTGGCAGAGAATGACTTTTTACACAGTCTCCTAAGCAAAATCACTGCATCAAAAGGAGACAGTGGTGGACAAGGTAAAGTAATTTTTATTATTTTCTTTAAAGTAACATAGTATTCTTGTGAAACTTCATTTTATGTTGGAGCTGTAGTGCCACCATGAAGGCTGGTCAGCTTTGAAGCTGGAATTGAGGAGCCATGAGTTTGTTACAGAATCTTAGGGGCTATTTAAATTAGAAGTGACAATTTTGCACTATAGAAATTTGACTTTCATCTACAGGAAGTGGGGAAAGCAAATTCTTATCCCTGTTTTGGTGGGTAGAAGAGACAATCATCTGANTTTTTTTTTTTACTTAATAGGTCTGTGGGTAACTGTGAAAATGTTGGTTGGAGATGTGACTCAGACTAGAAAGGATTACCCACACCTCGTAGACAGAACCACAGTTGTTGCTAGAAAGCTGGGATTCCCTGAAATAATCATGCCAGGTAGGAGGTGCTTTGTTCTTGTTCTTTGAAAGAAAGGATTTCTTCTCATTCCCTATGTTAATAAGCATCAGCTGCTGCCTTACTTACTTCTGTAATGGCCAACTCAGAGGATCTTTAGAATTCACTCGTGCTAAGTTTTTTTTTCCCACAGTAGAGGCTTATATAAAATAGTGAAATCCTTGGAAGGTAGTTTCTAATACTTAAACAGGAAAAATAAAATCCAGACAGTGAGGGATAAGCCTATCTCCTTGTACATAACTTTCTTGTCCTGCAAAAGTATAGTGGATGTCACTTGAATTTTAAGTTAACCTTGTTTTTATTGTAAGTTAGTGCTGTCCTTTAATAATAATAACAAACAAATGAATTTGAAATATTTTAATTTCATTTGTATGTGTGACAAGATATTTTCCAGTCAAAATCACTTGCTATCTGCTGGGCAAAATAAAAACCCGAAAACCTCCCTTACCCCAACTCAAGTAAACTCTCGATCCTTTTAAAAGTCATATGAATTCTTTCGGAGGAGAGAATTAAAATAAGAAGCTCCCTCCAGAAAGAGAGCTGAGTATCTGGGGAAAATTCCTAACGGGATCATCAGCCAGCTCACCAGCAGGTGTCGGGGCAGGACGAGAATTGCTTGCAGTCACTCCGAGCTCCCATTTGCTTCTCCTCACATCGCAGTTTTGCCTTAGCAAAGATAAAGAACTGAAAATTTAAATTGAGATGGAAAATAATAAATTTTTCTCTGTTTCACAGCAAAGAGTGAGGTACTCGTGCAGTTCAGCTGATCCTATGCTCTCGGAGCATTTCAATTGCTTTTTAACCTTTCCATTTCTCTTTTAGGAGATATAAGAAATGACATATATATTACATTGCTTTATGGAGATTTTGATAAATACAATAAAACAACTCAGAGAAACGTGGAAGTGATAATGTGTGTCTGTGATGAAGAAGGAAAAGTGCTCCCAGTAAGTTTCCTTTTTTTCTGCATGAGGGGCTTAGAAACATGAGCTGCATTTTTTATGTAAGGCTTAATTTACACATTTAATAAAACACTGCTATTCAAAAGCTCAGTTCTCTAACTTGTGTCATCCTGTGACATCTTGTGACAAATAAGTTTTATGATTTTTAAAGTGATCTGTGTATTAAAGCCCTATAAAATTCTTGCATAAAAATCCAACAAGGAATAACATTGAATGACCTATTTTAGCTATACCAAGGAACAAATGCTGATTCTGACAATTACTGCATTCTTACTCTAGGGTTTTTCTTGAGGAAATTCCCAGAGGAATGCAATTTGCACACTGAAATGTTAGAAGTACCATTTCTGCTACATAACAAATGCTTGATTTGTGCCAGGAAGTCTGTGTCACTGTCACTTGAATTAAGTACATGGCAAAGAATGAAATTAGTGACAACAATTACATATGCAACATAAATATTTACAGTGTCTTTTTGCTTGTCTACTCCCATTTTGAAGATCCACTGTCTTTTCCTTAGGGTTTATCACCAGTTTGGTATTCAGGGGGATTTTTGACCTGTCATTTTCTGAGCTTTATAGTGCTGGGATCGTGCGGGTGAAATCATAAAGACATTCTTGACATAAAATAAAGGTGGAGTGGTTCTGAGGTTCATGACTTGTTTATGAACTGCAAATAACTGCTTGACCTAAAATGTAAGTTGAAAGCTTGAGTAAAGAAAATTCTAATCCCGCATAACATTTAAGGTCCACAAAACAAACTGTAGCCCTGATTACAAAACACTGCCTGTACCTACGACAGCAGCTGACCATGACTCGCATGCACAGAAGGAAACTCTATTCTGTATTCTATCTGATCATATAGAAACAAAAATCATCCTTTGAGAAATAAACCTATTACCATGCATTTAATCTTGCATTCCAATATTACACGTGCTCAGTTCTGCAGATACATAAATTCTGCAAATCTTAGGAGAAAGTGAATTTGTCTCATTGTCTTTGAGATCAAGTGCCACACCTGCTTTCTGTGGGTAATATGCCTTAGATATATTTAAGCAACAATTTTGAGGAGTTAATTGAATGCTGTTGAATGCAAGTAATAATAAAATTGACTGGCTTTTCCTTTTAGCCTATAAAGATACCCCAAACCAATAGACTTTCAAACCCATGAATTTATAATAATGTTTCTCATAACCAGTATGTGTTCACTATACAGGAAACTGGTTGGTTCTGTTCAGGTATCAAACTAGTTCCACTTGCAGAACTAGCCCTTGATTTACTGTTACAAGGAACACACTTTTGTTCCAAGTGAATGTCACAGAGGTGACAAACAAGTAGGTGCATAAACCTTGAGAAATCTCTGCTCAGGCAGATGAGACATTGCTTTCTGCAGTTAAATCTCTCTGACCAGACCATACAAATCATCTTCAGGTATCAGCATCACACCCTTCTGGTCACAGGGCATCCTGCTGTTTGAAGCAGACTTTTAAGATTCACTGGATTTTCAGCAGGATTATTGCACCTTTGCAGCAGTTAGTATAGCCTGGATTGGATTAGTTGAATCTGTGCCTTCAATAGAGAATTTAATGTTTGCTTCCTTCAGGGACTTTAGTTTCATGTCTGGCAGGTATGAGGATCTTGGTGCCTCCCTGTCTAGCAGTAGCTTTTACTCTGCATGTACAGCTCAGCCACACCAGACGGATGCAGGCCGTCTTCACAGACTCACTATGGAAAACCATAGGTATTGAAGCTGATCAAATCTTTTACTGGCTCTGTCCTAGTTCAGATAATCTTTAATGAATGGGGAATTCTATTTTTTTGATGTTTATTGCTGGTGCCTCTACAATGTCCAGTTTGGACGTTGCCTCTGGTGTGCGGCCTAGACCTCCTGAGACTCTGCTGGAAGAAAATATTTAAAAATAAATGGAGAAATAAACAGAATAATGAAGCTAGATTTTTAATTTTTTTTCCCAATTTTATTTCTTCTACTAATTGAGATGACGTGTTGGTTACTTTAATTCATCAGATGGAGAAATCAAGTCGATTTTATGTTCTTCACACATTTCTTAGAGCCCATGGCGCGTGACCCCTGTAAAATGCAATTACACTGGTTGTACCCATAGATTATGGTAAATGTTTATTTCCATTGTGTTGAGACGCTTGGAAAATGCAGTGTATGCACATGGGTGCTTCCCATCCATTGCTGCTGTCATTATTATTTAATTATGAATGATGCCATATCCTAATCCAAACCTGCAGTGAGGGCGGGAAGCAGAGGCCGTGAGGGGAAGCCATGTCCCAGCGCCAGGGTGCAATTCCCAGCTCGGGACTCTGAGGAGAGGCTCTCTGGCAACTTTTTGGTTTTGCTCAAGTTAATTTACACAATATTGCTCCAAAATTTACCCTAATTAATGATGTTCTAAGCACTGTTTCTTCCCTCCTTTTGTGAGAATGCTGTCTGTCTGGGAGCAGGGGACAAACCCGTGAGCGAGTACAGATCAGTCGTTTACTACCAGGTCAAACAGCCACGATGGATGGAGACATTGAAGGTATGGCTGGATAGTTCCCACTTTATTTTTTCATGTCTTAATGGCTCACAGAGAAAGGCTGCACAGCATCAGCTTCCTCCAAAAAACATCTTGTCCCTGACTTCAGCTGAAGCATGAAGTCTTAGTCATACATCAGTTATTAGAGATACATGGTCACCGAGGCTTGAAATTTGGCCTAGAAAATGATGTGTAGGTTTTGTTCGGCAAAACAAATGAGATCATCTTAGATAACCTTATGTCCTAACAGGGCTTGTCAAAAATGAAATACTGCATTTGTTCTATCCTGGTGAAACAATGGAGATGAGGAGTTTCAATTAAAAAACAAACAAGACCAAACCAAAACCCAAATGAAAACACCAACCCCTTCTTCTGATTTCAAAAAGAAAAAACTGTCTTGCTTCTCTTTAGAGACACACTAATAATTAGCTAATCAAGCTTTCATGTCTGTGATTGGAAAATGCCCAAAAGCAGTTCTTACAAAGCAGTGACAGGTTTGCATGATTTTTTAAAAGACAAAATAGCCATGTATGACAAGCTAGCGCAGGTGTGTTACCTGTGAAGGACAGGGAGGGAAGTGTGATTTCAAACAGAAGCTTATTTGTTGTTTTGAAAACATTGACCCATTCTCTTTACTGCTTATTACATTAGTTCCTTTTAAAATTATTCCATAATGCAATCTTGGGCTTGCAAGTTCCTGTGATTCCCCTCAAGGCTTTACAGTAAATTTAATCACTAAAATATTGTCAATTTACTTTGCTGGAATTCTCATACCCTTTTCACCTGTTTAATAAATTGGTTGTCAATTTCTGTGTCTGGAATGTGAGAGTTGAAGAGTGCAGAGGTGTTTAATTCTCTGTGGCTAAACAGGTGAGCAGTAGGGCTGCACTGTGGTTATTTTCTAGCACCTGTGTGCATTAACTCACTGGGTTCTGTGCTTCATTTCTTTGCTGGTGTCAGACTTTGAGCAAAGTCTAACAGATCATTGCTTATCAGCCACCACTCCACTGCTGTGATCAGAATCAACAGTTTGAAATGGCCTGTGAAATGAAATAGAAGAAGTGGGGCTTATTTATTCTAAAATAGGGGCTCATTACATATGTAACCACCTCCCATAACTCTCATTATTTTCTGATTTTACAAAAGGTAGCAGTCCCCATTGAGGACATGCAGAGGATTCATCTGCGCTTCATGTTCAGGCACAGGTCGACTCAAGAGTGTAAGTAGGGAATTTTTAATTTAGTGAATTTTATTTCATTGATGGGTAATCAACACAAAATCTTTTGCTTTGCAGCTAAAGATAAGGGAGAAAAGAATTTTGCAATGGCTTACATAAGACTGATGAAGGAGGATGGAACCACTCTCCATGATGGCATTCACGATTTGTTAGTCCTGAAGGTATGGGCTCAGATTTCTTTCTCTCACAAGACATCTTTTCTCACATTGTTTCCTTTGACTGCATTGTGTATTTACTTCGTACCAGATTGATTTTATTATTCTATCAAAGATAATACTGTGTTTTTCATCTGAACAAAATGAAAAGGTGTAACCTGTTCCATTGTCAGTAAATACTGCTCTGCATTTTAATGACATAAAGATGTTATCTAAGCACAGTGAGAGATGATTGCTCTTTTCTCTCGTATTTGTACTTTTGGCCTTCTGTAATACAGAGAAAGTTGTGCTGCAGCTCTGTGCTTGGGTGGGTACCATTCCTCTTGCTGGATATGGGAAATGTTTGATCCACTTGGAATCTTTATCTCACTGATAACCTGGGAATTCAGTCTTAGGAAAGTGCTTGTTTTAAACTTCTGTGTAGTTCCTCAGGTACAAAAGTGGAAGTTTCAGCAATTTGTTTTTGGGTGTGAAGAATAGCTTTAGTTAGCCCTGGCTGGAAACAGCATTTTTAACTTTGTGGAGGAAGCAGGGAACAGGTGTTTTGACTTTTGCTTTATTTGCCCTCTTGGAGAATGGTGTCTAGCTGGAACTAAGAACCAGAAATCACTTTCAGTACAAAGGAAACTTAAATTATTTCTCAGCACTCTTCTCAGTAAACAAGTTTGCTGTATCATTAATACTAAGTGAGATGTATGCAACTAAATCAAGTTGCTTAAGCAATTGAAAAGAGATTAATGGCAGCATTGTAGTTATTTATCTTCTCTTCATTGAAACTATCATTTAAAATATTGAGACTAGAAGGAAAATTGTGGACTGTGTGGTTAATATTTGTTATGAAATTCCACCTAATTCATTTCTGCATCAATTCAGTAATTTTTTTTTTTTTAAGTGATAACATGGATGAGAAATGCTAAATGGGGTTGACCTAGTTTATGGCTATGAGAAACAGACAGGTTTTCTGACATATGCTTGCCTGTTCCAGTATTAAAAACAGTAATTGTAAGCTGTAAGTGTTTAAAGCAGTCATACACCTGGCCTCTCAAAATAAGTACTTTCAAAACTAAGTTTAAACTGTCTTTAGGCATTGGATCTTTCTGAGAGGCTTTTGGATCAAAACTTCATCTTTTTCCCATTGTCTGTCTGACTTATCCCAAAAAGAGGAAGTTAAGAGTTTCTTTTGCTTCCAGGAATTTGGAAAGTAATTATTTGGCAAGCCTGATACAATCACAGATGTTGGTACTACTGTGTGTTCTGCGGCATAAAGGTTTTGCTTCTTGTCTGTATAGGTCTCTTATAGTCAATTTTTAACCTCACCTCTTTGATACAAAGTAGAAACTGCACGTGCACAGTCACTGAACCAGATAAAACTCCAAAACTTTAAAATGTTTTCTAGATCATGGGTTTTGGAGCTCCTTGTTCATGCACATTTGTAGACTGAATGTCTGCAATTGAGTCATATCTTATCACAGTGTTGTAGCTTTAGGAGATGTCTCACATTCATCAGGGAAATTTCCTGGAGTAGTTTTTTTAAAGAAACACTGTGTTCTCTAAACAGTGAGGAGCATGATTTTTATTGTCTTTGTCTAAAACTCCTTTCCTGTCTGGGGAATCCTAAGATAAGACCCAGAAAATCTGCGGGATTTTGGCAGAGAAGTTGATGAAAAAGAGGAAGGAAAAATCTCTCTTGGCTCTCTGGTTTTGAACTATTCATTCTACTAAAAAGCACATATTCTATGTCATTTAGTTACTGCAGCACACTGTCAGATTTAAAATATAATCTTACCATGCCCTGATCTTCTGTGTTCAAGGTCCAGGTATAAAGTTATAATGAGGATACCAAAATAATGCTGCTATTCTTTCCTTACTCAGTCCTGTTTTCTGCTTTTGTGTGCAGACACTATAATCATGTTGTCTATATCCTGTGTACAGTCTTCAAGGTGATGTTCAATATTCTGCAGTGTTCCACACCCCCTGACATTTTAATGAGAGATTGGCTCTTGCTTTTACTCTGCTAGGAGTGGCACCCCTCAAAGTCCCTTTCTGCGCCTCAGATTTGTTTACTTCTCTAGAAAGTACAAAACAAGTCTCATTTTCAGTCTGATGGTGTGAAATATGTAGTGAATGGTGTGTTGTTTTGCAGGGGGACAGTAAGAAAATGGAGGATGCTGGTGCTTATTTGACATTGCCTGCTACACGTCTGCACACGGAAAACAAAGGAGCAACCTTGGTCAGGAGCTCAAGCACTGCTGGGGGGCTCTCAGTCAGCTCAAGAGATGCATTTTACATTTCAACCCTTGTTTGTTCTACAAAGTTAACTCAGAATGGTATGTACCTTCTGAACAGGTGGGAGTTCTAGAAAGAAAACCTTTGCACAAATTGACAAATGGGATTTTAAGTTTTAATGGCTGTCCATCTGTTTTCTATCAGTGGGCTTGCTGGGTCTCTTGAAGTGGCGCATGAAGCCAGAGCTGCTTCAGGAGAACCTGGAAAAGCTGAAGATTGTGGATGGAGAGGAAGTAGTGAAGGTAAATCTTTAAATCATTATTAGAATAATAGTTATTCTTCCGGCCCCTTCATACACAATGCCTTTGTTAGTTTGCAAAGGACATGAGCAAAGCTTTTCATTAGAGGGAGCAAGAAAGCTAACAACTGAACAGGATCCTTCACTTTTGGTGAAGTGCTGGCCAGCTTTCCTACTGCTTTTAAGTTCAGGTATCTCTGGTATTGGCTATTGTTGGGCTGGGGGAATTCCAAGATTATTACTAGGAGATGAAGATAGTAATGATAAAATGTTTTTCACAATCTCTATTCATCTGTTTCACTTTGTCTCTCTGAAGTATCACAAACAATTCCTACGGCTTTCTTGGCAGTTCTTAATGTTAATTTACATGTTGGTATTCAATCCAAGAAGTGTAATGCACCCAACAAAGCACTTTCTTAACTTAATGAGTATATGAATAAAAATTGTTAGTATTTTGGAAAACGGCATATACTATTATCCTTGTGTCTTTAAGCATAAACATTAGGTGTCTCTGGAGAGGAGAAATGAGAATTAAAAAAAAAAAAGAAGGAGGAGTGGATTTTTTTAACCAAGGATTTGTGTCCCAAGTCACTGAGATACTTTTCTTTGATTTAGAGCAGAATTTGAATGAGACCACAGAAGCAGGAAAAGTCTTTTAATCAACGTGTATATGTGAAAATAGCAACCACTAATCTGTGTCACTACGGAACGAAGTTTTAACAAGTTTTGTCATCTATATAATATTTTTATCTTTTCCATAAGCTTTGAGCTAACCATGTATTATTGATTGCTCATGTGTCTGAGGATGTAGATTCTTAAAATTAAAGCAACTAGAGCCTAAATCCTTGGAAATGTTTGCTCATTTTAAGTGATGCTTCAATAAAGGTAGTAAAATTCAAACTTGAGGGAAACCAAATCTACTAGCAGAAAATTTTCTTGTGAGCTTTTCAAGTTGAATTGGTTATCAGTTTGTCTTTTCATGTTGTTTAGTTTCTCCAGGATACATTGGATGCTCTGTTTAACATCATGATGGAATATTCTCACAGTAATGAGTATGACATCCTTGTCTTTGATGCACTGGTAAGAATCAGCACTGATGAATTTATTTCTCAAATAAAGAAGCTTAGAATTTCGAACAAACTACCAAGTTTTTCAGTTCAGAGAATTAGTCCTAAAGTCTCTATAGAACAGAGGAATATTACTCATTGACTGAAAATCACATTTCTTTAAAAACTTACATACTAAATTACCAGAAATATTTTTAGAAAGTTAATATTTGACTTTACAGTGTGACTCTGGCTAATTGTGTCCATGTCTGTTTAGATCTATATCATAGGGCTCATTGCAGACCGTAAGTTCCAGCACTTTAACACTGTTTTGGAAGCATACATCCAACAGCACTTTAGTGCAACCTTGGCATACAAGTAAGCTTGTTTTCTCTTCTTTCTCTCTTTTCCTAAACCTCCACCATCATGTAAAAGATGTAAATCCTGCTTGTGACTTTTCTGATGTAATTTTTGGTGATTCTTGTTTTGATATTTGCTTATCTGCCTCTGAGACACATTTGATTATAAGAGAATTAATGAACCTATAGCAAATGATTTGGGGTTAAATGATGCTTTGGCATTAGTTTTCTGTCACCTGGATTTTGCTGTGTCTGAGCACTTCACCTGTATCCTGTCAAATTTATCAAAAGATGCTTTGCTGCAAAGCATCTCCATTTGTATCCCTGGCCTTAAGATGAAATGCCTCAAGTGAGGACTTGAGGCTCTCCCTAACCTATTTACATAGGTTTCCACATTTTTTTTCACATCAGACAAACTCAAAGGGAAAAGAATTTTTTGGGGACTGTCAAGTCTTCATACGCATTTTAGTCTGATGTTGCATCAGGAGAGGTTCAGTGCAGTGAACTGGAATTTTGGTATTTGTTGACTGTCCTGCTGTGAAATGGAGTTCTAGTATTTGTTACACAGGCACGCCAATGGATGGACTTGCAGTGGATTTTTTATTTATTTATTTGTTTTTAACTTTTGGAGCTTCCACATTACACCCAGATGGGAAGACATGGACTCATAGAAGAGAGTAAAAAACCATGCAGACATGTTATACACCAAATTTAATCCTGAATTCCTACTTTATTTAGAATGGGCTTTTGCAGATGATGGTAGGATAAAATGAGTGAACTATGAAGGAAGGTGACATCTTCAGCTGGTGCTGATCTCTGGGATGTGCTCTGAGAGGATAGATGTGGGTTTTTAATCTACCTGATGTCTCATCTGGCAATCTAATGGAGTGGCAGATTGAAGCAGAACTTTAATTTGGAATATGAATAGTACATGGAAGCCCTGAGCTGAAGGTTTGGAATAGATGGGGGTATCTTCTAGTGTCTGTGCTGAATTTGCATCAGTTCTAACTCAACACAAAATGTCACAAAAATCATGCACTAGACCATGAATTTCCTCGAGCTGAAAGGCAGCAGTGCAAAATCAGCCCTTTCTCACACTCAGTAAAGTTGAAGTGAGCATTAGTGGGCTCAGAAAGCTCAAGCACAAACTATGTGCTCTTTTTCAATCCTCTCTCATTCCATAAGTAATGAGCACATGTAATTTAATGCTTTATGGCACTGTGAAGGAAGGAAAGGAAGAGTACAGAACCTCTCAGGACACCCTTATTTGCATAAAATATTTCTAAGGCTTACCTGGCTGGGAGTTTCTGATGACTTAGTCAATGTGGTAGAGGTAAAATAATAATGTTTATGATTTCTCCAACATGATGTGTTTTCTTGGCATTATTGATTCAATGCACATCATGGAAGCTTTACTCTGGTTCCAGAATAATTTATGAAATAAACTAGTGTGTGTGGCCTAACTCCTTGCTAGAAAGGAAATACTGTGTCCCAGATGTATTATAACCATGTTATGATACAGTTGGTTGGCCAAACCATTACCTATTTATCCAGTTCCTGTTGAGTCATCCTTTCTCCTGGCTTTTAGACAGCTCTGAGAGGGCTTAACATGCACTACCCCTGCATACAAGTTGGATAAATATTGTTCCAACTCAGAGAAGCTGTAAAATGGAAACACACAATGGATGTAATGCCCAGGAGGCTGAGGCTGAACACACAGCATTTAGGTTCTGAAATGTGAGTTGGACTGGGGAAGTGTGTTAGTTACACAGAGAGTTGGTTGTTGGCTTTGATTGTTTAGGGCAGGAGAAAGCAGGTCTCAATTTTTGTAGAGCTGTAGGAAAAAAACCCCAACCACCCTTACCTTAGTTCTCATGGCTGCATTAAGATCCATACTGCATCATTAGTATTGCTTCAAACACTTAAGATGATTCTATACCAAAAAATTTAGGGACTTAGTTTTAGATTAACTTCTCATTTGTTGCTGACTGTGTCTTTAGCAAGAAGTTGCTTTTAGATATAGAGTAAGGAAGTGTTTAAATAGAATAAATAATTCAAGCAGGTATTGTTGTGTACTGGAATATTGTAATATTTACAGGCTGTTAATCAGAGCATGCAGCGGTGTTAGATCACTGCTCAGTGGAGGTAAGCAGAAGGAAAAGTTTGTGTTACTTTGTGCATGTGTTTGACAAACTTCTGTAAAGGTACTTCCAGGATTGTGTAAAGTCATGCTGCTCTTTTGGGATTTCAGGTTTCTCTCTTGTTTGTGCAGCTAAGAATTTGTTCCTTATTTGTTTATACTGACAGAATTTATGCAACAGAAATCCAGAAATACACGCAGTCTGTTTTCTTACATGTGCTTGACTAAGCATGAACATATATTTAGAGTTGATAAAGAAGCTAAAGAAAGTAATTTAAAAAAAATAATGAAAATTATTTTTAAAAATATTTTTAAACTTCAGGAAATTAATGAGTGTTCTGAAGACATACTTGGATACTTCCAGCCGAGGGGAGCAATGTGAACCTATCCTCAGAACTCTGAAAGCACTGGAATATGTTTTCAAGTTCATTGTTAGATCAAGGACATTATTTTCCCAGTAAGTACTCAGATATTGCAATTTAATTAGCTGTCTAATATCAGACGTAGGAGACCTGAGAAGTAGAAAAAGTTGATTCTAGAAGAGAATTGTTTTTTTATTTTTATAAATAAAACATAAAAACTGGCAACTGCTCTAAAATACAGATGTTGCTGAGATATGTTTTGTAGAGGGACTGTCCAAAAATCTACTTTCTAAATCCCAGTGTAAGTTCCAGAGATGGATTTGGTAATAGCAGCAGGTTTCAAAGGGTGATTATTCTTTGTGTCAGGTGGCTTGGCCTAAGACCAGGGGATGGCCAAACGTCTCAACAGATGGCTGGAGGCTGGAGACTTGTCCTTGAGAACACTGTGTCCAGCCCTCAGACTGTGCATGGAGAGTGTCATGGCAGTAACCATGGCCACCCTGAATTTAGAGTTTTGAACCTTCTCTTAAGGAATTTAATCAATGGACTGGATGTGTGTAGCTCAGGCAAACAGGGATGTAGTATTTACAATTGGTATTCAGGATTAGGGCAAAAGAAATGAAAAGTGGACGGAGAAAAATGACACTCAGGTAACTGTACTCTCCCCATATACCACAGACCCATTTCCTCAATTCTTTTCTGCCTCACCTTTCTCCATTTATCCTGAGCTGCTGTCCCCCTCCAGCTTGTTCTGATTTCCCTTTGCTCCGTGGCTGGAGGATTGCAGGGGTCAGGCAGTGGCAGACTCAGACCTTGTAGGGACAGTGAGTGCTTGGGGGCTGTGTTTGTGGCTGGCAGTCACCAAAACAGGAAGGTGTTCTGTTCTACCTGTCTTAGGCTCAGAGGGAGCTCTAATACAATTTTTCTCTGAGATTCCATTGTCCATTAAAAAAAAAAAATCCATGTAGATTTATAACTTTGCTTGCTGGATTGTGATGTTTTGGTTGAAGTAGTAGATTCAGAAGGAATTTGCTGCTAGGGATGGTACCTTTGAAATATTGTTTCTAGAAACTTACTATTTATAGATGGATACAGGTAGACAAGGTGTAAAGCTGTATAAGGTAGGAGATGGTGCTCAGGAGAACAGAACACAACTTTATCTTATGTTTTTATCATAGGTGTCATGAAGGGTATATTAGAGTTTTGGGGAGGGAAGCATTGTGTAGAGGATTATGGAAAATTTCTTGTCTGCATGAAGGTCAGAAAGCAGAAGGGGTTTGTTTCAGGGAGAACTTTGGTCCTCATTTTAATCCCTTGTGTTATCTCTCAGCTAAAAGTGTTCATTGGACAATCTATCATAAAGTAGATTATTGCAATGTGTTGCATATTCAGGTGATTAGCTACACATATCTACTCCTACTTAACTAGAGGTCTGAAACTCTGAATTCATTGGGCAATTATTATTATTATTATTGTTGTAGGCAGTCTTATATTTCAAATTGAAAAGAAAAGCAAGTGACACTGCAATACATAACTTTAAAAAGCGATTTTTTCTCTTCTGATGGAGCAGAAGAGGCAGCACTTAGCTCACAGAATTCTATTCACATTTCAGGATTCTCTTGTCATCTAGGCTTTTTTCTTAGCTTGTTTTTCTTTAACTCTTGACAGCTGTTTCACATAACTAATTTCACATGTCATCAGTGTTGTTACTGTTTATGTAGGCAGTGTTTAGTACTAAGAGCCAGTATGAACAATACAGGAGAGAGAATCTGAGGGATTCAAACTTTAGGACAGAGAATGGAGAAATAATGGAGTGAGCTCAATTTAAATGCACTTTTAAACTTTTAACTTTCAAATAGAGACTTTTTTCAAAAAACAGACTGGTTAATGGGGCCAGTAAAAATAGTTCTTGGAAAAAGTGGAAACAGCCACAAAAGACAGAAATTGTCATAATTTGTGAAAAATATCCTGAAGCAGCTCAGTTGTAGTGGGGGCAAAAAAATATAAAAACTTTTTTTTTTTGCATATAAGTTGCTTTGAAAGTAAAATGATTTATATAAGCTCCCATCTGGGAGGTGCCATGCTTTAGAGGCTTTTAAAACAATTGAAAATTATTATTGCAGTGTTCAAACTGAAGAATTCCTACATGATACAGTGAATAACAGTTATAACCCACTGGGGAAATATCTATGTACATAATGTTGGATCACCTTCTGAAATATATATTTAATGTTAAATCTGTTGCATTTGGGAGGATGAAACTTTCTGATTCTGAAAGGATACCCTAATGCCTCTCTCAACAGATTATATGAAGGCAAAGAACAAACAGAATTTGAAGAATCAATGAGGAGACTCTTTGAATCCATCAACAACCTGATGAAAAGCCAGCATGAAACTGCCATTTTGTTGCAGGTTGGTTTGTGCTTGGAAACCACTTAGATTTGGTTTTCTCTGTGGTTTTTCTTTGTGGGCTTTTAATTTTTGTTCCGTTTAAATTGAGGAAAAGACAGGAAATTTATCCAATATGTCTCTTTTGTAACTCCCCTCTACTGGAAGAGCAGGTTGTCTGATCAATTTGGAGCCTAGTTTGAAAAGGTCAGGACAAGAAACACTTAGAGAAATTCTGTGAATGTAGTCAAGGAAAGAACCAAGACACAGATATTGGAATGTTTCAAGCAATCTAATGACATGAAGCCTCTAGTGGTACCTGAATGTTTAGTTCTTGAATTTCTCTAGATAATGCTAAGCAGGAATTCCTCCATCTTAGCTGAGAAAATAAATTTTATTGTCTCAGTCTGTGGGAGTTACATTGTCTAAACTGAAAATAGGATCAGGGTTTACCATTCATGTCAATCTCAGTTATTCTAAGACTTCAAAATCTAATGTTTTAAAGAAAACTAGAAAACAAAGAGCTATTAACATCATTAATATCAAATAATTTGCAGTTCTGTATTAAGATGAAACTATTGAGATTTCCTGTAGAGTAAAATGTAGAAGATCTATTAGACAGCTGCAATATTGTTGCTTCATACGTTCTTTATTAGAAACTCATTGTATGCATTGGGCCTGAATTTTCCTCTGGTTTTGTGTTTTGATTCCTTTTGATATGACTTAGATTAGAAGTGAAAGTCCATGAAAAAGCCTGTGTTGAATAAAACCTTAGGTGGCTGATCTTAAGATTTGTATCAGCTGACACTTTGCATGGGGTGTTTAATGTGCAATTGCAAAAGAGCTGAGAAAGTAAATACCAAGTTGATTGTATAATACCATGGTTACAACAATATTCTAAATGCATTTAAAAATCAGTCAGATACTCTGTTACTTGATAATTCTGTAGAGGCCTTCCTGGGAATAGTTTATACATTTGAATACTGCATCAGAAGCAGGAAAAACTTCTGAAGAAAAAAAAGCATCTTTAAAGTAATGCTGAAAGAGTTTATGTGATTATGGTACCTGTAGTAATTAAGAAAGAGATCTTGGAGGATTTGCTGCTCTCTGGGGAGAGTGTGTCACATCACTGCCTTCTGCCCTGCCTGACCTCAAAGGGGCTGGGTGGGACTGTCCCTGGTGTTTCCTCTGATGAGCAGGGTAGACTCTTCTTGAAAGTGACCAGAAAGGCTCCTAGAAAACGTTTTCTTCCTTCACAGTTGCTGGGTGTGCAAGGGGCAGTGGTGCCTCTGAAAGGCTGCTGGGAGTGTTTCAGAGCAGGTTGTGGTGCCAGTGACACCATGACACTGCATGGACTGAGGAGAGTGACTGTGCCTCACCCTCATGTGCATATTTCCATGTTTAATGTCACTTCCTAGTGGTGTGCCGGTTTAACAAACATGCACGATATCTTGGTTGATGTTCAGAAACAGCAGAACCTTGAAAGCAGAGCTGAGCATCTCTGAGAAGGACTAAAGGAAGGAAATCCACGCTGATTTTAAAGAGCACATTAGTGTGTTTCATAAACAGACTAGTTCTTCAAAAGCTATGCTTTGATCAATGTCATATTGAAAATCAAAATTTTTGATTTCTAATGAATGCTGTCAGTTGTGCAAAATGGATCCTATTTATTCATAACCCTGAAGCACTAGTGGGCTTTTGGGTCTTTAAATCTGCATAAGGTACTGAAAGTTTTCTTTTTAGCAAGAACCTTCTATGGTATATGTGAAATACTGGTTTATATCACAACTTTGCTCTTGTTCCAAATACTAATGACTCATACAGTTGTGTCCCTGAGAGAAGCCTACCAAGGGATTCCTTTACATGCAGTAAATAAAACTACTGTTTTCATGTTATAAAATTCTGATAGGAAAGGTATGGAATGAGCAGCGTCCAGCTGTAGTTTAGTGCTGGCTCCTGCAAATAAGTTAAATGGGGGCAAAAAAGATAAAATTAACACTCCCTCCCACTTCATCATGAGCTCCATCAGCAGCCACAGCTTTTGCAAGGGACGGGATTTCTGTGCCTGTTTGGAGATTTCAGTCCTGATGCTTGAGATTCCTGCTTGAGTAGGTGGATGCAGGCCAGAAAATGGAGACAATTTCTTCTGAGAGGGAGGAGAAAGTAGTAGAAAGAAATTCATAAATATCTCTCTGCCTAAATTCAACACTGATTTCCCTTGGGGAATTTGAGATGACAATGATGGATGTTGTAGTAGTACAAATTAACTTTGCAGAGTAAGGGACAGGTGGTTATTCAGTGATTCTACAGACACACGGGACTCCATAGATGTTAGAGTTTGTGTACCCAGAGAGGCAAGTTCAGAGAGTCTGTAGGAAAAATACAGGAATAATCAGAATATTAAAACTGACTTAAATCTGTCACACTTGGAATTATCATTGATAAGTGGAACATAGATTGGTAGGATCAATTGAATGTGTTCAAGTAGATTATGGTCTGAAGATATCAGACAAGAAAGTTTAAGGAGCCCTGAAGAAAGTTAAAGTAATTTGGTTTTTCAGGATATTAAAACTTGAATGCGTTTGCAGAGCCTTTGAATGTGAATTTTTAGCTCTTATTTCATCCTTGGTTGTCCAAATGCCTATCAAGTTTAACTGTAGATGGTTTAAAGAATTATTTTGAAACCTGAAGTGTCTTGGTCTCTGCTATTTTTTTTTTTCATTTGGAACTCAGTGTTTTAGCCAGTAGTAATTTCTCAGTTGTTTTTACTGATAGAATCACACTCAGACTTGCATTGAAAATTAATTCGCTCAGGAAAGGATTTTTTATAAAATTATGTGTTATATGGAACAGCCTCATCTGTGCCAGAAGCACTTTCTTGTTTCAATTTAACTTTATCTACTGAGTGATATCTTACTTCTTGATCTGTTAAATGCTGTATACATTCACAAAAAGTTAAAAGTCTCTTTTCAGTCCTTGTTCTAAATCTGACTGAAGTGGGTTGAGGCTTTGACTTACTGGAGTGCCTGAGCACTGGGAAGGGCAGATACCTGGTTCTGTTTTGTAGTACTGTTCATATAAGCTTTGAACAGCTGAAGACTGAATTGTTGATTTATTGTTGGCCAACTGGAAATGTACATATTAATCCACATTATCCTTTTTTTTTAAAAACACTTCTGGCGCTGGTGAAGTTATCATTTTTATGTTTAAAGATACAGACATAATGCTTCTCAACTTCAGCATTGCATGAAGTAATTAAACTACAATTAGGATTATATTTTTATTATCCCTACTGTGCTGATGTTTAAGAGCCTCCAACAACTGCTTTTCTATAGCCATTGCTGGTGACTCTTGTAAATTTTATAGAGTTTTTTTTAATGAGTCTGTAATTCTGGGGGATTTCCCTTGAAATCCGGAAACCTGGAAATCAATTTCCAGAAGCTGCAAAGAGTTTGGTGAAGGGGGGCTCAGGGATGAGGGGTAATACAGGAGGTGTCAGTACCTTCTATCCTTTGTCTGAGCACTCAGGGAAAAAGCCATCATTTTTAGTGGATGTTTTTTGTGTCTGTTTAAGTCGCCCTCTGTTTCTGGGGTATAAAATGGAATGAGTGATTTTTAAATTTCAGATTATATGTTTTTTACATCGTGCTACTGTTGACTTGTGACTTGTAGTCTGTGAGTGTGCCCTTTCATTGACCAACTTGTGCTCTCAACCTTAATTTACAAATCCAGCCCCTGCTCATTTTCCAACTGCTCTCTTTCCCAACTGACACACCACGTTTGACCTACAGATGGTCCTGTCTGCTGCAAATGTCAGCTCTCCCCAGCTCGCTCCTAGGCACTGATTTGAGAAAGCACAGCTCCCCGTGCTGTGCATGCTTTCAGAAACCTGAGATGACATATTCTCAAGGTCACTGAAACACAGGAAAAAGAAATTGTCTGTGGCACTGAAAAATAATGGAAAACGAAGCTGCTGCCTTTCTCTCATCTTCCCCATGCAATTTTGACCCACCCTCTTGCTGCAGGAGATTCCAAGGATTTTATGCATCTCTGTACAGCTTTCTTATGAGAGAATAAGCCTAGAAAGGGACTGATAGTGATACTTTGCTTGTGATGCACAAAGGGGGATGGTAAAGTAACTTCTTGAAGTTGCCTTGATGGCAAGTAAAATTAGATTAAGAAACAGAGCACCAGTGATTTCTTCAAATGTACTTTTCATCTCATGAGTACTTGAATTTCATGAATATGTATAATGTAATACTGCAAAAAGAGGGCAGCTAAAAATAAGCTTGGTCAGGAGTAAAGGTTAAAATAAATTTAACTGTAGATTGTATATGTAAGAAATAATTTTCTGCAGTGCTGTGGGTTTATCTGTATCCTGCTTAAAAAACTAATCTCTTAAGGTTTGAAGAATGCAGAACATCTTGTACTGCTGACTAGGAGATTTTATGACTTCATTAAGGGCAGTGCTCAATTGTGTCCACAGTGCATCATTTGAAGCAATTATTGCAAATGAAACTTGGGAGCCTAAAATAGTGCAGGGGATATACTCATTATTGTACTTCAGCTGGAATTGTGGATCGGCAGAGAGGTTGCAGCTCTATCCTTCCCACTTCCCTCCTGTGCAAGTGTAGGACAGGGAATATGTGAAAGTCAGACAGCACAATAATCCAGGTGTCAGTGGAGCACTGCTTGAAATATTTTGATGCCACTGGTGGCTCTACCTTTTATCAAACATCTTTTGCAGTACCTGTGAATTGCTGTAAAATGAAATTCAGGTGCTGCTGTGCACTCTCTTCATGCAGTATCTGTTGCTTGAGGAGCGAGGAGCAGCACTGTCTGAATTAAAGCTGGCGGCAGTTTCCAGCCCAACACAGGTGTTTGTATGGGTGCTTAAAATAGCCCAGGGATTTCCCAAGATTAGTAGAAGATACAATCTCTTTGTTGGAGTTGCAGCAGCTTTTAAACACTCCTTTGACCTTTCCAGGTTTGTGTGTGAGTGTGGGATGAGATCTTCGGGAGAATGACTTTATCTGAAGGCATCATAAGCGGGCATTGAGTCTCTTTGAGATACTGTATTCACTCGTGCTGCAGACTAAGCTCTCTTTTTCAATCAAGACACAATTAGTTGGTTTTTTTTTTGTTTTTTTTTAATTGGCTACTGCAGTGGAAGGTCATACAAATAAATTTATAGCTTTATTGTGTTTAAACGGCCTAAAAGAGAGCCAAAGAAAGCGGTACTGTGTCTTCATTCTAAGCCCCCTACTCTCAAGAAAAATAAGTTCTTAACGAGGAGCTTGCTTTGTACAGGTAAGAGAAATGTTGAACCTAGATAGGCTTCTATCAGATAGATCAATAATAGAAGACTTCTCATCACTGTAATTTAGTTTTTAGCAAAATGTTAGTAGGAATTTATACTCTAATGCTGCACAGTGAAGTAAAGTACTGCAAGTTAGTTTTTATGCATATTAGCCTTAAGTGTTAGTGGTGATTTTGAGCCTAGAATTGCCTGCTGAAGTTTTCTTGTCCATGTAAGAATAGTAACTTATCTCTTAGCCCTGTCAGTGTAAGGTTTGATTATCCCACTATGCTGTCAAAACATACCTCAGGAATTAGGAGGAGATAAATCATCCCACAGCTTGGCTGCAGATGGTTGTTTAGGGACATGACACCCCTTTTCATCTGTTCTAGAACGGCTGGCATCGGGGTGGGCGGGTGACTGTTACCCTGACTTCTGCCTCCTGCATGGCACACTTCTGGGGTGGAATTGGTACAGCTCCTGCTTTGATCAGTGCTTGCTTTACTTATTTGCATCATAATGACACTTTTAGTGGTCTGCAAGGAGATCATCTACAAAGCCTGGACCCTTTCACTGGTTGGCAAAGAGAGTCAGATCCACTTGGAACTATGATAGTTTAGTTCCTCTGTGTATCCTCAGCATATGCAGCTCTGTGACGAAATTTATTCAAATGTGATGGAAAATTTCAGTCTGGGGAAAGAAGTCTGAGTTTATCAGTTTGTTTTGAGTGTATCTGTGTCAGTGGTGTGCTCTGTGCTCTTCATGTACAGGTATAAACATACAGGACTAACATGATCTGTGTGTCAATGCAGGTTGCTGCCTTGAAGTACATACCATCAGTTCTTCACGATGTTGAAATGGTTTTTGATGCCAAATTACTGAGGTGAGTCACTCTTGAGCATTTCCTAGTTGTCACCAATTAATTCTTGAAGACCAGTTTAGGTCCACAAAGCTACACCAGTTGCTACTGACCAAGGCACTGCTGGGTCCCTGGATACATTTGTTACTGGTCTCTTGTCAATATTCGTGATATATAAATAAATGTAAGTCTTATAAAGTGATAAATGTTTAGAAATATGTGATCTTTTGCTCTTTCCCCCTGTCCTTATTAACACCTGAAGAACTCATCTGTATGGTATTTATGACATTTTTCCTTTTCATGCAGCCAACTACTATATGAATTTTACACTTGCATTCCACCAGTGAAACTACAGAAGCAGAAAGTGCAGTCCATGAAGGAAATCGTACGCAGCAATCTTTTTAAAAAGCAAGGTAAGTACAAAATGCCTCTAAGGCTTTGAATAAATGTGTGAAATTTTTCAGTGACTTATGTGTTGTGCAATTCACGTTTGAAATTGAGTGAAACAAAAATACTGAAAGAGTGTGAATGCCAGAAGCCTGAGCTCTGGAGGGAATTCATCTCTTTCCACAGGCTGGCAAGAGCTGTGCAAAGTGTGATTGCTGGCCTAGAGCAAGGAACAGGTGGGGCTCAGCGGAACAGTTTTGTGTGGTTTTCTTATGTCACAGTGGTTAGGTGGGTGAGCTATATATCCTTTCAATCCATTTTAAGGTCTATAATGGAATAGGAACATGAAATGAAACCTTGTGAACACAGATGTTGTGTAAGGTCTCTGCCTGGGAAGAATTAAAAAAAATCTGATTGTGCTGTGATATACCCAGCTGCAATGCAGCATTTCCGCTAACAGGAATTGAGATGCTTCTCAACCTCTATCAGAACTTAGTGTCTTTCTCAACTCTCAGAAGTGTTAATGGTACTGAAATGCCTTTATCACCATTGTGCTCAATTTTACTTCATATTGTCCCAAGAAGTGAATTTTTGCTGAAGGAACCCTATCAGAGTAGCCAAGTTTTACATCATTAGTTTCATCTCAGTATCAAGTGTTCTGACTCCTCTCTTGTGGGCTGGATGGTTGCTTCTCTGCCCCCTTTTTGCTGTGTAGATAACCTTCAGAACCTGAAAGACACACAGATTACTCAGATGAGTTCCAGTTTCTGACAACTGAGAGATAATGGTTCCAGGAACTTGACAGTACAACAATGGGTTGCAAATAGTGCTGTGTGTGAGTAGATTGAGAGAGGATTGCTTTGCTCACCTCATTCTGAGTTGCCAGGAGAGTGATGCAGCTCTAACTAGCCAGGACAGATAAAAATTACACTTTATTTTCAGACTTAGGTTGTATTTCACTGAGACTGAATTGTATATTGTAAACTTTAACAATAACTAGCTGTTTCTGTTGTGTTTTAAGACCATTGTAGACTTCCTGAAAAAAAAAAAAAGTCAAGAAAATAATGTAGGTGGTTTTATTGTTTAGATTAAATTAAGTAATATTTTACCTACCTTTATGTTAATAGTTTCATGGTCAAAAGCTGTGATTTTTTTTGAACTACGTGTAAATTCACATTTGCTTTGAATTGGTCAAATACAAGTTAGCTGCAGCTTAGGTATCTCCAGATGCTGACCCAAACTATTAAGAGCAGATCCTAATTAATTTTCAAACAGTTCTAGTCCTGCATTCACAGTTTGCACTGGTAGTTGACTGTATTTCTGTTTTACAAGCAGAGTGATACATCATAGCAGCATGAGCTGCCTTTACTGCTGCTACTTCTAAAATCAAAAGTGCCAGACTTGGTTTTATCTGTGGTGCTTGTGGTGAGCAGAATTTAGACCAGAAGGAGAAATATCCTCTCACAAGAGTGAAAGACTCTTGGGTATAAACAAGGCAGTCTCCTGAACTCTTGATCTTACCAGAGTTCAGTCAGCTACCCTGTGTTTAATACTGAGAAATTGAGTGTTAGCTATAAAGTTGTTTGTTTTTTGGTTTTTTTTTTTGGTTCCATAGTTTTTCTTTAAAGAAGTGTGTCTGACTGAAATGCAATTGTTATTGGCTCACAGATCAGGAGTGATGGTCAGGGCTGTGGATCCCAGGCTTAGATAATAAGGAATAAACCCTAATAAAGATTCAGAAGGAGAACAGTTGAGCATCCAATAACTGTGTGCTTCACAGTTCTATTCACTAGTGTACATCCTACAGCTCCTTTCTTCCATCTCTCTGTGTGTTCCACAAGATAAAAAAGTGGGTTTTGGATTCCCAAGAAGCTTTCATTATATTCTGCTTAGTGTGCTGCTTGTTTCATGTGTTTAACAGGCCTTTCCTTTAGCTGAGGTCTGTTAATGCAAAATACTCTGTAAAGCTTTTACTATTTGCAGATAAATAATAATAATAGATGGCTGGTTGCTTGTAAATGCAGCTTGTCTGATGTCTTGAAATAAATAGCTGGTCTGTCATGAGATATGTCTACCTCAGGATGCGCTGTGAATTCTAAAAAGAGAACACAGTTCCTGTTTCTGTATTTTTAAGGTAATATTGAATAAGAAATTTTGTTAGGAGGATTTCTAATTCTGGGGACCTTTTATAAAACCAATAAATGGTGGGTTTTGCATAGTGCTGACCAGATAATTAATACATTTTAATTTTTCCCTGACAGATACTTAGTGGATTCATTTAGTCTTAAATTTGTAGATGAAAAAATGTATTGCCCAAATGTTCTCCTTTATTTTTTGCTAACATCAGACACTTGACAGCAGAACCAAGCAGCTGAGAGCATGAAGGCAGCATATCACACTTGATTCATTTGCCAGCCCTGCTGTTTCACCTATATCCTGTATATCTGGGTATTGTGATCCAAACTTGCACTAGCAATTGGCAGTTAAATTTTATCCACTACATAATATGTAAAAATTAACTGCTTGTTTACGTGCTTGTGGGGATTACATGTGCAAGATCTACCTTAAAATGTTTTTTCTGTGATTCTTAATATAGTAATACTTGGTATATAATTATATAATAATGCTTTGCTGTGTCCTTTTTAGAGGAGTCTGGGGAAATGGATTGATTTTTTTTTTTCATGTATTAGTTTAAAATAAGAGAAGTCCTCTGAAGAAGCACTTACCCAAAATAGAGAAATCAAGTTGCTGTCATTTTAAAATAAAACTAAATGATGCCCTGTTTGTTTTAGCTTTGGCATGATGTACTGTTTTAGCAATATCATGACGTATGTTATGATAGTACTAACAAGAAAATATTTTTGCTAACTAGAAAATATTCATTTAAATATTTTGCATGTCAGTAGTTTGATGAAGTGACAGAATAAAACAACTCCTTGCTGGTAACATAGGATTTAGAATTACCATAATTTTAGAATTTAAAATGTCTGAAACTGACAACTTTGCTTTTTTATTTTATTTTTTTTCCTACTGGAGTGGCAGGCATACCTTTACACCATCCTTGGTGCAACCTGGTCAGGGCCAAATAGACTCTTGCAAATATGTTTTCTGTTTCCTGAGAGCATTCCATGAAGCTGTCAGTCCTCTAACACAGAATGGCCAGCTAACAAGGCTCCTCTTGCCTCAGTGGTGTTATCTTTTAGGGTATTTCATATTGGAGTTTCTCTGTTTGGTAATGATCTTTACACTTTTCCTTTCACCCAACTGCACCTATATTACAAATGGTAGAAAATCATCCTTTCAATAATTACAGGATGTTTTTTTAATCCAGATGATTTTTTGTGTGTGTGTTTATGTTTTGTTTTCAACCTCAACATTGTAATTATAGGAGGAGAAGTCCACATCATGTTTAAGTGCAGGCACTGAAGAGTGTGAAAAGACAAATACACAATCAAGTATCTATATTATTATATGATATATAATGCAACATTATTACATTATTATTTTATTATTATACAATATTATAGTGGTATGAAAACATTTCTTTACTGTGCTGTTGTAATACTGTGCAAGGTAAATAGCAAACAAATCTTTTTTCATTTACATTGCCGTGGCTTAAAATAGAAAATTCTAAAGTTGCTTTTTTTTTGCTCTACATTAAATACAATTGATTTTAAAATTAATTGGGTAGAGAACCAAGTGTGTGTAGGTGCAGACGCCACCTGATTCATTACTGCACTCAATGAGCTGGAAGGTCGTTTACAAGAATGAAAGCACATGTAGGCTACCTCAGAATAGGATGCAGCATGATAATTAAGGTAAGATTGCCAACAGTATCATTAACTAAAGTTCACATTTATCTAGAACAGGTAGTATTTTTTTCTGCCATGAATATGGAATATATTTAACTACACTGCTAATTACAGCGAAGTCTATTAACTTGCATATGTTTCAGATTATCCATTTTTCCTCCAGACTTCAGTCTCTTTCCAGGTAGTTCATTGCAGTTGTTCAATTAATTTACATCCATTCCCAGAGGTATTATCTTTATAATTCAATTGGATGGCATCTACTGGCATTTCTACTTTTTGACCCATGGATATTCACAGCATCTTCTAAAGAAGCAGACTTATGAAAACATGGGAAAGTGTTTCAGAAAAAAATTTTAAAAGCCAGTGAAATTTGCCTTTATTAAATAAGTTACATGTGAACCTGAAGTTGGAAACCTTGAGGGTAAACTGAATTTATTGTTAAGTATTCCCAGGCATTCAAAATTTCCACTGTAGACTCATGGAGTTCTTTCATCAGATAGGAAATGGTCCCGTGCACCTCTGCTGTAATTGATCTTCAAATGCCTTGCAGCAGTAAAGCACTTTTAGAAGCCTTTAAATTGCATTGCCCGTTTTTTGTAGAGGCATTGATTTCTTGTTCCCACTCTGTAACTGTAACACAGCTTGGAGAGGTTACAGGGTGCAGGTATTTGAGGGGCTGTGTGCAGGATGATGGATGCATTCCACTGCTTGTGCACTTTCACCGTGGCATTTAGGAATGTTCGAAGGGGATGTGTGAGCAGACCTTTCTGCAGTTTTGTCTTTAGAAAATATTAAGTCATTTTTGGTCAGAGGACAAGAAATCTGCTTAATTTTTGACACTTTGCTTTTAGATTACTTGATATTTTATTACTTTAAAATATCAAAGTGAAAGAAATAGTTGCCTTGTCTCCTATAAACACTTCTGATGACAATTTAGAGTCTCTTTAATGATGTAAGAAACTGTCTCCTGTCGTATCTGTCACTCTCTTTAGTAGGATGTAATGGATTATTCTCTCCTTATTGTGAAAAATTTCGCTTAGAATTGCTTAATTTCTATGGAAAACTACTTTTCAGGAGTTACTGTTTTATTTGTCATTTTTAGGAAATTTATTGCCAAAATTCTCCCACCATCTTTCTGTTTCTGAGAAAATAACAAATTAAGATATAGCAGTTCATAAATCACATGGAGTTTTTATTGTAGTTAATGTTGCTGAGTTTATAATATTTGGAGCTTGATGTTTATTCTAAGCTGGGCCTGGCATATTTAATGGCATTATGCTGGAACTTGTAAATGAATAGCCTTGAGAGAAGTGTTTTTATTGGTGTGAAATGAATACAAAGTGCTTCAACACCTGATGAAATGTGTATGTTTTGATAGCGGTGCTCTGGGCACCGTGTTCCCTCCTGGTCCAGTCGTGGTGAGGAGTTTGTGCTGCAGCAGAACTGAGAGTTGCCCAAGGAGCAGGAGCTCTGAGTAGGGCACAGATGGTCAGAGGCAGGGTGGGAATGCAGTTTGTGTCCTGGCTGGGGATGCAGGCCCTGTGCTCACGGTGGCTGCAGACACTGCTCCTGTTCAGCATATGCAAACCACTTGCTGCTTTTGGAAGAACAGCAGCAAGAGACATATGTTAGCACCAGGGGTTAATTTGCCAGATGCCAGAAGAAATGCTGAGAGTGTAGCAATTTTTTTTTCCTCACTGAAGAACTCTTTCTATTCTATTACTGTTTAAACAAGAGAAGTACTTGCACACTCCCATAATCACATTGATTTCCTAACCCTCGTGTACATTACTGAATTTTCCTGTGAAATACATCCTTTCATTTCACAAATTGAATATTGTTGATAGTTTGTGTTGATAGATTGTATTGTTTTTACCTTCAGGATTATTAAGAAAAAGGTTAAAAAAAAAAAGGCAGAAGGAGGAGTAATTTCTGATTAAGCATCTTTCAGTTTAATCATTAGGGTCAGGACTGAGTTATAGATACAGATTTTTACTATTATGATCTTACAATCTGAGTCCTACTGACAGGAGTTCCTAAGCCTAAATTTTTAGGGTTTTGTGGGGGTTTTCATTGGTTTTTTTTTTTTCCCCTTCCCTGTGTTCAACACAACTCCTCAACATTTTTAAAATACTTGAACTTGAAGATTGTTAATGCATGTGACTCTGCTGGTTTTAGCTACTGGAAAAAAATTGATATTAGTCACTGTTCACATATTCCTTTAACAAAGTTATTTATAGAAACACAGTCTATCCTGTAGATTTAGTCTTGAATTTTGTATTTAGCTTTTTTTATTCCTTGGGGAGTTTTTCAGGGTACATTACCTCTGAAACACCACTTCAAATATATTTCAAATATTTATCTTTTGCCAGTTCTATTGCTGCAATATTTTAGTATAGATGAGTATGGCACAAACATATCTGTAGGTATTTATCTGCATACATTTGTGATGAACATATGTAGATTTAAGCCATTACTTGTGTTTATGGATGAGTAGAAGACAAGCTTGATATTGCAGCTGGTAACTTTTTGTTACACTTGACCCATTATGGCATTTTTGTAGGTACATTTTTAAAAAATCTTGTTATAGGGAGGCAAATCAAGTTAGGTGAACTAGTTTTAACAATGAACTTCTAAATATTTGTGTAAAACCTGGTTTACAATGACTTTAAATAGAAAGGAGAGATCAAAAACATATTAAAGCAGTTGATAATGACACATATTGGGTGTCAGTAAAATGAAATGAGGAAACGTGAGAATTGGAATTCATCAGAATTCACAGAATCGTAGGATGGCCTGGGTTGGAAGGGAGTTAGAGGTCTCAATGTGCCAGAGAGGATGTGCTGACAAGGCTGTGTTGCAGCTGGCAGACTGCAATGGCTGCAAGCTGGAAAAGGCACCAAGTGCTGGGAATGCTGTTGTGGCTAGAGCAGGGTTGTGCTGGAAGTTCTGGTGCCCTGGAATGCCTGGCATTGCTCAGCCCCTCACAGGTGGAGATGCTTGAGCACAAACCTGGGAGCTGAGACCTGAGCAGCTGCTCCTGGGGTCAGTGCTGTGCTGGGGCTCTTGGTGCTGTACCTGCTCCGTGTCCTGCCTCACCTGCCTGCACTGAGCTGCCAGCAGCTCTCGTGTGCTGGCCTCACAGGACCCCTGTGTTTCTCCTTCCTTCATGCTCCTATTGGAGTCCAGGTGACAGAGAATTTGCATCTTGCAGTGCTGTCAGAATCTGTAGGTGACCTATGGTACCTTCCTTCCTGTGGCTCTTATCTAAGCTGTGAAATTTTAATTTAGATTTAACAATAAATGAAAAATATACTGTTTTAAAATCATGACTTTGGGGCTTCCCTGTAAAGCAAAGAGTTAATTTGCAAATAGCTAAGAGGGAAGATTTTTAACAGGAATATTGCTGCAGCTGTGAACAGATGTCCTTTGTGAAGAAGCACAATGCTTTAATTGAGCGCTGGCTGCCATCAGAAGTCTCACCTCATTGAAAGAATGTTGCTCACTGGCTTTATTTTTAAGGCTTTGTTCTAAATCTGTATTCAGATGACACCTATGTCCTTATTAAATTGGCATGCCAGTTTTTAAGTGGGCATGAAGCCATCCTAACAGATGGATATGACTGCAGGCATGCCAGGGAATCAAGAGTAGTGTTTCCTAAGGGAGACAAAAGTGGTGTTAAATCTTTATTACCATTTTGGCTGCACATATGAGGCAGTCAGGAATGAAACCCGTCTGTGATTTTTGCTGAAGGAGACCCAAATGTCTTCTTTAATGACGTGATTTCATTAATGACTTAAGAGTTTGAATTTCATTTACATGGTAGATAAGAAATCATTCGGTATCTTCTAAAGGGAATAAGGTGAATAGAAGGGTTAAAAAACCCAACCTAACCCAAAATAGAACATATATAACTTCTTAATCTTGGGCAACAATGAATCTCTCTGTCCTAATTCAGGAAGGTGCTGCCAGCAAACCTCTCCAGGAAGTTTGTTGGAATTTGGGATTGATGAATAGGCATAATACTATATCTTTTGACAGATCTTGATGAAGAAAATGCAAGATGCTCAAAGTGTATGTTGATGTTTTATGTGTTCAAATAAAGTTTGGGGCAGCTAGAATAAAAACTGTCAGAACAGTTGTGCTTTTTCATGCTTTTGAGCATTAAAGAAGAATAGACGTTGTTGGCAATGTTCTTACATTATTTATCAAGCAGAAAAGAAAGCAGCTAGTATTTAAATAGGCATCTGCCCCCCTCCATGTCTCTCTCTTGTCTGTCTTGAGCTTTCTTGGGGCACGGAAGGAGGTGTGAGAATGTGAATTGCTTCATCACAGACTTAGAGATTTGTTTAGACTGGAAAAGATCCTTAAGAATGAGTCCAACTGTAAACCTAACCCTGCCAAGTCTGCCACTAAACCACATCCCTAAATCCACACATCTTTCAAATCTCCCCAGGGATGGTGGCTCCATCAGTGCCCTGGGCAGCCTGGGCCAGGCCTGGACCACCCCTGAGACAGTTTCTGCTTATCACTTGGTACTTGAGAGAGCCACATCCTCTCTACACTTTCTTATCAGGGAGTTGTAGAGGAAGAAGGTCCCTCCTGAGCCTCCTTTTCTCCTGGCTGAGCCCCCACAGCTGAGGGATCAGCCACTCTCCCTCAGACTGAGCTCCAGACCCCTCCCCAGCTCTGTTCCCTTCTGTGCCTCCTCCAGCCCCTCAGTGCCTTCCTTGCCCCAGGACTGGACAGAGCCCTCGAGGTGTGGCCTGAGCAGGGTCCAGCACAGGGGACAGTCACTGCCCTGGCCCTGCTGCCACACCAGTGCTGGTACCGGCCAGGAGCCCTTGGCCTCCTGCCCACCTGGGCTCGTGTTCAGCACCCCCAGCTCCCTTCCTGCCTGGAGCAGGGCCTGGCACTCGCCCTTGATGCAGCTCAGCCTGCCCGCCTTGGCCATGAGCCAGCCTGCCCAGGTCCCTCTGCAGAGCCTTCCTGCCCTCTGGCAGGGGTCACTCCTGCCCAACCCAGTGCCATCTGCAGCCTTGCTTAGGATGCAACCAGTGATGAGTCTAAATCATCAACATTAGTTTTACCTTAACTATTTTTTCAATTACAGTCTTCCACAATTTTCTTAATTTTTTTCTCCTTTTAACACAAAAAAGGAGAATTTTCTTGCTAAAATCTATTTATTTTTTCTTATTAGTATCAATGGCAAATTTGATTTGTTTAAAGGAAATAATATAGCTAAGAATATTTAAACAACCTATGAATTTCCATGTAGCTTGACACCACAACATTGTTCACATCTGAAAATGCCCTGTAAATAATTGATCTGCTGCGTAGGTTAAGTCCTTTTAAGAGATTCTGTATGTGTCAAATATGGATCCAATCTTAATTTATACTGCCAAATACAGCTGGGATTACTGAAGCTTGCAGAGTAATTAGCTCTAAAAACTGGAGGAAACCAATTGTACCTTCTGCCTCAGCTGTTCTCTCAGTACAGTAAGAAAATTTTGTCTGTGCAAGAAGCCCTGTTTCTCCATGTTTAAAGAGGATGGAATGGCTCTATATGGAAGACAAATTATGTCAAAGACTTGATTCTTTCACCAAAATACATGCATGTGGTTTTTAAATGAGTTATAGACAGCAGCAGGCATTTTGCATTCTAGCAGGAGGCTTTAAGTGACCTCTGAAGGCTGGTACAGAGGAGTTTTAAATTCAATACAGTTTACTTCCACTCCTCTTTAAGGTGTTTGGTGCAACTTGTTAGTTGTGATCTCATCTTTGCTTCCTGACTATTGATCAAATGGGTATCACTGGCATGTGAAGTCAGATGTAATTTGGTGATTAATATACCCATAATACTTACCTTGAATCCTAGGGTTTTGTTTTCCATATGAGGACAAATTAAAAATGTACTTTATCTAGAAGATAGGTTTCCTCTTGATCAATGGCTTTGCTCAGTTTAGTCTCTTGGCTTTTGAAATAAAGCTCATTAGGTATAGGTTTTTTATTATCCAGTTCCCCAGAATCTTTGAAAGCTACTCCAACAGAATTTTTGTATTTGCTAACTGTCAGACAGTTCAAAGGGATATCTAATAGCTTAAAATTGAGCTGGATATTATTTTGAAGAAGTGAGAGCCATAAGTATGTTTTTCCTGGAAGACGTGAAACTGGAATGTGCGAAGAACCTTCCATCTTCTTTATGAGAGGTGAGAAGTGGCTGAGATGTCACACAATGTGATGTGACTTTGAACTTTGCTGTTGTGAACAGCCTGTTAGCATAGCACTCCCTACTGATGCTTTCTGAAGTGGAGGTGTTTTCAAGACTCTTTTTAAGAATGGTAGTTATGGGGAAAGAGTTGCCAGCTGAAATCTCACATGCTGTTGATTTGGAATCTGTACTTCCACGTGTCATTGCAGATTAGTCAAAGGTTGAATGTGTTTGTCTAAATATGTTCATCTTCATGTTGTATTAGCTGTGGCTGTTACTGTGGCTGTTGCAGATTGTTAGAATAAGTTATGAATCCTTATTCAAAGTGTAACTTCTACAGAGCAGGTTGAGAGCAGAGAAATTGTAGCACAAAGTGTTGGCATGGGCAGAACTCTGCTGTAACTGCAGACAGGTGGGGAGAGGGATGCAGGTGAGTTTTACTGCCAAGGGTTTCTTTGGTGTATGGGATCCACAATGCTATAGAGAAATGTGGGGTTTAGCAATGGCTGAGTCATTCCTTCAGCATATCCTGCACACAGTCAGAGAATTTGGAAAGGAACACAGGGATGGAGCAGAGTGGAGGCCAGAAGAGAGAAATTTTGCTATTTGTGTATTTCCATACATGTTAAATATATGTGAAACACTTTTTATGCCTCACTACAGATGCTGTGCAAATGCTGGAGATTAAAATGACATTAAATGGGTTTCTCCTATCTGTCTTTAGAGTAATGAGTTTGATATCATCTCTTCTGATTTAGGACACTTTGATGTTTGAATTCAGAGATATAAAAATGACAAGCCCCCAAAATGTGATTATTTATGTATACAGACATATATGTAACATTGTTCCTAACTTTCTACAGTCTCTGTCCATTTTGCAGAGATTCAGCATCTCCTGTAAATGTCTTGCTGTGCTGTGGCACTTACTCCCTATCCTTGACTTCTTTGTTCAGTTCCTGAGCATTATAATCTGCTCATTTGCGGTGCACCAAACTACAGCCACACTACCACTGATAAGCAGTTTTGGCAATCAGGGACTGTAGAATAGCTGAAGAATACTTGGAAGGAGTCTGGGAATGTGTCCAGTCCAACCTCCAGCTCAGCATGAGGTCAGCTCTGAGGTCAGGCCAGGTTGTTCCAGGACAGAGACCTGTTAGTTCTACTGCTTGGCTGTCTGGGTGAGGAAAAGGATTTTTTCCTTCCACCCAGCCTGAACTGCTTGCTTGGCTTGTGAGTCCATTGTTTTATTTCATCTGATCCACTTTAAAATGTGGTAAATCTGTGCCATCTTTCAGTAAGGCTCTTACAGTTCTTCTGCTAAGCACCATTAAATGGAACTTGGTTAGCAATGAGTGCTATATCCAAAATATAGCTTAAATATTTTTGGAGTGGTCAGAATCTTGATGACTAAACTCTGAACTGATCATACTAGGAACTGTTCCCCCCCTGGACAACCTTAGACTGTTGAAGGACATTTTCTACAGATAATAGTGAAAACAGAACTTAAGTTTGTTTACTAGCTTTTTCAAAAGTAGTGAGCTAATAATCTGTTTTATAACTTGCACTTATTTGTTGGCTGAATGTATAAACCCTTTATTTAAAAGATCCTATCATATTTCAGCAAGTCTTTTACATGCAGGTATTGTATGTAAATTTTTGTTGCTAATGATGTTTCTTTGGTTAATTTTGGCTTAAGCTAGTAGCACTGCATTTGTTGCATTTACATTTAGTTAGAAGTGGTTCATATGAGCAAATCAAGAAAGTGTTTGCTAGGTACTGAATTACATCTCAATTTCAGAAAACTCAAAACATTTGCTGTCTGCAGCTGGTGACCACGAAGCTGCCAGTCCTGACTTCTGGAGGGCAGGTGTTCTCTGTGCCCATGAACACAAATCCCCCCCGAGGTGCTTTAGCAGTGTTGGTAGCCCCTGCTGCTGGGCTCCACTCTGTGTTTTGTGAGTGCAGCCCTCTGGTTTCTGCTGCAGAGCTGTGTCTGTGGCCTGCAGGAAGTGCAGGCAGTGTGTCTGTGCAGAATTGGGCACATAAAGGGACTGTAGGCTGGGTGAAATTCATTTTTATGCTGCTGTTCAAACAGGTTTTGTGTTGATATATGTTCTTTAACTGCTGTCTTACTAGTGAGTTTGTAATTTAGTTATTGGGTTAGATTTGTCTTGTAGCTTGGAGTAAGTGTTATAGAAATAGTTACCAAGAGTAGAGATATTTTCTGAGGCAAGGAATTATGCTGCTCTTCAGACATGATTAAAAGCTCTTGGCTTCATGTGGCTTGGAGCTGTTACTTCAAATAAGAATAATCTGTGTGGATTGCTTCTGTTTCTTCATCTGCAAAATTCAGACAGTTATAATCTACTTTCCATTATTTTCTTTCTGTCTTTCTGTCTGTCTTTCTGTCTGTCTGTCTTTCTTTCTTTCTGTCTTTCCCTTCTGTCTTTCTTTCTTTCCCTTCTGTCTTCCTGTACTAATGCCCTGGTTCTGGGAGAATTCTGAGCCTCTGGCTTCTTTAAAATCACATTAGATAAAGTTTCACCATGTCTCACCCTGCACTTGTTTATCAGGGAGTGCACTGTGTGTCCAGGGGCTCTAAATCGTTCTTTTAAAGAAGTATGTATTTTTTTATTCCTGGATAGATATTGCTCTCATTAAAGTTATTTCAAATTTGTATATCTTGTACTCCTGACATTTCCTACAAGCACCTCTCTCTTGAAAACTTAATGTATATGTGAGACTGGAAAGTAACTTCATATTTGTGTCATCTTCCCTAAATTTAAATAAGGATGAATGTATGCACAGCTCTCACTATCATAGGCTTGATAGGCCTTTCATTAGTCTTTCCTGTGTCCGCATTCTTTTATGTGCCTTTAGAAGATATGTTTCAAAAATTATGCACGTAGTGCCATTCTGCTGTTTGAGTCTCATTTTCAGAAATAAGTTAATAAATACAGTAATTTTATTACATTAAAATCCTGTCATTACTTAAACACAATTAATTTCAAGATGCTTTGTATGTAAGTGAGTAATTTGTCCCCAAGTGTTTCATATAAGCTGGACAGCCTTCAGAATTTAACTGAAGAAAATTATTTTTATCAGGAATTTTGGATTTTGATATATAAAAATACTGTTGACTTATGAAAGTACCACACAAGTCTGGAATATTCCTGAGGCACGATTGGAAAATCAGCAATTCCACATTGGGACTGTGGCTGTTAAAGCATATTGTGTTTCACTGTGTGGGGGAGGGTTTCTTTGCACATAGTATTTCATTTGTATCTGTTGTTAAGATAATTTGCTTTCTTTCAGAATGCAGGGACATTCTGCTTCCTGTGATTACAAAAGAGCTGAGGGAATTACTGGAACAGAAGGAGGATCAGCAGCTCCAGGTCCAGGAGAGGAAGTACTGTGTTGAATTACTTAATAGCATCCTGGAAGTTCTGAGCTGTCAAGACCCTGTAAGTACTGATGATGATGTAGAGAGCCCAAGTCTGTAGAAAGCCTGAGCTGATTAGGAAGTAAATTATTGATGATGATTAATCTCTTTCAAATATTTAGTACAAGTCAGAGGCAAATTGAACTTTTCTCCTATTTTTCATAAACTTAAAGCAAAGGGCAGTTGAGGTTTTAAGGATGAATACTGACTTCTGGGTAACCTGATCCAGCTGAAGATGTCTCTGCTCGTTGCAGGGGTTGGACTACATGACCCTGCAAGGTCCCTTCCAACCACAACTTTTTGATTATTCTATAATTATTTTAATTATACAGAATAATTTTCAAATTTCTTCTTGCTCCTTTTGTAAAAACTCCTGTAGTTTCTGAAACAAATGCTTTTGACTGTACAAATGTTGTAGGGTATGGTTTCTGCTTTCAGCAATGTCTGGGTAAAACAGATTACTCTTCACTACATTTCTCTTGGAGACTGTAGTTTCTTTATCAGAGTTCTGAAATTTTCAAACCCTGAAATTTTCATCAGGGTGGTTCTTTTTTTCCTCATTTGAGAGAATGTTGAATTGTCCTTTTAGTCACTCACTCTTTAATGAGCAGTAGATTATTCAGCGAAGCCTCTCAATAATTTGAAGAATTTATTCTCAGAAAACATCATAATTAATTGCATTAAGAAAGCTGTAATTTCCTTAACCTGCGAATCTGTGCTGATTTTTCCTCAGCTATAGTTTTCTGATACATGTGTTCAAACTTTGCAGACTTTTGATGAAGGCAAGTTGTCATTTTAGGAGTTTTTCACTGTGGCTCCTTGGATCATTTCCTAGTAAATGAAATCATTACAGCATATATCTTGATTTCATAAAAATCTTTGATGCTGCTGAGGCTTTTCAGTTTGCAGGGGCAATCTTTCCACGTGTATTATCAGCTGTTTGCCTCATTGGTTTTGACTTAAGCAGTTCAGCAGGGACTGATCCAAAGGGATACAAAAGAAATATTCAAACACTGGAATTTGAAATGAAATTCTTAAGATAAATGGTGAAGGCATGATAGGGCAAAAATTGAATTTATCATCTCATAAGGCTATAATGCAAAATAACCAGTTTTGTTACTGTATCCTTTAAAAGGTAGAACAAAACTGGAAAGCAAGATGGAATAATAGTTTCTCTGTGTGTACCACATAAATGAAGTTTATTTTCAAATTTAACACTTGCTATCCATAGCAGCAGTTGCTGACATGTAAAAGACTCATTAAAACCTACAGAAAATGTGGGTTTGTAGCTCATCTTTGTGTGAGTGAGAACGTTATGCAGAGCAGCAGAAGCATTGCTGAGAATTTAAAACACATATATTAAAAATATATACATTGACATTTGTTCAACAGAAGTGGCATTTCTGCAATAATTTCTTTCAAGGAAGGTAAACTGGAGATTCTCTGTGAGATGTTTGGGTCACAGTCATCTACAGATGGTGTTTGCAGTGAGTACTGATGCATTTCTGATATAAGGAGAGAAGCACCTTGGGGCAAGGTTAAATCCAGCAGTGGTATCAGAACACGCTGAGCCCTCTAGAGGCATCATATTCCTAAGAAATATTCTAGAAGAGTTGGGATATCAACAAAAGAACCAGATGCTTCTGTTTTCTTTCCTGCTTTCTGCAGAAAGTCCATAGTCTGGCCTGCCTCTGGCAATACAGCTGCTGGTCAGAGAAAATATGGGTTTCAGAATATATATTAAACATGTGTCATTAATTGTAACACTGGGCTTTGCAACCACAAAACAGCTTGGCCATCACTCAGAGCTTTTTCCTTCCTTGACCAAGGAATCCATGGATTATTATCTCATTTTTTTTTAACCAAACACTGACCCGGCTTCAGTACTGAAAATCTTCTGTTGAGATGACTTATCTGAAGGAGAAAAAAGGAGCAAAGGAAGGGAACACGGCAGCATCCAAGGATCACACAGTCATTTGTCCTCAGCAGCCACTAGAGATTTCTCTGGAGCCTAACATACATGTTTATTCTGCAGCTAAAGTGAGAAATCCTGTTTCAAGGCTGTATTTGCCTGGCAGCAGTAAATACTTTGTAACCTGTGGGCAAATGAAGCGTTCACACATGGCTAAGTTGTTTTTTGAGGCAGTGTCCTTCAGCATGCCTTTTTTCAGTGTGATCTAGATAAAGACAGTTGGTTTGGTAATTAACCAAATTATTTCAGCTGGGATTACACTTGAACCCTATGATGAGTGCAGTTTTCTATTCAACAATTATTTCCCTGCATTTCTTAGCCTTTCTAAGAAAATGGATGGTTCGACCTGCTGAATCATATTACAATACTAACAACACCAAGGTCTTGTCCTTATTTCTTCTGTTTTTTCCATCTCAGTAGAGAAACCTCAAGTATTCAAAACTTTTTGGAAACTTAACTTTGATATTTTTGCATTGCATTTATTCTGTGAAAGTCACCAGAAATAGAAGACACACAAAGCACAGGGAAGAAAAAACAGCAGCAGTTGTTCTGTTTCATGCAGTGAAAATTTATGCTGTGAAGTGATCTTTGAAGTTGTTACAGAATTTTTGAAGAATGCATTTTCTTTGTCAAAGGAAAGGATATTTTGATATTACCAGCTCTGCTCTACTGTTTCACATTGTTTAGAGAGTGGGAACATGGGAATCATCAGATCCTTGTGTTCAAATGCAGTTTTCTTCAGCTGCTGCCTCACTGCTGGGTCCTGCAGGTAGCCAGCATGTTGTTAAAATCTCTGGTTTGTGTAGTGTTTGTGTGTTTATTTTTATGACTAGACAGTCACTGTTGGGAATCTCAGTGAGATGCTTAGGTTTGATTTTAAGTCTCCTCTCCAGCAATCAACTTTTGGACATAAATGGCATTGTTTTGACTTAATCATGTCTGAAATTAGCTTTGTGGCTTGAGATTGTGCTTCAAGCACCTGTGAAATACAGTTAAATCTCAGATTGGCAAGTAAGTCCTTGATGAAGGTCTTGGTGAAATCAGTGATTTTTTTTGTTTGTTTTCATTAAAAACACTTCCCTTTTCCTTCCTTACAACACTTTGTTTCATGCAATCTGGCAGTCCTTCGTGAGGTAACTTTGCCTCTAACTGCTATATATGCTATGTTTTAATGTTTACTGAATCAGAACAATTTTTTACTTATAGTGCTTGCAAAATTAAATGTAATGGTAAATGCTTTCTCTTGGAATATACAGCAAAATCTTGGTTAAGACTATAAGTTCAAGGGAAATGAAGCATCTTTTCCTGTTCTGTGCATTGTCAGTAACTGGCAGCATTTTAAGCTGTTTAGCAAACACAAGAAAACAAGAGTGGAAGCATCTTAGAATTGTAAAGATTTTTTTTTAAGCATTTCCCTAACTTATGGTGGATCTTAAGGCTTTAGCAAAAGAGAATTTCAAAAGAATGTAGTCAGGAATTCTTCATGTTCTTTCAGGGCCAATTACCTTGAGGTCTTCTGCAGAGACTTTTCAGCCAGAACAATGCAGGATTATGAGTTATGGCTTAAAAAAGAAATTGTTATCTTTTATATGTGCCTTTATTTGTATGTATGTCAAAGAAGGAATCCAAGTTACAGAACGGGGAGCAGCAGAGAGTGAGCACACAGGATGTGGTTAGTGCAGAGCTCATTTCCTCTGGGGCTGCCCATACAGTGCCATGGTTCAGATTTGTGACCAGAGCAGGGTTGATAGTGCAGCAATGAATTTTAATTATTGCTGAACGGGGGTTGCACGGTGCCAAGGCCTCCTGTGCTTCTCACTGAGCCCCACGCCAGGAGGAGGGTGGAGCTGGCTGAGAGTCTGGGAGGGGACAGAGCAGGGACAGCTGAAATGGATTGACAGAAGTTTCCAAGTGAGTGTACCAAGCACAGGTTGTGTAATGTTGTAATGCCCAAGCAGCCTTTCAGTGAGTCCCTGTTTGCCACTGTCCAAATAAATGAACACTCCATCAGAAGCTGAACTGCAGGGTTGACTCTGAAACAACAGAATTGCTTTTCTGTCCCAATCCTGTAGCAGTTTAAATAGAAGATGAAAGCTAAATCAAACACTGTCTGCTTTTACCCTGCATAGATATTTTTGAAAGGGAGTGAAATTTTGTTTGGTTTAGATTTTCTATTAACTAATCTGTGTACCAATCTGCGCCATCCAGCCCAACAAGGAACCTGAAGGTGTTGGAGTTCTGTGAGAACACTCCCTCCTCCTAACCTGCCTATAGAGCATGAACTCTGGTTGTTCCCTGCCTTGGCAAATCTTTTCAACAGGGAAGACAAACATTTTTGATCACCATATTTAATTAAATGGAATAATACAATTAATGTTTTCCAAGTGAACATTTATATATGACACAAGTAGTTAATTTAGCTCCTAAAAAAATTTATGCCTAATCAGAGGACAGAAGCCAAATGATTGTGGGTTTTCCCATGTCAACCTTGGGAAGAGAAACATGATCTCAAAAAGCACATGTTGCAGTTGGTTATCAGACTATCTTCTGAAGCTAGAAGCTGTAGGATAAAAGCTGAAATCTTGTGTATTGACAATGTATGAAAACAATTTTTGTTAATTTAGCAATGTCTGTATTGAATGCCTAATTGTTTCTTAGATTATCAAGAAGAAAGGGAGTCTCAGTTTCACAGAGAAACCATTTTATTTCATTTGCTAATGTTTCTCTGCAAATTCAAAGGTCTGGCAGAAAATAACCTTTGTGTGCTTGAGCATATGTAAAAATCTTTCCAGGAGAGGTTTGTTATGTGCTACTTGTGAATTAAGAATAGTGCTCATCTTTAATAATGGAGTCAGGGCTAAATGTTAAAACTCCTCATGCAATGTTCTGAACTGTTACTAATTATGGTATAGCACATATTGAAATGTGGAATTGAACTTACATTATATGAGCCCTCATCTTTTAAATTTAAAAAAGGGAAAATAATGAACAAATTACATCCCTGTGCTAAGTGCTACTACATAGTTTATCATTTTTTGCTGCTAATAATGTTTTTAAATTATAGTGGTAAACAATTTTATAAAAACAACAAATGTCTTCTGTGCAGCCACTCTCAAGTGTAGTCATATTATAAACATAGGACTGTATCACAGAAAGTGAAATTTTAAAGAAGGAAACACCAAACAAAAATTATTCTGTGACTACATTGTTCATTTGTAAAATATGACAACTTCTGAAATGCTGTGACAGGTGAGGAGATCACTTCAGCCTGCATGTGTCATTGTCAAAGGATACAGGAAGACCAAATAGTAATAGCAAATAAGTTGCCAGGTGTGAGGAGGGTCCCTTTTTTGAGGTGTATGTCCTGATGTGGGGCAATCAGAACAGGAGAAAGGAAAAGGAGAAGACATTGGTTGACTCAGAGGAAAAGCAGAACCTGAAGCAGCTTCTCCTGGGGTGGTACTGGGGCTCAGCCACATAAAACATTATAAGAACTTGCCATGGCTTCTGTGACTGTGGTGTTCTTTCCATGCTATATCGGACATTAAATAAGGGTCTTGGTGTAAGCTAAATATCCTTTTCTACTAGAAATTTGTTTCGACTTTTTCTTTCTTGTTGCATGCTGGTTTCCCAAGTGAGTGATGGAGTGAGAAGGGTAAGGTCAGTGAAACTGGTGAACAGAAGGTCATTCCCATTTGCTCAGGGTCTTAGAATAAATAATCCAATGTCCTCCTGGCAACAAGAGCACTACTTGGGCCGACCATGTCCAGCTTGTGCCCTCCCAGAGCAGCTTGGGTAAATGAAGACCCCTTTCTCCTCTAACAACTCAGTGTTTGTGACTGCCAGCTAAGAATGTTCCTGAGCTGCAACCTGCCCTGAGAGCACTGACAGATGGGGGAAGCTGTGAGAGAATTTGCCTCGAGTGAACTGTACCAGGGTTAAGCTACAGACTGCTCACCTAGGGGAGAACAGGAGTCCTTGAGTGAGAGATGGGAAGTGACTGTTTGGAACAAAAACCAGTTGTGGTGTAGATTGGGCTGAAATTGGACTGAAATTGGACACGAGTATTCCACTGAATTTGCAAGAACTAAGGAGCAGTGTGAGCAAGAAAAATTAGTGTTGCTCTTTCAATAGGGCTGTTATATTGTACAACTTGAGCGTCAAAATGGAAATAATTGGTTTCTTCTTACTTTTCAAAGAGATATGATTTTAATATCAAAACTCTATTTTTTTCATTTGCAGGCTTCAACTTATCACCATATTCAAGAAATAATGGTGCAGTTGCTACGCACAGTGAACAGAACTGTTATTACAATGGGACGAGATCCACTAATTGTGAGTAATATTTTAATGCATCTTCAATGCTTTGAAACTCATTTTATAGTTACCCTGGAAAAAAATGCAAATATAGAATTCGTGGAGTCCTTGTAAATTTATTTTTTTAACTTAAAATGTCTCAAGTTTACTCTTTTTTCATTCAGCTGGGACACTGTAGTCTTTTGAAGTGCAGCTGTAAGATTTGAACATTCTTTAAGAGAACAAATGATAAATAGAAAGTTAATTGATATTTACAAAAAAAGAGAAAGTTTTACAAACATGCATAAAGGACATCATGGTTTAAGGTATTGAAAAGAGTATTTCTACTTATCTAAAGTGAAATTCTATGAGTAAAACTAAAAAAAAATATCTGGGCATATGCTGGCACTAAACACTCACCTGAGATTTTTTTTTTTTTGTGGAGATTCCATGATTTAAGAATTATATTTGAGTGCAGATTCTGCAATTTATTCAGATATAAGTACACATCTCCTGAGTGCTCCTCTGCATTTAGACTATTTGTGAGAATGCAAGGAATTCACTGGGAATTTGGAGCTTGCCCTTCACCCTGTTCACTTATGGGAAGATGATTTTAATGGCTTGCCTTTGGAGATTTATTTTATTCTACAGAATCATAGCATCATTTATTTAATGATTTTGGCCACAAGAGGTACATTGTGTGCCTTTTCAAATGTCCTGTGTTTCCCTGCCTATTTCTATTGCAAAATAACAGTTTTAGATCATTGCCAGGCAGAGCATGTGTGCCTCCTAATGATTAGGCTCCTAATAATTGAGGAGACTAATTGAGTTCCTCAGAGGAAATAATTGCCAATGGTTGCTTTGAGCTCCCTGGTGGTACATCTGCAAGTTGGAGACATCTCTGTAGCTGTTTATCTGAACTCCAGGCTGTGGCTGTTCATGTGGAACCCTCGGGCACATCCATGGGCACAGCAGGAAATGGTTTGGAATGAAGACCAGTGACCCTTTCAGTTCTCCAGACAGTTGGAAAATGTTTTCTGTACAAAGAACATAACCAGTCTATTAAGGAGTGTTTCTGGATAAATAGCACATGAAAAGGCAAAACGAAGCTGTTTTAATCCTGCATAAAAGATCCATTAGGAAACCAGTAGGAAACAAGCTGGTTACAGTAAATTGAAATGGCTTGGGAAATCTGTTTCTTTTTTTCCCCTTCCCATCTACTGTAATTTCTTCAGCTGTTTTAACTTGAAAAGAACAAATAATCCAGTGTAAATTTTGAAATGCGATTCTCTTGCTTCTAACCATGTTCATGAGCACCTCTGCATTTCTGTGCATTGGACATTTTAGAGGTTTTTCAGAGCACAATTCCAATAAATTGCTTAGTTTTCTACAGCTGAAGCAACACTTCTTAACAGAATAGCCTTTTACATGCAAATAAATTGTTTTTAATGAACAGAAGTCTTTTGTATTCAGAAAGAACTGGCAAAAGAGCTTTTTTCCATGTGCTACTTTAGTTCAAGTTAATTTTCAGGTTTGCTTTAACACTTTTGAGAGGGTCAAACTTGCCATGAAAGCCCATATGCTTGATCTTTTCCTAATGAAGCAGATAGTCAAGAATTATGTCCTGGAGAATGCTTAGATGAGCTCAAGTTGCTGCAAGTGTGGTGAATTCTGCAAGTACAGGTGAAATTACAGACATGTGGAATTTCTGCAGCTGGACTGCATAGCTGAGGTCATACAGGTATAAGTGACATTTCAAATGGAGCTAAATCTATCACTTCCAGGAGGATAGGAGGTTACTCTTTAGATTTTAAATCTGTTAGTGTGTTTGTGAACATCACAAGTATTTTTATTAACTCCTGCAGTGTAATTTACTGTAACTTAAAAATGCAGTGGAAAGTAAATCTAATACTGATTTATACTGATGAGAACAATGGTTACCATTTACAAGACCTGTAATTCCTTGCAAGTTTAAATGCTTTGCACCTGACAGATAACTGGATTTGATTTACCTGAAGTTTTTGTTTTGTTTGTTTGTTTTTTCTTTTTGGCTTTCTGACAGGGATAAGCAGGTTAATTTTCATATTCAGGTGTTCTTCTCACAATCTTCTAGCTTGTTGGCAGAGATCTGGGTTTACAGTTGCCTGGATCTCTTCCTGCTGTGATTCCAGGGAAAGGGAAAGGGAGGGTTCTGCCTTGGGCTTAGCTGGTAAGGGCCTGCTGGGAGCTGTGTTCATGTAATTACTGAGAGGAGTCAGGCTCAGAAAGAAATAATCTCCCCAGGAGAAGGAGGTGGTGGTGCAAAGGCAATTTGGCTCTCTGCAGCTACTGCAGAGAAGACTTAGTTAAATGCCATTCTTGCCTTCACTGTGGTGTTTCAGCAGCTGAAGGCTTTTACAGCTGCTTGGTTGTTTTCACTCTTAAAACCCCACGAAACCTTGACTGTTTGTAGTTATAGAAGTGCTTCTACACTTTCATGAAGAGGGACAAGTTTATTGTCTGAAACTGGCTATTCAAGCTTTACCTTGAATACTTCATGAGATTTAGACTTTTAGCTAAAGGTCATTGTCATGAAGTGAAATCCTCCTACTGGAATTATAGAAGTCAGATTTATAAACCATGTAGAACACAGAAATACTTGTTTTCAGTCTTGGCTTGATTAGGTAAATAGAAATATCATAAATGCACCATATGCATATCTTAAAGGTTTCCTTTAGTATTTCCAAACTTGATTTTGCTCACAGTATCAGTTTAACATATGAAATAAGTGTAGCTGTGCTACACAGAGATGTCTTTAGACAGTATTTTTATATAACATTGTACAAATAAAATTTTGCCAAAAAGAAATCTGTGAACTCTTGTTAAGTAAAGCTACTCTAGAGTAGACAACAATGACAAAAAACTATTTGCAGAGCTGCCATGGTTGGAGAATTTGATATGTTCAAATATACTCATGGTCTAGCTAAAAACTACAGCTTTTTTGTTTGGTGTTCAAATTGACATCCTTCCTCTACCTGGAAATGCTGCAGGATGATTCCATGATGTGCCTGTTAGTTTTCCATTCATTTTTCTTTTCCCAAAGAACAGCAGTTCCCTTCCCTTGTAATCTAAATACTGTTTATTATTAATTGACTCCTGAAACCTAATAAAAAATCTCATTTTATTGCAAAAGATAGCATCACATTTAAAGGGCCTAGAAATATACCAAACATACATTAGAGATCAAGTGCCATTGGGAAGATGTTTTGTGTCTGTGCTGGCAGGATTATTATTGTGCACAGAACTATCACAAGCCCTACATGAACTGCTGTTACAGGAGAAAAATCAGTATTTTATTCATATATTTTTAATTTTTAGAGAAAGTTAGTTTGACTCCATATAACATCCATTTCAAATACAGTAATTTTGAAATATACTGCATTCTGTGCAATGTTTTCTATATAGCATATATCATTTAAATATATATTTCTCAGGGGCTCACAATATTTTCATAATCAAGTGCTGTCAAGTAGCTGTGCTTTGAGATTTTGGTCTGGTTTTTTGACAATTAATGGGGGGGTTGTGGGTCATTTTTCAATTTTATTTAAGAATGCGTTTGTATTTCTAACATTTCTTTCCTGCTCTGGGAGCTGTTTTGGGGAATTTTGCTGTAATTTTGTAAACCAGAGAAGTTTTTTGTAGCCAGTACTTTTATCTTCCAACAGTCTACCAATTTCTACTGCTCTTCCAATCTTCACACTATAAATTGAGTCGTGCGTATCTCGTACTTTTTATTTCCTATAGGAATTAATAATTAATTACTACAATATTTTTTAAATATTAAACAATTAAAAAAACCCCAATGCTTTCATATCATATTTTCATATAGCCAAGACTCTCCAATTATGTGTTACAAAGCTTTAAATTTTAATTATTTTATGTTGCTAAGATAAGCACATTTTAAAATCGAAACAGAACAGCAGCTAAGCAGTGTTACCCTGCTCCTGTTCTTGGTGTATCCACGACTGACACCTCCCCACCACCACCTTTTAGTGGGACAAAAGCCTTTTGTTCCAAAGTTCTCTCTCAAGTTTGATGGAGAAAACCTTTTGAGTGTCAAACACAGTGAGAATGACTGGGGGTAAAAACTCCTTGCAGCCTTCCTGAAGGAAAGTGCTTTCACCACACTGGAATTCCATATTTTCTGTCAAGGAAAGCAGATGCCTTGAAGGGGTGAGTTTGAAAACTCTGGGCAGAGAGAAGGGGACGTTCCTGCCTGGCTGAGGCTTGGCTGGCCTGGAAACCTCCCGTGCTTCCCTGCTGCTCTGTGGGCAAAGGTCACAAACAGAATTTCATATCCACACATGGATCATCCAGACTTTACTGACTGAGAGAGAAATCAAAATCCACCAACTCAGGAATCAGGAAAACAGAAGCTAATTATGACTGGGAGATTAAGGATTAAAAATTGGTTACGGTTCTGAATCCCATCAAGCTCAGATGGTAAAATATGAAACCTGTAAGCACTTAAATCAGTGCATTTCAGATTTTTATGAGTATTGATCTTTCTTGAGGTCATAAGAAAGACTTAGAGCCTTACTTGTAGCTACCTTTGGTTGGACCTCCTTAAACTAAAAAGAGTATTTCTGTTTTGCACTGCTCTCCTGACCTCAGGGATTGATTGGTGCTATGTGGTGAACCAAAGTGCTGTGGTTTGTTTAAATTAAATGATCTAGATCCTTTGAAAATAAATTGAAGGCATCATATGCATTATATGGGAAAAGACAAAATCAGATTGCTTAAAGTGAGCACTTTTTGTGCTTGTCAACAAGAAGAAAAGCAAAAAGATGGCCTTTGTATCATGGATTATTAAAAATGGCTTCAATACAGAAAAAAGAACTTGCTGGTTTTACTAGTGTTAAAGCTCTTGGTGCTGCTTATTATTATACTTGACCACAGGGGATATTGGTCTTAAAATGTTATTTTAATACACAAGGATAACTTATACAGTAATAAATCCTTCACTGCATTAATTACAGAGATTAATGCAAAAAAGAAATGCTGTTGGCACAGCAGCATAAGCAGCACAAGTACTTGGGTGTAACATAGTGATGTGTTCTGATGGAGTCATTTAATTCTTACCTTTTTTATAACCACAACCTATTATTGAAGAGCTTTTTTGTCTCACTAAAGGCATCTAAAGACATATTAGTAAAAAATTAATTTCTTTCTGAAAAACCTCTAAAGTAAAAACAGTTTTGTTTCTGTCATTTCTATACTAACTGAAATTAACATGAAAATGTTTTTTAAGTGTCAGTCCTTTAGAATTTTGATAAATTAAGCCATGGCATATTGCATACTTTCTTCTAAAAGATTCATTTTATAAAGAAATTAGTTCCTCTAGACAAAATTCTTCTGTGCAAAATTGTTTTTAATGTATCTTCAAATGTGTAATTAACCCTAAGAATTCAAGGAACACAGAAGTGTACAAAAAGTGTACAGACATTTAAAACTAACATTGCACAATTAATACAGGATGGCATAGAAAAATAAGATGCAGGGATTAATCTATGGAATACCTTGAACCAGGGCCACTTCTAAGAAAAGGTCTGCAGTACATTCCACTCAGCTTGCTTTGGAAAACCTTTTCTCCCCTGCCCCTCATATGAAAGGTGACCATGTTTTCATGAGTAAAATAATAGGTTCACCAGTCATAAATGAGGTTCCATTGGCACACCCTGTGCTAATGGTAACTTGAGTATTTTTGCAGGAAAGAAGTAGCTGCATTGACATTTGATAAAATCTTTTCAGCATATATATATATATTTTTTTTTTGCGTGTAATACACATCAGTTCACTAAATATTATTTTTATGTTCAATTTTTTCTCCTATACTAATTTACATCTTAAGGCGAAAAGAAATCTTGGGATATTTTGGTACGACAATACAGGTCTTAAATGGATAGACTGGGAAAATGGTTCAGTAAGACAGTAGCCAAAATAGTTATTCCTCTTTATCCAGCAATTGTGTGATGACCTCTGAGGGACTGTGTCCAGTTTTAGGCTCCCAGGTAAATGAAGGACTTCAGCTTCCTGCAGGGAAACCAGCATGGCTGTGGCTGCAGAATGGAAGATGAGAGGCAATGAAAATTGGATTTGTTCACTCTTCTAGAAGTGAAGATTTAGGAGAGAGGTCTCACTATCCGTGTGGTTCTTCTTGCAGGTGTGCTTGGACAGAGCAAGATGTGATGGGCAGGAATCAGAACGCAGGAAATTCACATTAGGTGTTAGGAGAAAACCCTGGAACAGCCTTCCCCAGGGAGCTGAGAATTCTTGTCTTTGGAGATACTCACAGCTCAAATTCACTGAATTGTGCCTTCCTTGGGCAGGGTTTAAGACGAGTTTCCGTGACATTCTCTTGTTTTACAACTCCCCAATTCTGTTCAGAGAAGTCCATTAAATGGCTGAAACTTCTAAATGGTGGCTTTTTATAATGAACAAAGAAAAGGATAGAGTTAAAACTTAACCTGAAAATTTCTTTGTTTGTTGTTCAATATTAGATGACAACAACTAAAATATTTCAGTGGGGATGTGACATAATTATAATTGTCTCCTTTGAGGAGAGATTTGTTTGAACAATTTAGGTTTCCCTGGATTTTTCTTGATGGTGTGGTTTGTTCAAAGCTCCAGGAAGTTTTTTCCTTTACTCCATGTTGCTTATAAATTGGAAAAGAAGGCTGTGTGGCATGCTTAGCTTTGTCTAGCATTGTTTTTTAAAGTAGAGATTTAAACCTTGTTATTTTTGGAAAGTTGATAAAAAGGTCTTTACAAAGCATATGAAAGTTTCCTTGGAAAAAAATGAGAACTTCCTTTTGAAAGAAACAATTTCTTTTCTTGAAAATAGTATCTTCATGCGCCTTTATTCAGTGAGCTGTTTTAATTAATTTCAATTATTTTGATTTTTCAGATACTCTAATTAAACATTCTTAACCTTTGTGATTTCATAATAGCACATTTTCAGGTGTGTGCTCTCAAGCTCTTCCTGTTTGAGTGTCTTTTGAAACGTAAAAGGATGCATGAGGAAGTCAAATCCACCAGAAGCATTTTCTTTTCACCTTTTTTGTTTTTCTCCTTAACTCCTTTTTCTCGGGAGCTGGAGGATCAGGTGGTGGCTTCTGAGGTGAAGCTGAAGCTGGATTTTGCTCTGCATTGTCCAGTGTTTTCAAAATTTGATGAAATCTTCCTTCTTGTTGTCTGAAGTCATATTCTACACTATGGAAAAAAAAATTGAGAGACCTGTGCTAGTAAGTGAGAAATTCCCCCTTTAAAGAACATGTCAAAGGCTGCTTCCCTCATCAGAATAACTTGTGTTATTCATGACACAGCCTGGGGTAAACACAAGGGGTTTAGGGGTTGCACCTTTGAAAACAAGTTCGCCTCTTAATTTTTTTTTTTTTTTAGCAAAAAATTTTACTTCATGTGAGTTAAGAACGCCAACATTGTGCCGAAAGCAATGTGTCAAAAATGAAAATGTACTAGGATAACCTTTCAATACATTTTATTCAAAGGTCAGATTTTGATCCCATAATCTAACAGTCATATGCTCATAATTAACAACTCTCACATGCTTAACTTTGTTAAATGTGAGTGTCTCCCACTAGGACACAGGCTAGGAACAAAAATATATGAAATTAAGTCGGTATGTAAGTCTTTGAGATAAGTGGTGTTAGTTAAGAGGAAAGTAGAACTCATTTCCTCAGTTGAAAGCCCTAATTATTATTGATGTCAAACAAGAGCCAAGATGTTAATTAGATAACAGCAGATGAGTGCATAGAAATAAATGCAAGGTTCAAAAGAGTCAGTGTGGACAGGGATTAAGCAGTATTGTATGTATTTTCCTTATTTCAGTCATCTTTTCTGGGTAGGAGTGAGTTGTATCAGCTGTGACTGCTGTGAAAGTTTTAGGAGGCTTTAGGGGAGAGTGGAAAGGTTGTATTTGCCGTGCTGGGAGGAAAAAAAGCATCCTTTAAGGGGGTTGGGATGTAATTTCAAGGTCCTGAAGCTGATTTGGGCACTGATCAGAAGAAATCTGTGAAGTTTGTTAATGTTCAAATCTTTAAAAACTTTTAATTGTATTTTTTTATATAAATTCCATAAACATAATTCAATTGTACGTTAAAACTAACTAGAAGATTGTTTCCCTTAGTTCATGTGTCTTCAGATTTTTAATGAAATAATATAACTCAACAGGTAAGAAAGAAAGCAGGAGGATTATTTTCGTTTAGAAAAGGGTAGAAGGATCTCTTGAACAAGAAGCAATGTATAATAACTATTTAAAAACCAGAAGGAAGTGATATAAAATCAGTGCCTCTCACATTTTATCAGTTTATTACTAAAACTGCAACTTAGTACTTTCAATATTCACAGACCAAGGATGCTGGAAACTGAAATGCTGGGTTTCTAGAATACATAAGGGTAGCATCTTCTCATGTCCCTTTTCTCCACCTTTCTTCGAGTTTTTAATTTAATGTAAGAGATATCATCTCCAGAGGCAAGAGGTCAATTCAGTTTTCAGCTAATACTGCCCATGATAACTGGTTTTGGTTGCTACTTGCATTTGTTTGTTGCAATACAAACATTTTTATTACACAATCTAGATGGAAAATCCCAAGCCTGGAATCCCTGCTGGGTAGTTAATAAAGCCAAATTTACAGTCACTGTTAGGCTGAAAAGCTCTTTATTACTTTAGTGATCAGTGTAATCCACACGGGGATTTCTGTGAGATGGATGCATTGTTGGACTTGGGGACTGTGTGTGATAAAGATGGTTCAGTGACAGCAACCCAGCACCCTGCATGTGCAGGGTTTGCATCAGTGGGGAGTGAGGTTCTTTAAGAGCAGGAAAACTGGAAGCAAGACAGAACACCTGATTTTATAATCACAGCTGTGATGCTATCTCAGGGGAAAATACTTGCATGGGCATTTCAGGCCACAGAAAGCACAGGAACTGCACGTGTTTGTCTAGGAGCAAACACTAACAGTGATTGCTTCTTTTAGAATATTGTCTAATGAACTTCAATTAGTCACTCAGAATGCTTTTATCATAAACACTTCTTCTGGAACATGTCTGTAAATCAAAAACTGCTGTTTCCTTACTGCTTCCTCTTTGTCTCTTAAAAGTGGAGACTTGTCAGAGCACCTGTGTTCTGTGCATGTTCTATTAATCATTGCAGTGTGAGCCTCCAGGCACCATTATTGTTGCAAACTGCCTGATAAATCAAAAAGGCCGCTGAATGTTTTCTGACTTCCTCTGTTCCTTCCTTTGAATGATGGTGCTTATTGTTCAAGATCTAACCTGCACTGAAACCATGTAAACCTAAAAACACAGGGTATTTTTCCAAAGAGAGAAGGCATTCTGTGGTCAAAGGTGGTCTGTATATAAATTCTAGGGAGTGACCTGTTCATGTCTGGTCCCATAAAACACACAGAGATTGTTTATTCAGAGACAATGATCAAGTAAAGGAAATATTTTTTTTTTTAATTTTTTTAGTGGATACAGTCTGTGCTCTTGGACAAGTCATGTAACTTCTCCCAGTATCCAGGGGGCTGTGAAGAAGACCTACAGCTTTGTCTCAGAGGAGTTGTGTTGTTTAATTTGTGACATGTTAATTACTTGGAAATTTCATTACCAGAGGTTTAGGACATCAGTGTGGGACTGAGCTGCATGTTGAACAATAGCTTCCAGTGCTGTGTCTTGTTTATTAGGCTCTTTACTAAATTTGGTTCACGCAGAACATGCAGTGTGAAAAACACTTCCATGTGAGTATTTTCTATTAATTATTTTCATTAAAAATTCTAGTGATTATAAACTGTTGAAGATAACGGTCTGCCATGTTCTTTGAAACGAAGGAAAAGGTTTCAACCTAAAAGAGAAATTCTCTTATCCTTTATTTTTATAAATGTAATCAAGTAACCCAAGGTGTGGGTTTTCTGCCTCATAACTGAGCTTGCAGAGAGTAGATAATGTCTTTATAAATTCCCTTGCTGAGTGGACAAGATACAGGTGCAGTACAAGCAAGACTTTTTGCCTGCTGGCTTTGGGGTTGCTGTCTGGACAGCTGAAGGCTCTTCCAGTGTGTTTGTACAGACACAGCATTTGAAATGTGCAGCTCCCAGAACACAGCCCTGCAAAGCTTTCTGGCCACAGGAGTTTAGCATAAACTGCACTTTCAGTCTGAAGTAGCCTACACTCAAATTGCACTCTCTGAAATTAACAACAACTGAGGCGAAAAGTGTGGGAATTTTGGGTTTGTTTTGCTGGTTAACATGAACTGTAGCTGCAGCTCACTGGCGTTCGGAGAACTGAGAGTTTATCTTTTCCAAGATCTAAAACTATTACAGAAACCCTAGCTTTAAAAATATACCACACAGAGGAATTTCATCATCAGAAAGGACATCACAGGTTTTCAAAGTGTGCCAGTAATATCTCTGTGAAACTTTAGAGGGAAGAGTTTCTGTTTGAATTCTCCCAAGTCCAGTCCCCCCTTTCCTGTCAGCTAACACCACTGTGAATTGTTTTCTGCTTGGGGAACAAACCAAGCACCTCATACAAACCACTTGGTCTTTTCTTAAAAACCGGGTTAGTGGCAGTTGAGGCATTTTACAGGTGTGAGCAAAACACTGTTCTGTGCATCTGGGATGTCCAGGCAGGAGAGAGCTGTGTGAGGAGCCAGGTACCTGTAGATGATGCACGCCGTGTTCTGACAGGTGCTGCAGTTGTTGAGGTCCTGCCCAGTGTGGTAGAAGTTACGCCTGGAACAGACAGCAGCTCATGAGATGTGGAGTTACAGACACAAAAACAGAGCTCTGAGTCTTTTATGAGCAAAAGCCATTCTGGTCACCACTTCCGTTAGCCCTACTAAAAATTCTAGTATCAAATTCTAAGTTGGAAGGTTTCTTTAAAAACACACAAACCCTATGAGCCTTGTCTTGCACCTTTCCCACCTCATGCTGTTAGGAGTTCTGGTTGTTGGTTCTTGCAGGAATACTTGTTATGAAAACACACAGACATGAGGCTGCTTCTAACAAACACACTTTTGAGTACTTGAAAATCCATGCAATTTGCTGAATCAGTCTGATCTCTGTTCTTATGCTTTCCAGTCTTCCCTTTTCATGTTTCCTTATTAATAAGTATAATCAAGTCAGATTTTACTGCTGATAAGTGAAAATTTTGTAGTGTTGAGAAAACAAGAAATGAGAGTTTCCATGCTTGACACCAACTAGAGCTGAAATATTTTTATGATGGAGAGATCTGCATTAGAAACAGGTTGAGATTGGTGGCTCATTATATCTGAAGAAAGTGTAACACTTCTATTTAACAAGCTTCATTTGAATTAGGGGAAATCAGTTTATAATATACAATAAAATAATTTTCTGATTGTTTTGGGAAAAATGGGAGTTCTTCATATGCATTTTTGTGCTATCAATACAAGTGCTTGGAACATTCAGTGTTACTGTGAGATGAATCTGCCAAAGTGGATTGAAGCTTCTCATTGAATCTCAGAGCGACACTTCAAGATATTTGACAATTCTTTTTCTTTTCAAATGTGGTAACTGAACAGAAATGGATTATAAATATTGTTGCATAATCTGACCGTGCTTCACTGCAAATTAGTCTTCGCTATGGGCAGATTTGCAAACGTAATTGAGACTTAGGTTCTCCCCTGGAGAAATGCATGCAGGGGAGGAGGAGTGGGTGTTCTTTTCTGCCACTTCCTAAGGAACCACAGTCAGGTGGTGTAATCTGGATTATTACCAGAATTATTATTTTTAATTATTATTATTATCTGGAAGATTACAACAGAGAAATGACTGCTTAAGCTTGAGGCATACTTGGATCCCTGCCTTGAATCTTGCCTTTTACCTGAATTTTTGAGGTTTGGAGTTTTGTAAATGGTTTTTGCATTTTTGCTGTCAGTGTGTCTACGTGGATTTTGTCTCCTGTGTTTAGGCTATTACAAATTTGGTGCTAGAAAATTGTATGGAACAAGCTTCTGAGGGAGGGTAGCTGGAACTGAATTGTATGGGGAAAATGTTATATAGAACAAGAGTTTATGTGGGCACAGTGGAAGCTAATGAAAGTATTTTCATGCTAATAGCCAGATGGACATTAAAAGTTAATGTTTCCAGGTAAAAAAAATGTAATATGTATGGAGTAAAATCACATGCTAACTTGATTTATATTATTTTAAATTTTTTAATGAGTGCAAATTCTTATTTGAATTGAGAATTGGAATGTTATTCAACAGAAATACAAGTTAACTTCAATTCCAAACAAAAATACTTGGAAAAAGAAAAAATTCTTCAAAATAGTTTTTTTTTTTTTTTTTTTTTTTTTTCCTTCAGAAGTTGTAAGAAAATTGGGCTGAATAAAGCTGTGGCCTTGGTTAGTTCTGTGCTGAGAGTTCTGCCAAATGGGAGCAAGAGCAAAGCCCTGATGCAGGGTGGTGTGAGCACAGCAGCCTCATACTCTGGGCTCTTTCTGTAACTGCACCTACAAAAAAAACCCTCAGTGCAGTCTTCTTGTTGTGGTGTCTGCACAGTCTGTGGAAATGTGGAATATTACCTGATTTGGTCATTATTGTAATCAGTAAATACAGCTGATACACATGATTTAATTTAAAATTTAGAGTGCACTTTTGCATGCATAAGCAATTTATCTACATGCATAAGATGCCTGTGCTAAAGATCAAATTTATGGTAGCACAGTATCTTCATGTTCTTTTTTCTTTAAAAAATTAAATGGAACCTTTTTTCCCTTGATTTATTTCTGAGTTTTTCAAAGATAAATTGTTTGAAGGATATACTACTTTACAACAAAACAGAACCTTAAAGTGTGTCGTAGATGCAATTACTGTAAGTATGAGATGCTGCTGATAGTTTGGAAAGATCTATTAGGATATTTGGAAACCTGTTTTGAGCATAAAAATATTTAAAATTCTATTTTAACTTTGTCCAATCTTTAGACATTTGTTGCATTTATGGTATTATTATTATTATTTATAATGCATAGTAATGCATGAATACGGCTCGCAACCTTGGCACAGTCCCTGTGTCACCACATTGGCAATAAATACTGGGGTTTTTACATTGTTATGGGGTGCAGAAGGGAGCCACTCTGAAACCTGGGAGTCTGAAGTGAGTTCTTGCTGGCAGCCTTCACGTGCTCTGTCCTTAGCTCTGTCTGGCACTCCGTGTGTATCTGACCTTGCCATGCTTTGAACACCCTAAATCTAAGTGAAAAAAGGAGTTGTTAGCTGGGTCTTGCCCTGGGTTTTGTGAAGGCAGTGTCAGCTAAAGCCAAGCTATGAAGGGACTTGCTTCTGTGCTGAGGCCCAAATATCACAAAAAGGGTGTGATACACATTTTTGCAAACTCATCTTTAAATATCAGAAGAGCTGTGTTTTTCAGTAGCAAAGGTTAAAAGAATGCTAACATCTACTTCACACTTCTGATGAATTACTAATATTAAAAATGAACCATACCCTTCACTGAGGGCTCTGGATTTTTCCAGGTCTTGGATTACATTCAAAAGGACTTTTATCTTCTCCTGGTTGGACTGCAAGGATTCCTCTACAGACTGCAGCCTGCCTTGTAGGGCACAGAGTTCTCCATGTGCCAAGTGAATTTGGTTTATTTCGTTAATCTCTTTGTTGCTTTGTGGGTTGATTTCATTCCTTGGCAGATAAGACTTTATGTGAAATCCTTCTAAACAGCTGTTACACTGGGAAGCATCTGACTGGGTGGAATTTTTCTCGGTTTCAGCATTACATGGCAGACGTGGTTTTGATGCATTACTGCTGGTCAGTGACACCGTTGGGTGATCATCCCTTGGTAACGTCACACAGCTGGAATCTGGCTTGTGCTCTCCTGCCTGGTGACAGTCTCTGAGGAAACGAGGAGATGAGCTGTGATTTGATGGGGGTGACAGTGGAGTAGTTTCCTTACTGCTGGCATCTTTACTGGCTACAGGTGGCTCAGAATCGCTTTTCTCCACTTCAGGAGCAGCAGAGTGGGGGTTACATTCAGTGCAGTTCACAGAGCTGCTTAGGCAAGCCTCTGCTCTTTCAGAGTCAGATGACAGTGTGCTGTTGTCATGACTTTCGTTGCTTTTGATGACGGTAGAAGAATGCAGAGAATTACTTGAAACTATGATTGTGTCTGGTGCATCCAGGGGAAAGTTTCTGTCCTGTGGAAAACTCACGTGAATGTATTCAGGCACCTGTGTGGACGCAGTTGTCTTGTCTGACACTGAGAAATCACCCGAGTACCTCGGTCCGTTGCTTTGTGCTTTTGATGACCTTTGACCCAAGCCCAGCTCACTATCCCTGCATCCATCCTCCAAGTGGTTACTTATCCTCAAGTAGCAGAGCTCTGAGGACAGAACGTCTGCTTCACAAAGACTGCCATTTACCTGGACAGAGTTTGCAGGCTCTGCTGGCATTTCTGTCAGTGATTTGCTTACTGTCAGCTTTTTCCTTTTAAAAACCGGGAAGTGTTTCCTGAGGCTGGGAGAAGTTTGTATGGCAATATTCCGAAGCCCCTTCTGAGCCCTTGGAAAAGTTGGAGACTGAGTTAGCAAAAAATTGTGATCCCTAAGTATTTCTGTTTTTCCAGTTGTGAATGCTGTGTCTCGGGCAGGATTAGCTTCCAGCTCTGCCTTGGTGCTCACACCGTCATCCTTGAACCGGACCTGCTGGGATTTGGTCCTGCGGTGCTGGGGGTGTCTCATAAAATCCGCCGAGTCCAGACTGTTCCTTTTCAGTAGCACTGGTCGCATTTTCATGTTTTGCTGAGCCATTGAATCACAGTTTAAAGTCTGTAAGTAACGTGTTTCCTTCCGACCCATTTCGTTTGACATTTGACCTGTGTATTAATATTGTTCCTAAGATACAAATTAACACCTTACTCCTGGAGCTTATCATTCTTCTCTTTGTTATTATGTATATCTCCAACTGGCATGTTCTCTTTAGGGATTAGACCGAAAACTAAGATAAATTAAATTAAATATAAAATTTATGGAAAGATTCCTTGTAGCTCGGGAGTGCAGAAATCATTTTACCTGCAGCTGACATGGTCTTTGAAGTACAAAATTGCAACAGGCTAATTTAAAGGTGAGGTTGAGTCTATGGCTTTTCTGATGGTTCTCATTTGACAGCAGCTTTCCATTAGGATCCAGCTTTTCTTTTTTTGCTGATGGAGCAGTCACATGTGTTTTATTTGCACATTGTCTAAACAAGTATAACAACTTTTGGGGACATTTTCATTTCTGATGCACACTTGTACTGATGGAACATATCCATTCACACCGAACTGAGCTGCTTTCTTTAGAGATTGTTTTTCTTCCTCAGCCATCTTTTTACAATCCAACTGAAAGTAGTCTTCCCAAACAGGTAAGGAAAATGTCACCACTTCTGACCAGGGCAAAATACAGCATCCAGTGGGATTCAGTGAGAAGAGTTACTGATGTGTAGTTGTTACTGCAGTTCTTGCAAACACAAGGCAGGTCATATCCAAGGGGTTGTCTCAGTTCTGTAAACAGGACAGAGGTCCAGGCTGACTAACCAGGAAAAGCAGAATAGCAGAAAGTGTTTTCTGAAAATAAAAAGACAACAGTTGTAGCTGAACAAACAGGTGTGATTTTCCTCTGATGTCTCCTTTCCATCACTGCTTCTGTAACTTTGGCAATGAGATACTTGCACAGAAACTGAAAAATATTTTAGAATTTTGAAGTGGCTTAAGTCTTTTTCATATTAAATATAATGCTCAAAAAATGGATATATATATTTATATGCAACAGATACAAAATATCATAAGCCTGAATCTAGTCCCAAAAGCAGGTCTTAAAACTTGAGCAGTCAGATTTGAAAATGGCTATTAAATCCTGTTATGGATGAAATGTCCACAACTGAAAAATAAAAATGTGAGTTCTTAATTTGGAGGCAAGTTGAGGTTTGAACAAAACTCAGATTTTTTTTTTCTTTTTAAAGTTGTTAATTTTTGAGTGTTCAGATTTGAGTACAAGATTGCAGCTAAATTCCCAACATAGTGGTAATTTACTATTAATCCTTTTCCCTGTTAATTCACTGGTCATTTCATTAGCCTTACTACTTCCATTAGCTCAGAACCTTTTATTTAAGCATTGCACAGATTTTACCATACTTAATTTACAAGAATTGAGGAGATGGGTGCAGTGGGAAAGATCTTGTTACAGAATATAGCAAACTGTTATGTAGCATCATCTAACATTTAGGCACTGTAATATAATTTAAGCAAAGTAATAATGTGATATTACTCTATTATAAAGTTTTAGAAGAAAATGAGTTTGGTTTATTTCACTGCAGAGAGAAATGTCACGTAAGACACTGAAGAAATTAATATGTGCATTAATACCAAATTTTACTTTTGTGATATGCATGAAGTCATGGAAATCTCTGTGCTGATTGTGCACTGGAAACAAGAATCACAGTAAACAAGTCCAACAGTTTCTGCAAACAGCACTGCAGTGCCAAGTTCTGAGTTCTCATTTCATCCACTAATTACCAGAGACTTTTTACGGTCTTGTTTGAAAATTTATCCAAATATTGCAGTAGCATTCTCCCCATCACAGCTGCTGCGCTCCAGGCAGATGGACTACTTTAAAAGTTATACTTGCCCAATTAAATTCCGAAAGAAGATTTAGAAAGGTAATCCTTTGTGTTTTAAATAAAAGTAAAAAGCCCTTAAGGGTTTTATGAGAGCTCTCTCCTTCGGCTGTAGAGGAATTTAAGCTACATTCCTGCATTCTTAATTTGAAAATTGCTATTTTAACTCTGTTGATTTTTAGCTACATTGTCATCCAATACTCTGGGTTTACTATGAATTGCAATGAACATTTTGGTGCTGTTGTTTATATTAAATCAAGCTGAAAGAAAAAAAATATATATAGCTAGGAATGTTCAAATATTTGGACTGAAAACCCAGACTGGTGAATTTCAAAGAGTTATAGGTGTCTGCGCTTGAGCTAACAAATCAGTGCAACATTGCCAATTACTAAGTTTAAATAACATTTTCCCTTGCCCAGCATCTAATTCTTCATTCTTTCCTGACACAACAATTTAAAGTTCTTGTTTTGCTCATTATTTGACATTGACTGAAGTAGGAAAAATCCTAAGGATCCATTTAATAGAAATTCTTTCAGTTTATTAATTTAACTTATTTCACTCATAAAGAAAAGATTAGGTCAGTTTTAAATTAATGTCTTGTAGTAACAGTAACAGTTTTAGTATAACAAATTTACTGGGGTTTAATATTCCAGGGCTCCATGACTTCACATCCAGCCCTGCAGCCTCTTCCTGCCCATCCCCTCCCTGGCACTGCCACAGTCCCAAGGAAATGCCCTGTGCCTTGGCTGCTCTGCTCCATGAACTCTGTAGGTTTGTTCCAGTCTCTCCATCCCCTGTTGGATCAGTGCCCCGTGAGGTGCTGGACAGTTCATGTTATTTTTAAATGGTGCATATTTCATGCTCCTCTTTTCAATGTTTTGAGTATGTGAGTTTGACTGATGTTGTTGCATTTTTTTCTTTTTGGCTTGGCTGATACTGCTAAAGAAAATCTTGATTTTTATGGTCTCTGCATGCTTTAGTTCTTAGTGGTGGTAGTTACTCTTCAGTGTAAATTGATCCTTGCTCCATTGAAATTGTATCATCCAGGGTGTCACAAGTGAACCCCCTAGAAAACACCCAGGTGCAAAGCCTGCCCCCTCAAACAGCAACAAAACAGCTTTTCCAGTCTGGGGGTTGTGGGTTTGAGTTCTTAGAAATGCACACACAGCTTAGTCAGACTGAGGACAGAGGAAGTTTGACAACAAGACATAGGCGGTTTTTTATAAAATTTTTCTTCCATCTTTCCTGCCTCTGCCTTCCCAATTTCTTCAAGACAGTCAAACAGTTTTTGGTTCATATTTCAGTTCAATGGCTGAAGCTGTGGGTAGAGAAGTGCAGATGGTAAGGATAAATGGAGATTACAGGGAATCTCACAGGTTGAAAAACCATGCAGCAAGAGGCAGTGGGGGTTTTGGATTAGGGCAGATGTGCGAGAGGGGTGGTTCTGGGGGTTTTCTGCAGTTTGTGGCAGAAGTTACTTATTTCACATGGTTTTCAAACTCTTTCAGCTGCAGTTGGACACCTCAACTTTTCATTTGACTAGTTTATTAAAAAAATACATGTTTTTCTTATAGTCAAAGTGTGATATGTACTTTAGAATTTTGTTTTTCCCTTATGCATGTTTTAAAAACACTATTTCTTGAAACTGAATGCTTAGACAGAACCTTTTCAATAAATAAAGAAACTATGCAAAAGTTTATGGCGGCTTTCAACAGGAAGGTGATTAATGTAATTTGCTTTCCATGTTTGAGCATCCACACGTTTAATTTCCCAATTCACTCTCTGGCAGAGGATTGGAACAAGGTGATCTTTAAGGTCCCATCCAACATAAACTGTTCTGATTCTGGGTAGGTGACAGCTGTAATGACTGTAAGATAATGTATTGAGACTCGGCAGTTCTCTGTCATGTCTGATTTGTGGTTTGTCCTGTAGCATACAGATTTTCTATGGTGCACATTTGATGGACATTCTCAGTTATGAGAGGCAACTTGCTGTATTTAATTATGGTTTGTGTTTGATAACAAGCTGTTTTCTAGGTGGGAGATTCTCAGCTTCTAAGAAATTTGTGTGACTCTCCCTTCATGTTGCAAACCTTTCCAGAGTTCCTAAACTCTTGCTGGGATCAGAGGCTGTGTGTGGGGGCTGCTGTGAACTGTGGGCTTGTCAGTGGCTGCTAACAGTCTGGCCAGTGCAGAGCTCTTCTTCTATGCAGGTTCATTTTTCAAAACAAAAAATTAATATCTGAAAAGCACCTTTTTTGGTTAGCAAGTCCGAATCAAGGCTTTAAGTGCATGGGGTAGGATGTTGCTTTTCTTCCACTTCATTTTCTGTCTCCATCAGAAACTTCAGCAATAGCTCTTGGCCAAGCTGCTTAATTTAGTCACAGCTCTTCTTTGCATAAAAGTCATGTTGGGTTTTTTTCTCTAAATAATGAGATGTTGAGGATCAGTTCAGATATGCTGCTGAAATCCTTGGAGACTGCAGTGGAACATACACCACCAGCTAGCACAGAGAACTAGAGATGGATTTGAAACCATTGGAATTGGATGATGCTGAAAATTTCCTCTTTTTCCTGTCCTTCTTTCCTGCAGAGGGAAATGGATGGAAATGTTCTGAGTTCCAGAGGAACTGGATGTAAGGAGGCCCCTGAAGGGAATATTTTCAGAGGAAAATGGGTGACAGATGCAGAGCCTATAAAGTAGAAACAGTCCCCCAGAAGCACAAATTTGCAGCTGACTGTGATACACAGGAGAGGCTGCAGGGAACAGGCAAGATGACACTGCTGAGAGAGATTTTTAAGTACCCTCTGTGTACAGGGGCCTGTTGTTGATCACAACAAGGAGCCTTATTGCTTTGGGTCCCACAGAATAAAGCACAAAGCTATTTATGAAAGTAAATGTGTTTATCCTAAGAGATGGAGTAATTTGTGGAATATTGTTTTGTACCTGGAGTTTTCTCCAGTGCACAGCTTGTCTAGTGTAATATTCTCCTATTTCTTACTCTAATTGGGCAGTACACAGAATATCTGTTTCTGTTGGTGTGCACAGCCACAGAGGAGCTCTCTGCATGTTCCTGGACGTGCTCAGTTTTCCCCTAAAGCAGTGGCTTGGTAATGCTGAAGGAACTTTGCTTTAGCAAAAAAGACTGAAGAAGGCAAGAATCCTGCTGGTGGGTTCTGTAAGCCACCTCCAGGTGGGATCAGGGTGACTGAAGAAGAGGATCTAACAGAGATAAGGAACACAGGGTAGGATGGAAGCTTCTGTCCTCAGAAAGGGAACATTTCAGTGATGGAAGAGATTACAGGATTTTGTCCCTGATTAATTTTACAGCAAGATCTGAAAATTACTTCAGGTTGGTGAGACAGGGTGGAGAAGATGCTGTGATGTTTACTGCAGTAGAAAATGGACTTAGCTAAGCAAGTTTTAGGGATGAAAATTGAGTGTGGTCTGCCTATAATTTGATTGAGATGATGCAATGCCATTCCACATGAAGTGCTGAAGATGCACTAAGAGATATAACCATGATGATCTGATTTCTGAAATAACTTTCAGAACCATGGTACTTGAAATTCCCTTATTCTATTTTAATAAAAATAAAAGTTCTTTGCCTTTCAAAAGTTGATAGATTCCATTTGCTCTGTCAGAAAAAAAAAAAAAAACAAACAAAAAAACCCCAAATGTCTTCATGGATTAGAAAACATTTTTATCTCAGTATTTCTTCTGGAGCATACGCTAGAAACTGTGCAAGGTTTAATGTCAGGAAGTACGATACAACTCCTTATTCACTTAAGAGGGAAGCATTTCAGTCACATATTTATATGCAGAGAGAAGCTGGATTTTTTTTTCAGTGTTAGTTTGCAAAGATGAGTGTACTTAAAACTGAGAAATTTCTCTTGAAGAACTGCTTGAATGCCTACAGGGAGAGGGAAGTTATCCAATGTGACAGGCTGGTGAGCTGGAAAGTGTCCAAATAACTGGTTCACAGCACAAAATTTCAGTGCTCTTCCTTCTATAAATCTTATCAGTTGAAAAAGTATTGCTAAGTACTTGATGTTTGTATCAAAGTGTGCACGCATTTTACACTTTAGATTATTGTAGGTTTGAATTCAGGCTTAATAAAATGTGAACAGAGCTATATGCTGATCTGTAGGTAGCCTGTGCATCAGGCAGGTTTGCACTTCGTGCTGCTTTGTAGGCCTCAGCACATGGTTAGAGACAGATTAGTTAATAAAAATGACCTTTTGAACTTTCTCTTTGCTTGTCAATTATATTGACTATGCCTGTTAAAACAGCAAAACTTACTATTTTTTCCCAAGTAGCAAACTTAAAGCTGCATTTTCAGGGTTCCTGTATGACAGGTTGCCACTGTCCAGCACCTTTCTCCTGTTGAGACATAGCTACAAGAAACATCATTTAAAACCAGTATAAAGAGCTTGCTAAAGACTGCGACTTAAAGACTGGAGTTGTTTTCATCATTACAGTATTCACTTACTTCTAAAAAAAAGTTCTGAGTACTTGCTGCAGCCCCTTAGCTTTCAGTTGGCTTCTGATTGTTTTTTCCAATAAATTTATCACTTCAGATCAAGAATGACATGGCAAAGCTGCATCCAAAAGTATTTAGCAATCTGCTGTGCTGCAGCTGTGTGGAATGCCTTGTAAGCACTTAGTGTTCAGTTATGATTCTTTAGGATCTCTAGAGCTTTTTTTGTCACCTCAGTATGTGGGAGTTTCAGTAAATGTAAGGATTCAACTGTTATTCTCACTTGTGTCACAAACCTGGATATTTGGGGAAGGAGTGAGAGAAGAAACCATGCCAAGCTCTGCTGAAATACAGTGTCCCATGGTTTCTGTTCCCTGTGGAAGTACTGGAACCTGGGTGGGAATACTGTGCCAGCTCTCATCGTGGTAGCAGGGCTGGAATTTAAAATTGCATCCTGAGGCTTTTTTACCTGTGCTCCTCCTGAGCAGTGAATGACATCAGGAATGTGAGCTACTCGATATTTCATCCTCCAGAGGTGTATTTTGTGTACTTAGCTGGATGCACTTGGCTGTGCCCCTTCCCAGATGCTGGTCTTGAAAAAATTTTGGTGTGGGGGAATTGAATTACAGCAGCTCAGACTGGGTCAGCAGCAAGTGGCTGACAGTAAGTGCAGGAGAGACTGGAATTGTGCTTATTGCCTTTGGCAGGGTTTCTGCAGAGACTGACACTTCCCACAGGCTCCCAAATTCTGGCACAAAAAGCTACAGGTGGAGGAGAAATGAAGGTTGGGATACAACGAGCTGGGGACTCCTCTGAGAAAATCTCTGATCACTTCTGGCCATGGCTGTTTCCAGGGTCAGAGGAAACTTTTCTCAGACTTTGTCACCCTGCAGTGCAGTCTGATGTCTGGCACACCTTCTCTTTGAATGTTTGCAAAATGGAGCTGTGATATGATTGGCAATAAGGTTGTGTGGGTTCTCTTTCATTCTATCCTCAACCTGTCAGGAGCCAGAATTACCCATTCTGGAGGGGGATTAGTGAGGAGTGGAGCAAGAGAGAAACCTCTGTTTATCTTGAGTCTCTGCTATAAGTAATTTTACATCAAAATACACCAGCCTGCTGATGTTGGAGGGTTCATTCACTTGTATTTTGAGGAGTTACAATTAAATAGAGGAGAATTTAATGATAAATTTTTGCAATTTTTGGTCTCTTCTCCTGACTTTGCAATTGCAAATTTTAGTTCTGTTTCATATCATCAATAATGAAGGCATTAAGGAAATTCATCAGATTTCTAAGGCTTACAAGTATTTGTAAGAACACAGCTCTTGGTATCACGCCTGTCTCTAACAATCAGCAGCTCGGTGTTGCAATAGAACAATGGGAAGGGACAACACAGTTTTACTGGTCTGTTGTGCAATACTTCTCTTCAAATCCATGAGAAAGGCAGCAGGTTTATTCTCTTTTATGAGCATTGTAAAGGTAGTTTTTAGAGTTGTGCTTTAAGTCTGCTTCACCACCTTACCCATAATTCTCTGTGACTTTATTCTGTCAGTTTATACACCACTTCTGCCCTGTGTATTTGAACAGTCTGCATCTTGATGTTGTTTGTGAGGTGCACACATTATTATTATGCATTATTATGGTGCCTTTACCTTTGAATTGTCACATCATTATTGCCTGGCTACATTTTCTAAAGGTAGAGAGAACTTGCTTTTGAAAAGCCTTGCTTTTTGTGTGAGGAGAGGATTTGAAAGAACCCCACTTCAGTTAATTATTTATAGCCTGAAAAATAATGTAGCCTTACAAGTGCTCTCCAAGCTTTGCACCACTCCCCATGTAAGGAGCATCAGGAAAATGAAAGTTTCTCTGCAGCTCATGCTTTGACAGAGACACCCATTCTAAGTTACAGCATTATTACCATGTGTAGCATTATTTTATATTATTAAAATATTTATGGCTAGATATTTTCTTCAAAGCAACAGAATAGAAAATTCAGTCAAAACTTGCCCACTGGAGTAAGACAAACAACTGGCTAATTTGTTCTTCACATTTATTCAAATAATATTCTTTTATTTTTACTTCATGTTGGTGGTTACTGCTGGCTTGAGGCAGATTATGAAAGCTAAAATTGTCTCAGTGCTAACAGGTACTGAGGAATGCTGGAATATGGAACATTCAAAAAAATGCCAAGCAACTTTTTCTTCTGGCATTTAAAAGAAAATTTGTGTTTCTTCTTTATCCAAAGCTTGTTTAGTTTCTCATGAAGTTGGAAACAGTCTAAGTTACAAATGGACCAGACACTTTGGAACTCAAATGCCCCTGATGATTGAAGGGCTTAGGTGACATGTTAAAAAAACAAAACTAAAAGGATGAATTTACAGTTTTTCCATCAACCCTGTAGCTAATTGTTTCTCTATATTCAGCTCTTCCTCTTGATAATATTTGTTATTTCTTAATATTCAAGAAATATTAATGTAAATAATTTTTTTAATCCATAAATTCTCCATGTAGAGAAACTGAGACTCTGCAGTTAGAGGTTACTGTTGGAGAAGCCACAATGCCCCCGAGTCAATGCACAGAGCATAACTCCTATAGAAACAGAGGATGGAGGAAATTCTGTGAAACTGTGAGGTCTTAGGAGGAGGAAATAGTGCATGTAGTGAGATAATAATTATATATTTCAAAGGAATTCAATCCCATGGCTGAAAAAGTGACGTGATGACACTATTTTGTGTTGAGATGGGGAGAGAGAGTGATCTGGTAACACACTGAAGTATCACATAGATATATTTATGTCCTGCTGGGCACATTTAGAATCATGGATCTTGTGTCTGGTCTGTCCTGGAACATGTCCAAAGAGCAAAGGGGCAATCATGGATTACAAAAATAAATCACAAAAATGTAGAAAAACATTTCAGTCTCCTCTTGGGAAAGATGATGCTTCCCCTTGTTGAGTTTCTAAGGTGGCAGCACAGAGGGAAGGAGGTGACCTTTTGGTGACCTGCTGATGGTCACTGAGGGAAAGATGAACACCTCTGGACACTCCAAGGGCTCTGAGCCTTGCTGGACAAATGAACACTTTATCTGGGCAACACAAGCTCATGTCCCAGTGACGTCAAGGGCAACTCAAAAGCCTGTTTGTTTCCTTGCCTGTCCATTTCAGGTATTTCTCAATATTGGTACCTTATAACTGATTTTATACCTTGTGTAAATTCAAATTTTATTTTTAGCTTACAAAGTTATGTTTAGATAGTCAGGTAAGTTAATAAGTGATGATATGTCTAAAAAATCTGCAGTGTCCTGAGCTGTGTGGCACCTGCTTGTCACTCAGGGTTGGGGTTTTTGTTATTCAGTCTTTACTGAGGCTGGCAGTTTGAAGAAGTCTAGAAGTTCTATTTGGGAACTGCAATAAGCCTAACAAAAAGGCTGTGTGGAAATAAATATCTTCAAGAAATTTTGGTATGCTCGAATTATTTTTCCACAAGTGAGGGCAATTCATTTCAAGGAAGACAGGAGATAGAAGACATGCAGCATTCTGTACAAATTAATAGAAACTCCAGTTCCCATATTTTGAAATATGTGAAGTCCTTTGAAAGTAATATATAAGTTAATTGCACAAGCAGATGAATATTGGGTTAAACTCACTTTCCCTGTACTTTCTGATCCTCTTCTAAGCATAAGAATGCAGAACAGCCCAAATAATTGAGTATTTTACATGATTGTATCATCTCTAGTTGGAGAAGAAAAGAGCAATCTCTGAAGTAGTTACATAATATGGAATATGTCCTGCCCTGTCTCAGGAACAAAGATGACCTTTCTTCCTTTTTGTATCCCTGGGAGGATCTCCCAGGGCCTGTTAGTGAAGTATCAGCAATTTTATAGAAGTTCCTTCCTTCCCTCATTATTCCATATGAATACTATGTTTCCTTAATGGCCCTGCAATGAGGTTATTTTCAGAAACTGTAGTGTTTTTATTTTAAAGAATAATTTCAATGTAAATGGTCTCCTTGGGAATAGCTTCGGGTTTAATTAGGGTAAGGAGCAGTGAGATTCCAGTACAATACTGCAATGTAAACCTGTATAATTAAGTAGGCAAGTAAAACATGAAGCACGTAGGTGTGGTTGTGTCTCACTTCAGACATGAGTGGACATGCAGTTTTTCCAGAAAAAGTTAATCAAGAAACCAAATGAGTACCTTGGCACAAAGCTGAGCCAGGCAGACAACCCAGAAGCTGTTAGAGAGGCTTGGGTTAGGGTTATCATATAATGTGTTAACTGCATAAAATAAGTTGTGTGTTTCAGGTTTTTCTTGGTTGATTGGTTCGTTTGTCTTGTAAAATTAAGGAAAAAAAAAACCAAACCCGAACCAACAGCTAAATGCCTTAAAAAAAACTTGATAGAACCCACAGAAATGTTGCCATGTGTAATCTGTCAAGATTGCTTTGTTATTCCCCCAAGTCCAGAAAAAGAATTATGAGGCAGGAGTGTCTAACTGGCAGCCTGAGGGCATGTGTATCCTTGTATAACAAGAATTGACCTAGTTCACTGGGAACATCCTTTCCTTTAAAAAAAAATGGTTCATATGTTGATAGAGATGTTTGCAATCCTGGTGTCACTTGTTTTGTGAAGAGCTTCCAGAAAATCACAGCATTCTCAGAGCTATTTCTGCTGCAATAATTAAGACTTCTGTTAGCAGACTAACAAGGCTTATTTTCATGCCCTTTGCATGTGCCCAGGATATCCCACAGGTTTGCACACCAGGCTGTTTTTAGCTTGTGTGGAAACACTGGTGTGCCCAAACCTGTGGAGACACCATTGGTGCAGGAATTGCAGCCAGCAGCAGGGAAATATCTGAGCAAGGGCCACGTTTGGGTTTTTCCAGCTGCTGACAGCACCAGCCCAAATCACTCTGCCAGCCTGTGCCCACACCCTGCACATTTACACTCCCCAGCTTCTTTGCCCCCAAAGCACCTGCTCCCCACACACTGCTGTGAGATCCTGGAGAGGGTTCTTCCACCCAGCAGAGCACAAGTTCCTTTTCTGTCTTCTCCCAAACCCCTGGGACCCCATCACTGGTTTCCTATTTTCATGCCTGAGTGCTCTGTACTTGCAGAGCATCTGTGCTTTGAGCTGCACAACCTGCCAGGGCCAACCCAGTGTCCTGGGACTCCCTAAATCT